>JAHHUM010000978.1:0-277004 GCA_036173005.1 Crenichthys baileyi
CCTAGAAATAGCTAGCAGCCGCAACCCTGACTGACGGCGTGCTCAGACTGAACGCGGTGCAGCTGCGGTGCGGTCGTGCTGCAGAAAGCCACTCAGTCTGCGATGCAGCCAGCCCGGCCCAGCTATGGCTCCGGCTGCGGAATTGGCGCTCAAGAGAGCAGAAGTTCACATGGGTTCATGCGCTTTCTGAGAGTTCACTTGTCACTAGATTTAGCAAGTCTCCTATAAACAACGCCCGTATTTGGCCGTATTTTGACCCAATGTCACCGGTTACGAAGTAATGTTCATGTTTCGGAGCATGCAGGCAAGAAAAGAGAGGAAAATCACCTTTCTGTTGCTCTTCCTGTAAATGAGTAAAAACAGCTATGGATTTCGTTTTCTATGGCAAAACTATCCATGCACATAACTATCCTTTTTCATCCTCAAATAGCGCCTCCGTTTTCTCGTTTTTGTGTTTTTTGTCATTTTATTTACACTACTCAAATTAGCATATGTTGGTGAGTTGATTTTATGATGAAATTCAACGGAACTGTCTTGCTTCCTGTTTGGCTGGTAAAATTCAGGAACTTGATACAGAAGCCGCTGCGGGGTCCAGCCAAACTTCCTTCTTGCGGAAACATTTCGTTGAGCCGCACAGCCTCGGTATTCGCAACCGCAATGCACCGTGGGTGAGTGTACACATTGATTTTAATTATTTGGGTTCCTTGCGGCACCCGCACCGCAGCTACAGCGCGATCAGTGTTAGCCCGGCGTGACACAGCTCATTGCCTGACTTGCATCACGTGCAGCCTGGGGCCAGACGCTCTGCAGGGCTATAGCATATTAACACGAGATGCGGTGCAAGTGAAGTTAGACACTGTTGGACAACATCAGGTTGGGTCCGGATTGGATGGCACATGGGTCCGGATCAGGACCCTGATCCGGTAATCTGTGACCGCTGCACTAGGGGGACCCCAAGAGCAATTAACAATGTATATATAATGTTTGCATGTATAGCCCCTTTTCCATTGCTTGTGGAAACCCTGGGCTTTTAAAAGCTCAGGGCGTGTTTCTTCACCCTTGAGGGGGGAGGGGGGGTGGGCATGGTGTGGGGGGGGGGGTACTTCTTGAGGGGTGGATACTAGAAGCCCCAGGAGACCAGAAAAAGAAAAAACCAAAAACATCCCAAGCAGGGTGGGCGGAGGGGGCCTCAGAAGGAGGGCCAGAAACAAAAACCAAAACAACCCGAACTGGTCAGGTGGAGGGGGCCTTGGAAGGAGGGCCAAAACCAAAACAAGGAAACAACACAGAGTTCAGGCGGGTGCCCAGGAGGTCGTCCCCAACGGGCACAGAGTTCAGGCAGGCGACCTGGTGTTCGTCCCGTGCTGGCATAAAGTTCAGGCAGGTGACCAGGAGACTTGGGTGGTCGGCGGCATCACAGAGGACCTGGAGGCTGGCACAGGGGTGGAGACCTTGGCGGCCGGCAAAGGCGTGGAGACCTTGGCGGCCAGCGACCGCGGCCAAGACGAGCACCTGGAGATCAGCAGAGGCGTGGAGACCTTGGCAGTTGACGACAGCGCCGAAGACAAGGACCTGGAGATCGGCAGAGGCGTGGAGACCTTGGCGGTCGGCGACGAAGGCAAGGACCTACAGGCTGGTCTGGAGGCTGGTACCGAAGGAACAGGCTGTCTGAAGGCCTGTGGCGGCTGAGCAGGGATCTGGGCGGCCTCCGGCGGCTGAGCAGGAGTATGGGCCGCCTGTAGTGGCTGAGCAGAAGTCTGGGCCACCGTCGACGAAGATGTGGAGGCCGATCATCCTTGATCCTTACAGAGACGGCGCCTAGCGAACCCTCGGAGGCAGGGACGGTGCCTGGCGGACCCTGGGAACGTGAAGCAGAGCCGGCTGGACTCTCGGAGGCTGAAGCAGAGCCGGCTGGACCCTCAGAGGTTGAAGCAGAGCCGACGTCGGCAGGACCCCCAGCAGCGAGACCAGGAACAGGATCACGCAGCAGTTCATCCTCAAACTGCTCAGGAACAGGATCAGGCAGCGCTTCGACCTCGAATCGCTCAGGAACAGGATCACGCAGCACTTCGTCCTCAAACCCCTTGTCACTGGATTCAGGGACCAGGATGAATACCAGTCTTTCCCTGAACCCCTGGAAGGCCTTGGGACCCAGAGTTTGGGTTTGGACGTCTTCCATCCTTCCAGAGGCCACCGGCTGCCCCACAGAAGCTGGAGCAGTGGCTGGGGCATCAAGCCGACCAACAGCAAATACTGGAGCTGGAGAGTCAGGCTGACCAACATTACCAACAGTCGGCCGGACCCCCGATGACTGGGCCCGAGGAGGGATGCTTGTGACGTGCAGAGGTTATTGAGGCAGACTCCTTTGCTCTGCTTTGGAGACCTGATGTGGGCTGTGCAGCAGCGTTCTGGAGACCTGGCGTAGACTTTGCAGCAGCACTCTGGAGACCCGGCGTGGGCTGAACTGCAGCACCACGCTGGAGAACTGGCGTGGGCTGAGCTGCAGCAGTGCTCTGGAGACATGCCGAGGGCTGGGCTGCAGCACCATTCTGGAGACTTGACGTGGGCTGTGCAGCAGCACTCTGGAGGCATGACGCGGATGGAGGTGGCCGGCAGTAAAACTGCCTTACTGCTGCTGGAGAATTCTCCTCCGGCTCCCTCACTTTCTCCTTTAGCTCAGGAGGAGATGCAGGAGACTGGTCCTCCTGAAGTTCTTGATTTGGCATGCAAAAAACCTCAACCACTCCTCCAGTTCGTCTCGCGTTGCAACAGAAAGTCGGGCTGGAGAGAGTGAAGATGACATGGGCAGAGTTGTAGCGAAACTGGGAGACAGTGCTGTGGCAGACGAAGGCGTGAGAAACACCACTGCAGCTGCCGCACCAGTGGACGTGGACACCTCCTCCTCGACAGTTTGACAGCTGGGAGCCGCTCCACGCCAACATTTTCTGCGGCGGGAGTAAGACATGGGCTTTGGTACTGGATGTTGCGAAGAAGAGGAGTAGCGGGGTCTTAGGGAACCATTAGGGAATCCAACATTCCACATGTTGGAAAATGGCAGACCGAGGAAACCGAGGAAAATGAGAGACTTCCGTCAAATATAAATTCTGGCAACATTACTCTGCTGTTAAAACCAGGCAAAGGCCCAGTATTTCCTACTGTGAGGGAATTTTCTTATCATAGTGAGAGAGAAGTTATAGACAAAGGCCGGACTTTATCTTTAAAGTTTTATTCAAAGGCATACAGCGTTTGAAGACTCTGTCACTAAGCAAGTCAGATGAACAGAGCCCCGAACACAAAGTACAAATCATATTTATAGCAGAATGAGGGTGTTGTCTCAACTTCAAAGAGTAATTTTATGGCCCCTAAACCCTTCCCAGGTCAGAGGTAACAAAGTTATTCATGAGGGCCCCATCTGCCTTCCCTCAAAACATAACTCTTTAGGGAGTGTTAACCATAAACCTTCTGGTAATGGATTTAGAGTCCATCTGCTCTAAATAACAGAACACTAATAAAAACACAGAGGTCAGTGGAAAAAGGTAAATGAAGTTCATAGCACTTAAGAAAGAATTTCCATTACACTACCAGCTACTGTGCCATATAACTTAACAATGTTGATCTCAAAATAATGTCTAAAATATGCAGGACACTAAAATGGAAGAATCAAAATCCCTTCCTGTTACGAAATGGCAGGCGTATTTATCAGTCAACTTTGACCAAGCATTCTGGTCTCAGATATGTTTAAGAACTTTTAAAGTGACTAGTAACCCCAGTTTACAGTTAATATGATATAAAGTCCTTCATAGAGTACACTATACAGGTCAACGGATGTTCAGGATGGGTTTTCACCTGAACTGATTACGTCCGTCTGTGCCAGACAACACAACCTTGTGTGGGAAAGGATTTCACCAGCTGCAGCCTACCTTGACAGGGACTGATGACGTCTATGGCCTGCGACCGTTATAATGTAATGTTTATAACATTTATAATAACTAATATCTGATGCTGCTCAGCTTGTTGTCTTCTTAAAATGACTTTATGCTTTTGTGTGTAAATTTGTTAAATAAAGTTTGGTTTTTATCTATAAGTTTCTAAGAAATATATTGTGTATAATGTACTTTTATTTAATCAATGAAATTTGTAATGCATTGTTTTATCTTTACTTTGTCAATCACATTTCTGTTCTTATTATGAAAAAGAGCATTTTTTTGCCACTTTAATTATAAATGAAGTTCTCACCCAGTGGCTGCTGTGCTTGCAATCCGCCCCGGATTAGGAGAGATGAATGATAGATGGATATTGTAGTCATGCATTCAAGTAAATATACAACTGGTAATATAGTTTGACGTCCACACTTTTGATACATGTTGAAATGAAGACTCAGTTAGGCTTTGTCTTACAGATATGACATTCATATTTATTCATGGATGCTTTGGCGCGTCTGTGACCCTAGAGGGCTAAGGAACATTTAAAAATTGAACAAGTAATTTCAGTTTCAAGCCAAGTACTAAAAATAATAATGCATTTTATTTGGTGGCATCTTTCAAGACACCCAAAAACACTTTCCAAATTTAAAAGCAATAAAAAATGATAATAAAACAAACTGAAATTAAGAACTTTTAAAAAATGGCTAAGAAATGAAAGTGAGAAGGCTAACTTGAACTAACTTTTTTTTATTCTTTAATTATATGCCCCGACAGCCATCGGTGGACAGGATTTCCCTTTTTGCAGTACTCTCAAAAAAGGCCATACTCCAAAATGCTAAAATAGCCACGCCAGCTGCCACTGTCTGGACAGATCTGAATCAGCAGCAGGAACACAATATGTCTGCAAAGGCCCCGTATACCTTTGTGAAATTAAACAGACACCAGGAATCTGGTCATCTTTGGAAATTAGTGATCAGGAAAGTGATTCTGAAAGTAGTGTTGACACAAAGTTAGACTCACGTTGCATTTCTTCCAGAAAAGTTCTCTTTGAATTTAAATTTATTCCTGAAAAAGCTTTCACAACTGGGAAAAATGAGTACACAATGAAACCTGGCACTTGGACTCATGTCATAACTGATCAGATTTGGAAGAAGGTCAAAACACGTACATTTGTGTTCCAAAGAGCCAAGGTCTATACAACTGTCAGCAGTACCTACAAAGAGAGCATCATGGCCATGTTGAAATGACAGACAGCCACCAGTTAACAGCCCAATGGTGCTCCAATGTTCCATCGTGGTGCAACCTGCTTTGGTTATTCGGGTCCTTTTATTCCAGGCAAAGAGATTCAATTTAGCCTTTAAACTTTAAATGATGCACTACAACTCTGTAAATACATTTTAAATACTTTATATAGAAAAGCTGAAAAACAGTACAATTACGGTACCGGGGTCCAATCCTACTCCTCTCATGGATGAAGGTGGAACATACCGAAACAAAGAACACTCATTACTATATACTCTAGGCTCCACCTTGTTACATGAGAACAAGTACAAACCTCAGTGTATCAGTAAATTTATGTCAGCCTGAAGCGGCTTTAACTGGATTGAGCAGTGAGGTCAGTGGGTGTGCTGAACCCTAATTCTGTGTGCATGCAGCAGTAAAACTTCTAATAAAGCATTTAATAAGCATGTTACATATTTTCTTTATATGTTCCTGTAAGGAGACACAGGTAACTTTAAGAAAATTCTAACAGAAGACCGGAAATCTCCATGGCCACCGGCCACTCCAGGTGGTTCCTGTCTGGAAACCTGCATAAGGCCTGTGTGATAGCAGGATGGAACCAGCTGTATGGAGGTCAGCAAAGGCAGCTGATCTGATGGATGTTGGAGATCCCAAGCCAAGCCACCTTACTAATTTTGCCACACTGTGGAAAGTTAAACAAGAGAGAGACGATTTGGAATTAGGGGACAAAGATCCAATCGTATCTTTGCAAGTACTAAAATATAGCACACCTCACAGTGGAAGCATTGCAGATATTGGACTGAACAAGTTTTTCTGTCACCACTGGAGTCATACTCAGCTGCATGTGTACAAGACATTGTCCAGGAAATATATTCTAAATGGCTCCATAAAATACACATAAACAACATCATCGTAATGTCACGGTTCTGCAGAAAGAAATAAAAGACTTCCTTCCTGAATTGGTAACATCTGCCTACTTCACTTTCTCGCTGACTAAAATGGTGAATAGGATGTACTGGAACATATGAAACCAACGTAACCTTAAAAACAGGGCCTAATGGTGCGTTCACACCGAACGCGGATTCTGAGAATTTTTCGCGTCATTTGTGTGCTTTTGCTCGCTTGACATTCCGCGTGAACTCCGCGTTGCCAAATGTCAACAAGCGGCAACGCTTCACAGCGTCATCAAATAGGAAGAGCTTCCATCTGCTGCTTGCTGGTTTCAACTGAACATGGCGGACATGGATTTCACGGACCTAATTACTGTGTTTTACCTGTGGAGATCCGAAAAACGCCGCCGACGTCGACGTCCCTGGGTTCACGAGATTCTTCAGGGACGGGAACAGTTCGGAGAGTACCACCACCTACTCCAGGAGCTGTGTCTGGATGATGGTCGATTTCCGTCTATCCAGGACCCAGTTCGAAGATCTGCTGTCCCGCGTTGGGAGACGAATCGGCCTCCGGGACACCAACTACCGGCGCTGTATCCCCGCTGCTGAACGCCTGTCCATCTGTCTTCGGTGAGTAAATAAATCTCAGCTCAATAAAAAACAGCCGATTTTTAATGTCCACATCTCCTAAATATAAGAAGACAACAGTGCAATGGCACTATTTTAAAGTTTTACCTGCTACTCCAGTCTCCTCACTGACTCTTCTCCAGGCCAGGTCCTTTCTGTACTTGTCTCGGTAAAAGTAATTAGTTGAGTCATACAACTCTGGCTTGCCGCACACCGCCACTATGATCTTGTCCTCCATCTTCACTGACAACCGTTTCTTCTCCGCTGTCCTCCGGTCCTCCGGTCCTTCACCCTACGTCACAGCCACATCCAGTCCCTGATTGGTTGACGTGACGAAAATTTAGGAAAAAGTTCAGATTTTTCAACTCGTCCATCGCTCTCGCTTCGCTCGGCGCACCTTCCGCACCGCGTCCTTCGTCTCCTACACACCGTGTCACACCGCTCCGCTCCTGAACACGCCTCTACATAGGGATAACATGTAAATCGGCCGCTCCTATCGCAGAATCCGCGTTCGGTGTGAACGTACCTTAATAACAGCCTGCAGCTGGTGAAATCCATTTCCACAGACACAGGAACAGTCATGTGGTCGTCTGAAATTAAAACTTATATCTCAGAAACGAAAGCAGCACAAACAACAGTTTTAGCGGCACAAACCAGCACAAACGGAGCACTAAAAAAGTAGGCCATCCTGTTTTTTTTCGAAGCAAGATGGGGGGATGGTGACCTTTGGATGACCTAAAAAATAATCTTTAATATCTCAGAAACCAAAGCATCGCAAATGGAGCACTAACCGCTCAATCTCTTTGCTGGAATTTTTCACGTGGGTGGGGTGTCAGCTTCACACAGCTAGTGAGCAGCGCAAAGCTGGCAGTTTAGCCATGGATCTTTTGAGGTGGAGGAATTTTCACCTCCCTCGTCACTGGACGTTAAGAGAGGCTTTATGGAGCCCAACAGGCCTGAGCCTCATTAGTTCCAGCCGCTGGCTCCAGGCTCTTACTCTGTGATGCCTGATGCTGGCGCTGCCGAGGCAGTGTAGGAGCAATTCCAACTCCTGACTTGCTACAGGGGTGTTTTGGAGTGAGATGTTTTTTTATCCAAATGCAGGGGGCTGACGTAAGCATGTACCAAGCTGTACCAGTAGGAAAATTCAACTGCAGTAACCACCGTTCAACCAAAAGAGGACAGCACTAAGACAGTTTTAGGACAGATATTACAGAATGAAACAAGTTTACATGCAATTTAAAAAAAATAGCACAGTAACACAAAGATAACACCCTTAATATGTTTTTTTCCAGATAGGTGTTAGTCTGCTAGTAAGGTTTATACAGTTTATCTGAAAAAAAATGGGGAAATTCCAGGCCTTTTTAAATGCAGTTGGTTGATCTCCAAGTAGGTGTGGCCCTGAAACAGCAGTTTTTCAGACTCACTCAACCACTTTCTGGCTCCAAATGGTTCCTGAGACAGCTTTCCTAGGTCTCAGGAAAGTAGCCCTATAGATCTTGACCATGTTTAGCTCCACACATAACTGTGAGGCAGCTATCTCCACAATGACCAAAATGTAAACCAAATGTTGTTCCACCTTCAAATGAGTATTCTACATTCTCATACAAGAATGGCCCTGACTCCATGCAAGCCCAGGTTTAACATCCTGGCAGCTTCTCTCACATAGTACAAAAGTTCTAAATTTTAATACAAGAGGAGAAGAAAGAGATTCCTGAAAGATCATCTATTAAGATGTGTTGAAATTGAACTTCTCTAAAATAGTTTGAGACAAAAAAATTGAAAAATGAAGCTTTTCCTCCAATTTATATTTTTTCTGAAGTTAAGTAATTTATTTGAATATTCAGAATTTTCAGGTTATATATTTTTTTCCTTATTTATGTTTTATTTAGTAAATGAGAGAACATTATACTGTACTTATCGGCAAACATGCCCAGCTCTTTGTTAGGGGCCAATAAATATTGTCAAAAGGTATTTAAATCAGACTCAACTCATTTGACTTGATAGGTCAATGCATGGAGATGATACAAGTACTAAACTTTCTGAATATATGGCACACTAAATAGTTAGACGTTATTATCTTCCGAACATTGGCTTTAAGTCCTTTTCTCTGACTGGACCTCTTTGAATTTGTAATAATTGACATAGTAAAATGGAAAATACATTGCCGCTTATACTGCCTGCTTTTCATTCTCTCTTTTTCATAGTACATATTTTAAATATGTAGAGGGACTACATGGTCTCACATCGTATTGTCAGTGGACAATTATCGACATGGATTTCTCATACATGGAACAAAACAATCAAATTAAATTTGATTACATCTATCTCCTTCTCGGATCATTGAAAAGCCTACAGAAATGTTGGATCTACTTATGTTGGTTTCTTCTTCTAATCTTGTGTTCTATAAACACAAGTAATTATATTTTTGCATTTTCCTAAAGGTCTTTCAATAGTTACACATTCCATTAAATCATTAACAGCATCATCATGTAACCCACACCTTTTCAATCAAGACCCGACTTGATTTCCACACCTCCTCTGTTGTTTCTGCATGTTGCATCACTCAAAATAATCGTGGAAGTCTTAATCATCACCCACGAATGTCTCTGAAATTTCAAACAAAGTAAACTGTTTTTTTTTTAGCTGTTCAAAGTATTATTTAATACGGTAAGATGTACTTTAGGGACTCTTTCAATGAAAATGATTACTGGCGTCCATGACTGTATTATTTCTAATTTCTCAATAAGCAGGGCTGATTTGTGATATCCGTTTTGGTTGTTTGTTAGACAGATAGTTATTAACATAGACATATTCCTTTTAGCTTTCACCCCTTTTTAATCGGGGCATCCTGACTTATGACGCGGCGTTTTTTAGAGTGATTATTCAACCAGGCGTCTGGTAAAAGGGGTGATTTTGGGGCACTTTTGGCTTGCCATGAACACAGCTTGTCAACTCGCCCTTCTTCCAGGCATTTGAACTGGCAAGGAGCTGAAATCATATAGCAAACGCATTTATAGTTAAGATGAAAAATTGATTTTTCTTAGCATTGTTTGTACTGACCTGCCTCCTCTGACTGTACGTCACTGCTGTCAAAGACCTCAGCCTATATATCAACTTTTGATGCGCGTTCGCGGATCTCCACAGTGCGCGATGGTATGTCAGAACGCGCTTGTCACGGTAACGCGCACTCCAGTGGAGCTCCCAGCTAGACATGGCGGCGGATCCAAAGCCGGACTGGCTCTGCTGTCTTCCCTCTTCTTGGAGTTATGGGGTGACTCGGGATGGACGCATATTCTTCATTAAGTAAATATGACTCAGACGGTCGGATTTGTGCTTTTCCCTCCTTTTTCCTTCTCTCGGCTTTTTGTCTCACATTTTTTTCCTTCCACCAGCGAAGAAGCAAAGAGTACAACCTGGCTGCATCCTGTTACTGGAGAGGCTGTGATCACAGGCCACAGGAAAACTCCAGGTAAATCACGCGAGGATGGCGTTATTCTCCTTGCACGCACACACGGTTGACTTGGAGTTGTGTTTGAAAGAAAGGGGCGACGAGTTGATCCGTGGAAGACGGAGGGGGTGGTCTCTTCGCTGCAGCAGAGCAACAACCTTCTCTGCTACACACACACACACACACACACACACTGACAGATAAACAGTAGGGCCTTCCATCTGGACAGTTTGCAACAGACTTCTTAAAAGTTCCGTCACGTAGACCCGACCATCGGTATGAGTCGATGTTTGGATCCGATTTTCTGCAATGACATTTCAGCCGCGCTTAGCTGAAGTCCGCAGTAGATGAAATATTTCATATTTCTGCACACCTGATCCTCGTCAATTATGTCCTGATCAATCCGTCGCTGTTTCCCTGCAGCCCGATCAGAAGCCGTTTTTATCATGTAGCTCCACCGCCCCCTCCCACTCTGCTCCTGGATCATGTGGCACCATGAAGAATGAAGGTGTAGAACCTTCAGAGGTGACATATTAAAGAGGGGACGGATTGCTCTGATAGCGAGAGATCGCTTTATAATTAGCCCGATAATGTGGTCCAGAGGCTGCCTTGTTGTGGATGTATGTGTGATGAGCTCCAGCACAGCTGCTTATGTTCCTACTGTGTGGATTTGTGTCCTCAGATTTACCAACAGGATGGGAGGAAGGATACACCTTCGAGGGAGCTCGCTGCTTCATCAAGTGAGTTGGAATGTCTGTGGTTGGGAAAGACTGATAGATGAGCATGTCGTTAGAGCCCACCACTATTGGGCCCCTCTATTTCTTCCTTGTACAGGAACATTTTAAAGGGATTATTGTAAAAATTGAAGGTAACCCAGAGTTGGCCAGTTCTGCTCATCAAGGTGTGTGTCCTGCATGTTTGAAATGTTTCCCCACTTGAATGAAACCACTGCAACCGACTGCAGAAAAAAAGTCCACCTACAGTACAGACCAAAAGTTTGGCCACACCTTCTCATTCAAAGAGTTGTCCTTATTTTCATGACTATGAATATTGTGGCTTCACACTGAAGGCATCAAAACTATGAATTAACACATGTGGAATTATATACTGAACAAAAAAGTGTGAAACAACTGAAAATATGTCTTATATTCTAGGTTCTTCAAAGTAGCCACCTTATGCTTTGATTACTGCTCCGCACACTCTTGGCATTCTGTTGATGAGCTTCAAGAGGTAGTCACCTGAAATGGTTTTCCAACAGTCTTGAAGGAGTTCCCAGAGATGCTTAGCACTTGTTGGCCCTTTTAGCCTTCACTCTGTGGTCCAGCTCACCCCAAACCATCTCGATTGGGTTCAGGTCTGGTGACTGTGGAGGTCAGGTCATCTGGCGCAGCACCCCATCACTCTCCTTCTTGGTCAAATAGCCCTTACACAGCCTGGAGGTGTGTTTGGGGTCATTGTCCTGTTGAAAAATAAATGATGGTCCAACTAAACGTAAACCGGATGGAATAGCATGCCGCTGCAAGATGCTGTGGTAGCCATGCTGGTTCAGTATGCCTTCAATTTTGAATAAATCCCCAACAGTGTCACCAGCAAAGCACCCCCACACCATCACACCTCCTCCTCCATGCTTCACGGTGGGAACCAGGCATGTAGAGTCCATCCGTTCACCTCTTCTGCGCTGCACAAAGACATGGTGGTTGGAACCAAAGATCTCAAACTTGGACTCATCAGACCAAAGCACAGATTTCCACTGGTCTATTGGCCATTCATTGTGTTCTTTAGCCCAAACTAGTCTCTTCTGCTTGTTGCCTGTCCTCAGCAGTGGTTTCCTAGCAGCTATTTTACCATGAAGGCCTGATTCACACAGTCTCCTCTTAACAGTTGTTCTAGAGATGTGTCTGCTGCTAGAACTCTGTGTGGCATTGACCTGTTCTCTAATCTGAGCTGCTGTTAACCTGCGATTTCTGAGGCTGGTGACTCGGATGAACTTATCGTCCGCAGCAGAGGTGATTCTTGGTCTTCCTTTCCTGGGGCAGTCCTCATGTGAGCCAGTTTCTTTGTAGCGCTTGATGGTTTCTGCGACTGCACTTGGGGACACTTTCCAAGTTTTCCCAATTGTTCGGACTGACTGACCTTCATTTCTTGAAGTAATGATGGCCACTCGTTTTACTTTACTTAGCTGCTTTTTTCTAGCCATAATACAAATTCTAACAGTCTGTTCAGTAGGACTATCAGCTGTGTACTGTATCCACCTACTGGACAACACAGCTGATGGTCCCAACCCCATTTATAAGGCTTGAAATCCCACTTATTAAACCTGACAGGGCACACCTGTGAAGTGAAAACCATTTCAGGTGACTACCTCTTGAAGCTCATTAACAGAATGCCAAGAGTGTGCGTAGCAGTAATCAAAGCAAAAGGTGGCTACTTTGAAGAACCTAGAATATAAGACATATTTTCAGTTGTTTCACACTTTTTTGTTCAGTATATAATTCCACATGTGTTAATTCATAGTTTTGATGCCTTCAGTGTGAAGCCACAATATTCATAGCCATGAAAATAAGGACAACTCTTTGAATGAGAAGGTGTGTCCAAACTTTTGGTCTGTACTGTATGTCTAAATAAGTATAAATGCAGCTGTTCTGTGAAGGCCTCAGAGGTCATGAAGACCAAGGAGCATAGCTGACAGGTGAGGGAGAGGTGGAAATGTTTGACGAAGCATTAAAGTCATGATAAATTAAGTTAATGTAAAAATTTTGGTATATTAATTTCATTTACCAAAAGACTTGAGAATAGGGTGAATGTTCACTTTCATCCAGGACAACAACCCTGAACATGCTGCCAGGGCCCCAAGAAATGGTTTAAGTTAAAGTGTTCGATTGGCCCAGTTAAAGTTCAGGCCTAAAGCCAACTGAGCATAAAGCAGATGTTCAACAACTTGTCTGACAAAGTTTGAGTTATTTGACGAAGACAGATGCGGAAGCATTTAATTGCCGTAATGTGCAAAGTTGGTAGAGACATACCCTAAAATACTTGCAGCTGGAACTGCAACCAATGGTGGTTCCACCCAGTATTGACTTAGAGTTGCTCTAGAGGGCTGCTTTTCTTCAGCAGGACCAGGGATCGTACAGAGTAATACTGGAGGGAAACCTGAATAAGGGGTATGAATCCTTTTGGACTGGCCCACCTCTGTTCTTCCCTTTTCTATTTATGTCTGTTGTTCTCAGATGACATATTGAGAATAACTTGAATAAGTTACTGTGTAGTTCTGAACAGCCTTTTCTTGGTTAAGTGTTGAATGTGTGTGTTAGCCGACTGAGCTCATTTGCGTACATGAACATTCTGTGGACCTGTCTGGCAACAAAAGAAGCCCTGCAGCTGTCGGCACCGTACACACCTTAAGCTGTTCTACACACATCCACAGTGCTGGCACGTTGATTTGTGCTTCCCACTTTCCCACGTTATTTTGCTGCTGTTTCTTGTGTTGTCTGTGGCATTTTCTCAGAGCAGAAGCTGACACGTATGCTGAGCTAATATAGCCACTCTATAAATAACCTCAAACCACTGCTGCTTCGTATGTATGAATGCTCCCTTACTTGCTGTATGTGCTAATGCACACACTGTGGTCCATTTTAAGATGAGCACATGGGCATGCACAATTATGCAAAGATGTAGTGGCTTGTATTAGTCACAGGCTGAAACGAAGGATGAAGCAGTCCTCCTGTGGTGGTGAGGAGGCCTGATGGAATACAGGGCAGTAAAAAAAAGAATTGAGGACACTGGTGGAACACAGCCAACAATTTGCTGTTTCTAACACCTGACATTTTGCTTTTATGGCAAAAAACACTAAGTTTGTAGTTTCTTTACTACAAACTTGTTTTTTTTTTATCTTTCAGCTTTACTTTGCCCCTGCTTTGGTTCATTTCCTCTAATGTACAGGACATATCAGACAAATGAAGTCCACTGGTGTCTGCTACTCTTCATCTGACCTTATGCTGCGATGAGCACTTTTTATCTTTAACCAGATTAATACTACTTCATGTTCATTGCCTGCATCATAGAATAAAAAACTGGGTTGGAAGATAAATGAATCTTGGCAACATTTAAATGCTACAGTGTGATGGGCGGTTGAAGGATTCTTACAGGAACTATTAATCATCTGGGACTGGGAGCGTCCTGACTGGCACCATTATATTTATTCTACAAGCTCTCCTCACATAAATGTCTCAACAATGAGAAACAATTCAGTAAAATGTACTATGATGTAAAAACTTTCTTCATAGTTAGTGAAATAAAATCAACATATTGGTATTTCACTGGGATCATTAAACAGATTAGTGTAAAAGGAATCAGAACACACCCACAGGTAGATATCGTTTATTGGATTCACCTAACCCTGTTTCCTTAGACCTAGCTAAAGGTGGAAAATCGTAAACGACTTTGTCAGCAGGCACGAAACGTCCTAGTTGGTATGAATTGACGCATGGTCCTTATGAAACATTCTGTTCGAACCATCGCCATGGCTTTTGGCTTAAACCGCCATTGTGGTCCTTAATAGTTCTGTAGTTGCATTTGAGTTTTTTTTTTTTGTTTGTTGTAGCTTTTCCTGGCACTAAGGTACAATCTGTGGCTTGTAATTCTCTCCACAACCTCAGCGAACACTTCCTCATGCGGCTAACCACACCTGTGGCCAATCAATGAATAGCAGTCTGTTGACGTCGCATTTCGGCCCTGCTCAGGCCTGATGGGACCTACTGGTGAGCAGGTATCAAGAAAGCCAGTACTGGGCTAGAGAAACCAGTAATGGAAACTGCCTCAAAATGGGCTGAGTGGACTGGAGTGGAGTGGAGCTGGCCAAAGAAGAGCTCATTGAAAAAGGGCAGTAGTGTGTGACTCATTGCATCCCAAAGCCTACCTTTGCCTTGACGTTTTCTTTTCCATGATTTCAAACTTTCTAAGCAGCTATGCTGGACATTCCTCATGTAGCAGCAATTATTCTTTGTGTGAAGCCTTATCATGTTGCGTATATTAAGAATTCTTTTTGTAATTCAATTATTTTATATTGTCCTTTTTGCATCTTTGGCCATATGGAAATCACTAAACAATTCTAAAAGGCCAAAGTCCTTTTCACATGCAAACACTGAGAAATTATGTCCTTCCTACCTATCCAGCTTTCTCTAGTCACATGTCAAATTGCCCCTGGGCAAGGCACTTAACCCTCACTTAGGCACTTAGCCAGCAACCTGCCTATCAGTGTATGATTGTGTGCGTTTGTGACTGTAATTGGGTGATAGTGGCTCTAGTTTAAAGTGCTTTGAGCGCTTTTTGAGTTGGTTTGATTAGAAAAGTGGCATATAAATTCATTCAATTTACTTATCAAGCAGTATGTAAGTGAGTGAGCAAAAAGTTAGTCAAGTTTGAACCAGCTGTCTCTCTGGTCCTCTGTTTTATTTGGCAGTAGATTCAGATGAAAAAGAAATGGTTATGACAACTTATTTCTAAGGAGTTAGTCAAGTCAAGCCTTTCCAAAAAAGGGTATATTTGCACCTGAGCTAAGTTTAAAAAAAAATCTTTCTAGGCTCCTCTGTGGACCAGAGATTTAGACGGTGAATACAGTGAAAAAATAATGATCCAACATTTTTCTCCATAAATATATTTCTAATGGGAAAAGGACTATAAAATCCACACCAACACAGTTAAGCCAAGGTGTTGTACAAGATGCATTGTAAGTTGTGTAAAAATAAAGAGCTATCTCAAGACTTTCACAACCTTATTTTTGCAAAACATACTTATGGCAGTGGTTACAGATTTACAGTTAAACCTGAAGCTATTCATACCATGTGGCAGATTAAGGTGATTGCTTATTGAAAGTGTATAACAATTTTTTTGACATACCTTTTTTTTATTAAAATTTAGGAACAGATCAAGGAGTGTTTTCAAACCGGTCCTCCTCCTACGTTGTTTTATCTTTTGTGAATTTTGAATCTAAATCTGCCAGGGGTATGAATAATTTGGGGCTTAACTATATTTCTAAACCTTCTAGTGAGCGCCGTTGGAGCCATAATAATAAGGTGGAAAGAACATTATTTAACCATTTCAAACCAGCATCGACCAGGTGCTTCTCACAAAATATCTGTCAGAGGATACAAAGAAAGAATAATCAGAAGAGTTGTCTCGTCTCAGGGAGGACTATATTTAGCAGGTCCAATTTTTCAGTGAAAATAATCAACAGCCATGACTCAACTGATAAAGGAAAAGCATGCTGGGAGAATATAGTGTGGTCAGATGAGAGTAAACTCTTAACTGTTTTTAATGCCATTGAATACACCATGTTTGGAGGAATAGCCCTACACATCACCCTCAAATCACCACATCTGACTTTCAGCACAGGGCTCTGGCAGGGTTCATAAACCTGAAAGAAGGATGAATGACGGAATCTACCCGGACATTCTTGATAAAAAACGAGGGTGAACCTTTTAGCAAGATAATGATTCTACACACAGTCAAGGAAACTCTCAGCTGGTCTCACCACTTGTCTGAGAGTCTAGAAGAGGTCCTCACTTTGTGTGGAACAATTGTCCAAAATCCTGCCTGAGCAATGCATGAGGCTAGTTTCTTCATACAGGAGACATCTTGAAGCTTCCATTACCATTTAATTTAATTTTCAGTGAAGTATTAAATAAATTAATAATAATAAATTAATTTTATAAAGCATGTTTACTACTTATTTCCAGTGTGCTATCATTTTACTACACAAAAATTATAGAAACATTTGAGTAACCTTTATTTATTTATCACTTTTCACAGCCAAGAATATAACAAAGTACTTTGCAATAAAATACATAAAACAGAAATGTACATAAATGACAATTAAAAACTAATTAAAAATAAAGGATAGTAAAGGGGAGGCAGTAGTACCCTATCTAAATAAAATCCTGCTTAAATAGAAAGGCCTTCAAATGCTTTATTAATCTATCGAGTCTAGACAGCATAAGGAGAAAGGAAGGGCATTCCAGCTTGGGTTCTGCTACTTCAAAGGAGCGACCCCCTCGCGTCTGAAGGAGGGTTTTTGGGACCACAACCAACCAGCTGACCTCAGATTGCAGGTTGAGGTGTAAAGCTTTTACAGTTCAGAGATGTAAGGAGGGGCCTGACGGATGAAGCCCTCTCCTTACAAGCCCCTTGACTTGATCATCTGGAGTCTTCTATGAACTCAGCATTTTGAACCACCTGAAGGGTTTCGATCTCCTTATTGAGACTAGTAAAAAAGACTATTGTAGTAGTCTAGGTGTGCAGATATGAAAGATATCTTGATCTGCATTAATTTAATTCAGTTTATTTATATAGCACCAATTCACAAAATGTTTTCTCAAGGCACTTTACATAAAAAAAGTCAATTCAATCCAAAGATTCCAAGTCATGTACATACATTCCAAACTGATCCTTGTTATCAATGCAGTCTAATTCAGTTTATTATTCAAAATTAGTTAAACATTTTTCTATCTAAGGAAACCCAGCAGCTTGCATTGAGTCATTGACTTGCAGCATTCAGTCCTTCTGGATGAACATGTAGCAACAGTAGACAATCGCTTGCATTGTGACGTTGACTTTGCAGCAGTCCCTCATACTGAGCATGCATGTAACAAGAGCAGAAAGGAAAATGTCCCTTTAACAAGAAGCTCTGTGTGCGTGGCCTTCTGCCATGACTGATGGGGAGTTTGAGAAGACAGAGCATACACACAAAGAAAAACACAGAATCACTGATCCAGGAGTACTTTCTATGTAAAAGTCAAAAATTAATGACCGTTGTAGCTCCTTTAGTGGCTTTATCTAGAAGAGAAACACAGCCGGGCAGACAAACTTTGAGCCGGTTTTAAAGTCTATTGGATGAAAGAGAGCACATACAATTCACCCATTGATACCAGAGATCTCAATTTTGAGATATTGAAGATATGGAAAAAGATAGCTGTTATGTGGAATTTTTAAAGGAAAGTAACACTCCTGTATCAACAGTAGTAAACCTCCCAGACAGTGTAAGCTAACACTAACTGTTTAAATGTTAGGAACTTACTGATTGCCCCATTATGGTGTTATCTTAGCCTGGGTTTCCCCCATGAGATGTGGTCCCTACCAACTCCACACCGATCAGCATCTCCGTCCCACTACGACTACGAGCTGATCATCCAGCGACGGACAGGTCCCTTCAAACAAAATGTTGTTTTAAAATGTGCTTCAAAATTAACCTACAGCAACTTACCCTGCTAACTGTAGTTGATCTACAAAGAAAATATCACAAAATGATCAGAAACAGCCATTGAAAATGGTCAAGATCCTTGTTTACACTGTAAAAACGTAACAACTAATTGCAAAACTGAATCCAAGCTAAGTACAGATGTGGACTCTTTTTTTAAGTGTCATCTAGCCCGCTGCTTTGTTACAAAGGAAGGAGGCACATCATTTTTTTCTTAGTAGGTCCTGAATTGTCTGCTAGTTTTGCCCTGATTTAGACAAATGAAAATATTTTTTTACTGTAATTGTTTAGATTGTCTAGTCTTCAACACAAATGCTTTCAAATAAGGTTTCAGCAATGTTGAAAATTGTATTTGTTATGAAGTTTGAAAGTTTGGCTTTGTGACCACCCTGGTAAACGCACACCCCCAAAGACTTGCAGCTGTAATTGCAGTGAAAGCTGTTTCTATTGACTCATCTGGGCTGAATATTTATTCATGCTATATTTTAAAGATTTGTCTTAGTAAAAGCTTTGCAAATCATTTATGGTTTTCCCTCTACTTCAGTGATACACGACTTGATGTTGGTCCATCACATCAAATTCGAATAAACGTGTAAAGTTAGCCATTTACCATTTTATTCAAATGTTGATAAGAACATATAAGCATGTGGATCTAGGTTTCAAAGCCTAAGTCAGTTTTCGTCAGTCTCACATACTTTATATGTTTCATTCAAGAGGTTTTCCAAGTGATTTAGATCAGGTTCAATTCAATTCAGTTTTAATTATATCGCGCCAATTCACAACACATGTCGTCTCAAGGCCAAAGTCAGTTCAGTGGAATCATACAGATTACAGAAGTCAGGTACATGCATTCCAATTAATTCTAACTATCAAACAGTGCAGTCGGATTCAGTTATTTATTCAAATTGGTTAAACGTTTTTCTATCTAAGGAAACCCAGCAGATTGCATCCAGTCAATGACTTGCAGCATTCACTCCTCCCGGATGAGCATGTAGAGACAGTGGACAGTCACTGGCGTTGACTTTGCAGCAATCCCTCATACTGAGCATGCATGTAGCGACAGTGGAGAGGAAAAACTCCCTTTTAACAGGAAGAAACCTCCAGCAGAACCAGGCTCAGTATGAGCGACCATCTGCCACGACCGACTGGGGGTTTGAGAGAACAGAGCAGAGACACAAAAAGAACAAAGAAGCACTGATCCAGGAGTACTTTCTATAAGAAAGAAAAGTGAAACATTAAAGGTTATATATCCTTTAGAGGCTTCATCTAGGAGAGAAAGACTGCTGAGCAGATGAACTTTGAGTCAGTTTTCAAGTCTAGTGTGCATACCCCAGCTTCAGATGTCTGCTTTTTTTACAGTAGCAGTGATATAATACAACCTGATGTGACCAGCTTCTCTGGTTCATGTGTTAGTGACCAAAGAAGTGGCTGCTTTTTGAAAGTGCAGTTATTTTTGTTACTGACCAATACTCCCAGTTAAAAATGAGCACTGTGTACTGCAGTGCAAGTAACCAATGGAAGTGCTCTACCCACTTTGTTACTGAGCAGGAAGGGTCTAAACAGAGACCCTTCCTGCTCAGTGGGAGGCAGAGGGCTCTCTGCTCTGCTCCTCAAATATCAAATCCCTGCAGGATTCTTTCAGCTGCTTGTTTTCTGACATATCCATCTATGTCTCTATGGCTTTCTCTTCTTTTGTGTGTGTGTGCTTCTGTTTCCTGGCTCTAGCTGTTTGATGTGTGCTCCACGCTTCACCAAGTACTCCCTGTAGGCTTTGTGTCTGTAATTGTATAAGTGTATGTGTGTGCATGTGTTGGCTTATGTTTCACATAAATCAGACAAATTAATCAGTGTGTCTCTCCAGTTTGTTTTCAGCTTGACTCTGAATTTGCTTCTGCTTGGCTTTTTCCAGAAGTTATAGATGCCTGTTACACATCATAACTGTGACCTTGTTATTGTTACATTCTTTTTCTGTATGTGTGTTTATTCAGATGAAGCAGTGATCCATTCTTATGTTTGCTGCTCCACTTGTATAGAGACATCATGAAAACTTCAGCTGAATATGAGTCACTTCCCAAGCTGCTATGGTGCTGCAGGCACTTATTTGTTTCAGGACACATATCTTTACACACACACTTACACATGTGCTTATCAGCTGATGTCTGTGCAGAATGGGGTGTTTGTTCATCTGAGCCCACCTCTGTCTTCACAGCCAGGTAGGTGTGTTGTAGGGTTTACATTAGTGCTAGAGCTTTGGCTTTCATACACAACCATAGCAAAAAGTAATTTGGCAGGTCAGCCCATACAATCATGGGTAGAAGTGACACTAATCAAATGTAAGAAGTTTGGCCGCCTCTGTAACAGCAGTAATTTTGACAATTTGACAACAGTGTCCTGTAGCACACACCTCAGCACTGGACTTGGAGAATCGGTCTCAGAATGGTTATATGGCCATTTCTGACCTATTTAAAGGACATCATTTGGCATTAAGAAACTTTATTTACATAATTTAGGACAGTTGTCAGTCTTCCCAGGAGTTGATGTCCCAGCAAGTTCAATGCCATGCAATGCCCAGAGAAACTGCAGCAATGCCATGAGACTCTACAGATCTCAGTTAGTATAGTAAATGTTAAAGTTGCTGGCCTAAAAAATTGAAGGGGAATGAACAAATCTGATTTTTTTTTTTGAAGAGCTGCTAGGAGCAAGCCTATTCTATCCTGTTTTTTGGATCTAAAGCAACTGCCAGGCTTCTGGAAAATATTAAGTGGACAGTCAAAGTAGAAATGTTGGGACATTAATGTCCAACTCTCTTATGTCTCTGAGCCTGGTTCTGCTGGAGGTTTCTTCCTGTTAAAAGGGAGTTTTTCCTCTCCACTGTCGCTACATGCATGCTCAGTATGAGGAATTGCTGCAAAGTCAACGCCAGTGACTGTCCACTGTCTCTACATGCTCATCCAGGAGGAGTGAATGCTGCAAGTCACTGGCTGGATGTAATCTGCTGGGTTTCCTTAGATAGAAAAACTTTTTATCCAATTTGAATAAATAACTGAATCTGACTGTACTGTTCGATATTTAGGATTAATTGGAATGTATGTACCTGACTTTTGTGAAGTGCCTTGAGACGACATGTGTTGTGAATTGGCGCTATATAAATAAACTGAATTGAACTGAATGTCCTATCAGCACAAACATCTCAAACCAGCTGTCAAGCATGGAGATGGAGGGTGATTATTAGGGCTTGCAGTCATTGAGTCATTGAGTGGACTATAAACTCCTCTGTATACCAACAACTGAACCTTGGTCCAAACTAATCTAAGGGCGATGATCCCAAGCACACCAGCTGATCTACATCAGAAGGAGTGAAAAAGAAAATAAAGGCGATGCAATTCAAGATGTCCCAATCTGCTCGCAAGTTTTGACTCCTAGATCAAGTCATTATTAAATGATTGGCTTTGGAGTAGCCAACTGTCAACCTCCGTTTTCCTCTAATAGCTGTGTAGCTTTCTGTGTTTTTCCTCTGTTATTTTCATGACTTATCTTTGGCAATGAACTCCACATCTTTGAAGCTGGAAGGTCTTGAGATCAGATTCAAGTCAGGACTCTGGCTGGGCCATTCCAAAGCATTAATATTGATTGCAATCAGAAGAAACATGTGGATGAACCGAAACCTAATTCTGCTATGGGTATGAATAATTTTGGGCTTAACTGTAACTCCACCATAACTGGACATAGAACATGATCATATGTTGTAAATTACAAAATGAAGAACAAGGTGTGTTGTAGTGACTGACCGAGTGACCACCTGATCCAGTTCTGCACAAGCCACATAATTAAATCCTCTGCTTTGGTTATGTCCATTTGTAGTGTTTGGTGTCTTTAACAGTGGATGAGTCCTGTGTGATTGCTATGCTGGCGTGTTACAACATTGAGGTGATAGAAGCAGAACACAACATTTGAGTGGTGAACATGCACAGAATTTAGGAATATACATGAAATGTATTCATACCAGTTTAAGTCCTGAAGTTGATCGTTAATATCATCATCGCTTGTTTCAGCCTGTACACCATGGCTTGTGGCTGAGTCCTTTTCTGTCTCTGGCTGAACTGCTTGCTTCAGAGAAGCTTCATCTGCAGATCTGTATTACTGATAGATAACAGTCTGGCTGGATGAAAATACTCCTGAATCCACTCCAGAACAAATCCGTTGCACAGCGTAGAGTTTACTCTAAAGTCATAAATCGGGTTGACGTTGGAAAATCTGAATTTTTTTTTATCCTTCTGTATTCTGAGTTTTAAATAACAATTGTACATCTGAAAGGAAATGGATCTCTGGCCATTTAGTTTGCTCCTATGTTTTTGATTACTCTTATTTGACCAAACTCAATGCAGTTTTCATTGTTTCTGAAATGCAGTGCTGTGGAATGATGAAAATACACAAAAGTTCACAAAAATTTAATGAATCCAATAGTTTTTTTTTCTATTCATTAAATGCATCAAATACATCCAAACTAACAACCCCCAGCATGTCTGGTCTAGAGATAGATCAATCAACTTCGATTCATTTTTGGGAATAAAAGCTGATTAAATGAGGATCACCCCTCCTTGATGTGGTAGAGGGGGTTGAGTACTCGAATAATCCTGGAGGCTGTGATGTCTGGGGCTTGAATGTCCCTGGTAGGGTCTCCCATGGCAAACAGGCTCTGGGTGACGGGTCAGACAAAGAGCATTTTAAGACTCCTTCATAAGGACCACAAAATTGAGGCACGTGACGTCGCCCGGTACCCGGTATCTTGGTGTTCCCAACCTGGAGCCATGCTTGGGGTTGGGACTCGTCGGAGAGTGCCTGGTGGCTGGGTTGCTCCTCGCGGGACCCGACCGGCCAAGCCCGAACAAGAGACGCAAGGCCATCCCCCAGTGGGCCCACCACCTGCAGGAAGAACCATGAGGGACCAGTGCAAAGAAGATCGGGCAGCAGAAGATCGGGCAGCAGAGGAAGGTGGAGACCTTGACGACCCGATCTTCAGATGCTTAGGCTGGCTCTAGGGACATGGAATGTCACCTCGCCAGAGGAGAAGGAGCCTGAGCTTGTGTGGGAGGTCGAGAAATATTGACTAGAAATAGTCGGGCTCATCTCCACACACAGTGTGGGCTCTGGGACCCAGCTCCTCGAGAGAGGTTGGACTCTCTTTTACTCTGGAGTGGCTCGCGGGAAGAGGCGGCGAGCTGGGGTGGGTTTGCTTGTTGCCCCCCCAGCTCAGCCGTCTCGTGTTGTAGTTTACCCTGGTTGATGAAAGGGTTGCATCCCTGCGTCTTCGGGTCAGGGACAGATCTCTTGACTGTTGTTTCGGCCTATGGCCCGAGCGGTAGTGCTGAGTACCCGGCCTTCTTGGTGTCCCGGTCGGGGGTGCTGCATAGTTCCCCTCCCGGTGACTCCATTATTCTGCTGGGGGACTTCAACGCCCACGTGGGAAACGACAGTGACACCTGGAGAGGCGTGATTGGGAGGAATATACTCCCCGATGTGAATCAGAGTGGTGTTTTATTATTGGACATCTGTGATAGTTACGGATTGTCCGTAATGAACACCATGTTCAAGCATATGGGTGTTCATCAGTGTACTTGGCACCAAGACACCCTAGGCAGGAGGTCGATGATCGACTTTGTTGTCGTGTTTTCAGACCTTCGGCCGCATGTTTTGAACACTTGGGTGAAGAGAGGGGCTGAGCTCTCTACTGATCACCACCTGGTGGTGAGTTGGATCTGCTGGAAGAGGAAAGCTGGATAGACTTGGCAGGCCCAAGCGTATAGTGAGGGTCTGCTGGGAACGTCTGGAGGAGCCCTCGGCCAGGGATGAATTCAACTCCCACCTCCGGGAGAGCTTTGACCAGAGCTTTGACCACACTCCTCAGCGTCCCTGGTAAGGCCTAAGCCAGGGTATTGGAGAGGAGAATCTGGCCAATAGTTGAACCCTGGCTTCAGGAAGGAGCAGTGTGGTTTGTTTTCGTCCCGGTCGTGGAACACTGCACCAGCTCTACACCCTCTGCAGGGTACTCGAGGCTTCATGGGATTTTGCCCAACCGGTCCACATGTATTTTGTGGACCTGGAGAAGGCATTCGACTGTGTCCCTTATGGTGCCCTGTGGGGGGTCCTCCAGGAGAACGGAGTCGGGGGCCCTTTATTAGGGGCCATCCGGTCTCTGTACAAGCGGATCAGGAGGTTGGTCCCCATTGCCGGCACGGGGACACTGTGCCGGTCCGTTGTGGTACCAGTCGGTCTACGTTCCTACCCTCACCTATGAGCATGAACTTTGTGTCATGACCGAAAGAACAAGATCCCGGATACAAGTGGCTGAAATGAGCTGCCTCCGTAGGGTGGCCGGGCACTCCCTTAAGGATAGGGTGAGGAGCTCTGCTATCCGGGAGGAGCTCGGAGTAGAGCCGCTGCTCCTCCACATCGAGAGGAGCCTGTTGAGGTGGCTTGAATGAGCCTGTTGAGGTGGCTTGAATGAGGATCATTCAATTCAAATTCAAAAAATACTTTATTAATCCCAAAAGAAAATTAAATTTTGTTTTAGCTCATGATATGCAGGTTTCTTCAAAGAGCCGTTGTAGATGCTGATGGCTGTGGGTAGGAGGGATCTCCTGTAGCGGATCTGAAGAAGCCTCTGACTGAAGACACCCTGTTGTTGTATAACAGTCTGATGGAGAGGATGCTCAGGGTTCTCATTAATGTTCTTCAGGGTATGAAGAATCCCTCTTTGCTCAGTGATCTCCTGAGGTTCCAGAGGAATCCGCAGAACAGAGTCAGCCTGGCTCTGGTGCTGCTGCCCCAGCAGATGATGGCAGAAGAGATCACACTCTCCACCACAGACTTATAGAAGATATACAGTTTCTTGCTACAAACACCGAAAGACCTAAGCTTCCTCAAGAAGTACAGTTTGCTCTGTCCCTTCTTGTAGATGTCTTCACTGTTGCATCTCCACTCCAGTCTGTTGTCCATGTGAACACCAAGGTATTTATACTCCTCCACCACCTCCACTTCTTCTCCCAAGATGGAAATAGCCCTACACAGCATATCCTCTAATTATTCTTCCATTTTCTTTTGAATTCAAAACTACTACCAGTTCAGACCTCAAAGAAAACCAGAAATCTATACTAGGTCAGAAAAATCTGAGCAATTCATCTGTAATTTTTTCAAAGGTTTAGTCTAATTCGGCAAGAAACTCCTGTATGTTGAAGGGATCAGACATGTTAAAAAGGGGACAGGTTCACCATAATTTCTTCATTTGGTTTAAGTGTGTCGGACATGCAGCTGACCTTTGATAATTTGTTTTGGGACGATGAATAAGCTTGGACTTGTTGTCATTCAGCTTGGAGCGCAGGAAGATTAAAAAAGGTTGATAGGTATTCAAAGCCTTGCTGGGCTGTGGAGCCTCACTGTCTGCAAACCTACAGATGAATAAAACATCAATCGCAGACGGTGGATGCATAAAATAAAAAGGAATCCGGCTGCAAAACACAGAAATGAGATGCAAAGAGATGGGTCAGGGGTTGTCTTTCCTGCAGCTTTGAGGGGTGTTTCATTGTCTTTAGCCATCTCCCATGTGTGTCTGTTGTTACACTTGGCATGCCCGCAGAGCTTTGGACATTCCTTACAATATACAGTTTGAGTAATATAAAACAAGCCTCTGTGCTCCCTGCCCATCAGAAACACAACTCCATGCACCCACTTCTATAGATGACTTGCAATGGTTTCACACAATGCATTGTGGGAACTTTAATTCCTTGCTGTTCTTCATCTAAGTGACACTGCTGTTTACTTCCGAAAGTCCTACACAGCACAGTCAGACTCAAGTCAAAACAGTACTAAATGTAGCCGGGGGAAATTAGCTGTGCTGTTATCCAGAAATAACATTATTGGATTTTTTCCCTCACCCTTTTAGAAACACCTTGGTGACTCTTAGTCAAACTGTTGGAAAATAAACAGAGAAACATACATGAAGTCATCTGAAGGGTTATAAGTATTTGTGATTTAAGTCTGTTCAGTAACTTGGAATGACCAGTGCTTTGACCCGAAACTCCTCAATGTATCTGTGTCCATGGACAAGAAATAATCGCTGGTGGTTGGGTTAGCGCTTTGTACTCGCAATAAGGAACTTCCTTGTCTGGCTTCATGATATAAAGAAAACATGTCTTTGTGATACTGTTACTAACTATTGCAATGATAACAATTATGATTAACCCACATTTCCTGTTTTTTCTTTCTTTTCTTTCATCACAATATTCCCACCACTCTTTTAGCTTTAGCACTACAAACTAAAATTATATATTCATTTTGGCCACAGAGAACCGTAAAAGTCCATCCAACAGGCTGTATTATTGGCCTGCAGAAATACAACATCCTGCGAAATATTGCAACAAACTATCTTTTGTGATTGTGATGTTGCACGTATGACTATTGCCATAATGATTGCTATTTAATATATAGTTTCAGCTCTATGTGGTGAGTATGCATGTTCTTCCCACGTATTCATGGTATTTCACCAGGTACTTGGGTTTTCTTCCACAGCCCAAAAGCATGTATTTTAATTGGACATTGTGAACTGCTTTTAGCTAGAAGTCAACAGCCCCTTTCACAACACACTTCAAAGTGGGAGTAAAGCACATTTTGCCCTCTCCATGTGTTTTGTGAAAGGACTGATGCTGTGAGTAGGTAGAAATCAGTTGGGGTAGTCAAAGCCCTGCACCAGCTGACTTGTATATGGACAAGCCAGCTTTACAGGATTGAAGTAGACAAGTTTTAATTTGAAGCAACACCAGGTTCCACTCTGTGTTCATCCACCATTATTGTTTTGAGAAGAACGTTAGTGGGAGACTTCAGAAACAGATTTTATGTATAGTTGTGATGTCAGTGCTGCACCACACCTCCTGTCATCCTGCACTGCTACTGTAATTCCTAAAAGCTCACAACTGTGCAGGATATAACAGTCTCACCTTGTAATTTATGAATGATCAGAGGAGCTCAGAGGCAGCTTGTCTTTGTGGGGTTATGACAGAAATGTTTTGTGAAAGAGGATAGTTTACATGGCTGTTTGCCTCTTACGTCTCTGAGTTGGACCTGTTGATGGACTTGTACCTTCCCTTGCTGACGGCTGGAGATAGGCACCAGCTCCCAATGCAAGAACAAGGAATAAGCAGGTATTGTGAATGGATGGATTATTAAAAATAAAGTAAAATTCTAACTAAACTGCAGGGTTAGTCATTAACATTTTATTCTTTTTCAGCTAATGCCAATAAAAATAGTTGAGAATGCCTCCTTTGTCATTGTAGATGTATGATGCAACAAAAACATTTGAGATGAGTCTAAGGTCTTCATATTGTCTCTAGTAGTTTGCACCACTCTCTCTCATTGATATTTTTGAAATTGATTCAATCTGATCTTGCAATATTGCACCTTTTCTATTTTCGCTGTTTCTTAGCAACCAGGAAACATTTCCTCCTAATGAGCTTTTCATTCTAAGCATTGGGCACTAAACCATTTTGTGTGTTTGGTTGAACTATTGGACAGCTCCCTGTGACAATACCTTGAAGCTGTCAGCTGAAGGAAATAATAAACGCCCCTTTTCCACTGGCCGTGCGGCTACACTCCAGCCGGTCTCACTCTACTAAACAAAACCTATTGTGTTTCCATTGTATATAGATATATAGATAGATACATACACAGGGGTTGGACAATGAAACTGAAACACCTGGTTTTAGACCACAATAATTTATTAGTATGGTGTAGGGCCTCCTTTTGCGGCCAATACAGCATCAGTTCGTCTTGGGAATGACATATACAAGTCCTGCACAGTGGTCAGAGGGATTTTAAGCCATTCTTCTTGCAGGATAGTGGCCAGGTCACTATGTGATACTGGTGGAGGAAAACGTTTCCTGACTCGCTCCTCCAAAACACCCCAAAGTGGCTCAATAATATTTAGATCTGGTGACTGTGCAGGCCATGGAAGATGTTCAACTTCACATTCATGTTCATCAAACCAATCTTTCACCAGTCTTGCTGTGTGTATTGGTGCATTGTCATCCTGATACACTGCACCGCCTTCACGATACAATGTTTGAACCATTGGATGCACATGGTCTTCAAGAATGGTTCGGTAGTGCTTGGCAGTGATGCGTCCATCTAGCACAAGTATTTGGCCAAGGGAATGCCATGATATGGCAGCCCAAACCATCACTGATCCACCCCCATGCTTCACTCTGGGCATGCAACAGTCTGGGTGGTACGCTTCTTTGGGGCTTCTCCACACCGTAACTCTCCCGGATGTGGGGAAAACAGTAATAATACATGTTTCACATTGTCCACAGCCCAAGATTTGCAGTCCTTGCACCATTGAAACAGACGTTTGACATTGGCATGAGTGACCAAAGGTTTGGCTATAGCAGCCCGGCCGTGTATATTGACCCTGTGGAGCTCCAGACGGACAGTTCTGGTGGAAACAGGAGAGTTGAGGTGCACATTTAATTCTGCCGTGATTTGGGCAGCCGTGGTTTTATGTTTTTTGGATACAATCCGGGTTAGCACCCGAACATCCCTTTCAGGCAGCTTCCTCTTGCGTCCACAGTTAATTCTGTTGGATGTGGTTCGTCCTTCTTGGTGGTATGCTGACATTACCCTGGATACCGTGGGTCTTGATACATCGCAAAGACTTGCTGTCTTGGTCACAGATGCGCCAGCAAGATGTGCACCAACAATTTGTCCTCTTTTGAACTCTGGTATGTCACCCATAATGTTGTGTGCATTTCAATATTTTGAGCAAAACTGTGCTCTTACCCTGCTAATTGAACCTTCACACTCTGCTCTTACTGGTGCAATGTGCAATCAATGAAGACTGGCTACCAGGCTGGTCCAATTTAGCCATGAGTTTTTTTTATTTTCATGACTATGAATATTGTAGCTTCACACTGAAGGGATCAAAACTATGAATTAACACATGTGGAATTATATACTGAACAAAAAAGTGTGAAACAACTGAAAATATGTCTTATATTCTAGGTTCTTCAAAGTAGCCACCTTTTGCTTTGATTACTGCTACGCACACTCTTGGCATTCTGTTAATGAGCTTCAAGAGGTAGTCACCTGAAATGGTTTTCACTTCACAGGTGTGCCCTGTCAGGTTTAATAAGTGGGATTTCAAGCCTTATAAATGGGGTTGGGACCATCAGCTGTGTTGTCCAGTAGGTGGATACAGTACACAGCTGATAGTCCTACTGAACAGACTGTTAGAATTTGTATTATGGCTAGAAAAAAGCAGCTAAGTAAAGTAAAACGAGTGGCCATCATTACTTCAAGAAATGAAGGTCAGTCAGTCCGAACAATTGGGAAAACTTGGAAAGTGTCCCCAAGTGCAGTCGCAGAAACCATCAAGCGCTACAAAGAAACTGGCTCACATGAGGACTGCCCCAGGAAAGGAAGACCAAGAATCACCTCTGCTGCGGACGATAAGTTCATCCGAGTCACCAGCCTCAGAAATCGCAGGTTAACAGCAGCTCAGATTAGAGAACAGGTCAATGCCACACAGAGTTCTAGCAGCAGACACATCTCTAGAACAACTGTTAAGAGGAGACTGTGTGAATCAGGCCTTCATGGTAAAATAGCTGCTAGGAAACCACTGCTGAGGACAGGCAACAAGCAGAAGAGACTAGTTTGGGCTAAAGAACACAATGAATGGCCAATAGACCAGTGGAAATCTGTGCTTTGGTCTGATGAGTCCAAGTTTGAGATCTTTGGTTCCAACCACCATGTCTTTGTGCAGCGCAGAAGAGGTGAACGGATGGACTCTACATGCCTGGTTCCCACCGTGAAGCATGGAGGAGGAGGTGTGATGGTGTGGGGGTGCTTTGCTGGTGACACTGTTGGGGATTTATTCAAAATTGAAGGCATACTGAACCAGCATGGCTACCACAGCATCTTGCAGCGGCATGCTATTCCATCCGGTTTACGTTTAGTTGGACCATCATTTATTTTTCAACAGGACAATGACCCCAAACACACCTCCAGGCTGTGTAAGGGCTATTTGACCAAGAAGGAGAGTGATGGGGTGCTGCGCCAGATGACCTGACCTCCACAGTCACCAGACCTGAACCCAATCGAGATGGTTTGGGGTGAGCTGGACCACAGAGTGAAGGCTAAAAGGGCCAACAAGTGCTAAGCATCTCTGGGAACTCCTTCAAGACTGTTGGAAAACCATTTCAGGTGACTACCTCTTGAAGCTCATCAACAGAATGCCAAGAGTGTGCGGAGCAGTAATCAAAGCATAAGGTGGCTACTTTGAAGAACCTAGAATATAAGACATATTTTCAGTTGTTTCACACTTTTTTGTTCAGTATATAATTCCACATGTGTTAATTCATAGTTTTGATGCCTTCAGTGTGAAGCCACAATATTCATAGCCATGAAAATAAGGACAACTCTTTGAATGAGAAGGTGTGTCCAAACTTTTGGTCTGTACTGTATGTCTAAATAAGTATAAATGCAGCTGTTCTGTGAAGGCCTCAGAGGTCATGAAGACCAAGGAGCATAGCTGACAGGTGAGGGAGAGGTGGAAATGTTTGACGAAGCATTAAAGTCATGATAAATTAAGTTAATGTAAAAATTTTGGTATATTAATTTCATTTACCAAAAGACTTGAGAATAGGGTGAATGTTCACTTTCATCCAGGACAACAACCCTGAACATGCTGCCAGGGCCCCAAGAAATGGTTTAAGTTAAAGTGTTCGATTGGCCCAGTTAAAGTTCAGGCCTAAAGCCAACTGAGCATAAAGCAGATGTTCAACAACTTGTCTGACAAAGTTTGAGTTATTTGACGAAGACAGATGCGGAAGCATTTAATTGCCGTAATGTGCAAAGTTGGTAGAGACATACCCTAAAATACTTGCAGCTGGAACTGCAACCAATGGTGGTTCCACCCAGTATTGACTTAGAGTTGCTCTAGAGGGCTGCTTTTCTTCAGCAGGACCAGGGATCGTACAGAGTAATACTGGAGGGAAACCTGAATAAGGGGTATGAATCCTTTTGGACTGGCCCACCTCTGTTCTTCCCTTTTCTATTTATGTCTGTTGTTCTCAGATGACATATTGAGAATAACTTGAATAAGTTACTGTGTAGTTCTGAACAGCCTTTTCTTGGTTAAGTGTTGAATGTGTGTGTTAGCCGACTGAGCTCATTTGCGTACATGAACATTCTGTGGACCTGTCTGGCAACAAAAGAAGCCCTGCAGCTGTCGGCACCGTACACACCTTAAGCTGTTCTACACACATCCACAGTGCTGGCACGTTGATTTGTGCTTCCCACTTTCCCACGTTATTTTGCTGCTGTTTCTTGTGTTGTCTGTGGCATTTTCTCAGAGCAGAAGCTGACACGTATGCTGAGCTAATATAGCCACTCTATAAATAACCTCAAACCACTGCTGCTTCGTATGTATGAATGCTCCCTTACTTGCTGTATGTGCTAATGCACACACTGTGGTCCATTTTAAGATGAGCACATGGGCATGCACAATTATGCAAAGATGTAGTGGCTTGTATTAGTCACAGGCTGAAACGAAGGATGAAGCAGTCCTCCTGTGGTGGTGAGGAGGCCTGATGGAATACAGGGCAGTAAAAAAAAGAATTGAGGACACTGGTGGAACACAGCCAACAATTTGCTGTTTCTAACACCTGACATTTTGCTTTTATGGCAAAAAACACTAAGTTTGTAGTTTCTTTACTACAAACTTGTTTTTTTTTTATCTTTCAGCTTTACTTTGCCCCTGCTTTGGTTCATTTCCTCTAATGTACAGGACATATCAGACAAATGAAGTCCACTGGTGTCTGCTACTCTTCATCTGACCTTATGCTGCGATGAGCACTTTTTATCTTTAACCAGATTAATACTACTTCATGTTCATTGCCTGCATCATAGAATAAAAAACTGGGTTGGAAGATAAATGAATCTTGGCAACATTTAAATGCTACAGTGTGATGGGCGGTTGAAGGATTCTTACAGGAACTATTAATCATCTGGGACTGGGAGCGTCCTGACTGGCACCATTATATTTATTCTACAAGCTCTCCTCACATAAATGTCTCAACAATGAGAAACAATTCAGTAAAATGTACTATGATGTAAAAACTTTCTTCATAGTTAGTGAAATAAAATCAACATATTGGTATTTCACTGGGATCATTAAACAGATTAGTGTAAAAGGAATCAGAACACACCCACAGGTAGATATCGTTTATTGGATTCACCTAACCCTGTTTCCTTAGACCTAGCTAAAGGTGGAAAATCGTAAACGACTTTGTCAGCAGGCACGAAACGTCCTAGTTGGTATGAATTGACGCATGGTCCTTATGAAACATTCTGTTCGAACCATCGCCATGGCTTTTGGCTTAAACCGCCATTGTGGTCCTTAATAGTTCTGTAGTTGCATTTGAGTTTTTTTTTTTTGTTTGTTGTAGCTTTTCCTGGCACTAAGGTACAATCTGTGGCTTGTAATTCTCTCCACAACCTCAGCGAACACTTCCTCATGCGGCTAACCACACCTGTGGCCAATCAATGAATAGCAGTCTGTTGACGTCGCATTTCGGCCCTGCTCAGGCCTGATGGGACCTACTGGTGAGCAGGTATCAAGAAAGCCAGTACTGGGCTAGAGAAACCAGTAATGGAAACTGCCTCAAAATGGGCTGAGTGGACTGGAGTGGAGTGGAGCTGGCCAAAGAAGAGCTCATTGAAAAAGGGCAGTAGTGTGTGACTCATTGCATCCCAAAGCCTACCTTTGCCTTGACGTTTTCTTTTCCATGATTTCAAACTTTCTAAGCAGCTATGCTGGACATTCCTCATGTAGCAGCAATTATTCTTTGTGTGAAGCCTTATCATGTTGCGTATATTAAGAATTCTTTTTGTAATTCAATTATTTTATATTGTCCTTTTTGCATCTTTGGCCATATGGAAATCACTAAACAATTCTAAAAGGCCAAAGTCCTTTTCACATGCAAACACTGAGAAATTATGTCCTTCCTACCTATCCAGCTTTCTCTAGTCACATGTCAAATTGCCCCTGGGCAAGGCACTTAACCCTCACTTAGGCACTTAGCCAGCAACCTGCCTATCAGTGTATGATTGTGTGCGTTTGTGACTGTAATTGGGTGATAGTGGCTCTAGTTTAAAGTGCTTTGAGCGCTTTTTGAGTTGGTTTGATTAGAAAAGTGGCATATAAATTCATTCAATTTACTTATCAAGCAGTATGTAAGTGAGTGAGCAAAAAGTTAGTCAAGTTTGAACCAGCTGTCTCTCTGGTCCTCTGTTTTATTTGGCAGTAGATTCAGATGAAAAAGAAATGGTTATGACAACTTATTTCTAAGGAGTTAGTCAAGTCAAGCCTTTCCAAAAAAGGGTATATTTGCACCTGAGCTAAGTTTAAAAAAAAATCTTTCTAGGCTCCTCTGTGGACCAGAGATTTAGACGGTGAATACAGTGAAAAAATAATGATCCAACATTTTTCTCCATAAATATATTTCTAATGGGAAAAGGACTATAAAATCCACACCAACACAGTTAAGCCAAGGTGTTGTACAAGATGCATTGTAAGTTGTGTAAAAATAAAGAGCTATCTCAAGACTTTCACAACCTTATTTTTGCAAAACATACTTATGGCAGTGGTTACAGATTTACAGTTAAACCTGAAGCTATTCATACCATGTGGCAGATTAAGGTGATTGCTTATTGAAAGTGTATAACAATTTTTTTGACATACCTTTTTTTTATTAAAATTTAGGAACAGATCAAGGAGTGTTTTCAAACCGGTCCTCCTCCTACGTTGTTTTATCTTTTGTGAATTTTGAATCTAAATCTGCCAGGGGTATGAATAATTTGGGGCTTAACTATATTTCTAAACCTTCTAGTGAGCGCCGTTGGAGCCATAATAATAAGGTGGAAAGAACATTATTTAACCATTTCAAACCAGCATCGACCAGGTGCTTCTCACAAAATATCTGTCAGAGGATACAAAGAAAGAATAATCAGAAGAGTTGTCTCGTCTCAGGGAGGACTATATTTAGCAGGTCCAATTTTTCAGTGAAAATAATCAACAGCCATGACTCAACTGATAAAGGAAAAGCATGCTGGGAGAATATAGTGTGGTCAGATGAGAGTAAACTCTTAACTGTTTTTAATGCCATTGAATACACCATGTTTGGAGGAATAGCCCTACACATCACCCTCAAATCACCACATCTGACTTTCAGCACAGGGCTCTGGCAGGGTTCATAAACCTGAAAGAAGGATGAATGACGGAATCTACCCGGACATTCTTGATAAAAAACGAGGGTGAACCTTTTAGCAAGATAATGATTCTACACACAGTCAAGGAAACTCTCAGCTGGTCTCACCACTTGTCTGAGAGTCTAGAAGAGGTCCTCACTTTGTGTGGAACAATTGTCCAAAATCCTGCCTGAGCAATGCATGAGGCTAGTTTCTTCATACAGGAGACATCTTGAAGCTTCCATTACCATTTAATTTAATTTTCAGTGAAGTATTAAATAAATTAATAATAATAAATTAATTTTATAAAGCATGTTTACTACTTATTTCCAGTGTGCTATCATTTTACTACACAAAAATTATAGAAACATTTGAGTAACCTTTATTTATTTATCACTTTTCACAGCCAAGAATATAACAAAGTACTTTGCAATAAAATACATAAAACAGAAATGTACATAAATGACAATTAAAAACTAATTAAAAATAAAGGATAGTAAAGGGGAGGCAGTAGTACCCTATCTAAATAAAATCCTGCTTAAATAGAAAGGCCTTCAAATGCTTTATTAATCTATCGAGTCTAGACAGCATAAGGAGAAAGGAAGGGCATTCCAGCTTGGGTTCTGCTACTTCAAAGGAGCGACCCCCTCGCGTCTGAAGGAGGGTTTTTGGGACCACAACCAACCAGCTGACCTCAGATTGCAGGTTGAGGTGTAAAGCTTTTACAGTTCAGAGATGTAAGGAGGGGCCTGACGGATGAAGCCCTCTCCTTACAAGCCCCTTGACTTGATCATCTGGAGTCTTCTATGAACTCAGCATTTTGAACCACCTGAAGGGTTTCGATCTCCTTATTGAGACTAGTAAAAAAGACTATTGTAGTAGTCTAGGTGTGCAGATATGAAAGATATCTTGATCTGCATTAATTTAATTCAGTTTATTTATATAGCACCAATTCACAAAATGTTTTCTCAAGGCACTTTACATAAAAAAAGTCAATTCAATCCAAAGATTCCAAGTCATGTACATACATTCCAAACTGATCCTTGTTATCAATGCAGTCTAATTCAGTTTATTATTCAAAATTAGTTAAACATTTTTCTATCTAAGGAAACCCAGCAGCTTGCATTGAGTCATTGACTTGCAGCATTCAGTCCTTCTGGATGAACATGTAGCAACAGTAGACAATCGCTTGCATTGTGACGTTGACTTTGCAGCAGTCCCTCATACTGAGCATGCATGTAACAAGAGCAGAAAGGAAAATGTCCCTTTAACAAGAAGCTCTGTGTGCGTGGCCTTCTGCCATGACTGATGGGGAGTTTGAGAAGACAGAGCATACACACAAAGAAAAACACAGAATCACTGATCCAGGAGTACTTTCTATGTAAAAGTCAAAAATTAATGACCGTTGTAGCTCCTTTAGTGGCTTTATCTAGAAGAGAAACACAGCCGGGCAGACAAACTTTGAGCCGGTTTTAAAGTCTATTGGATGAAAGAGAGCACATACAATTCACCCATTGATACCAGAGATCTCAATTTTGAGATATTGAAGATATGGAAAAAGATAGCTGTTATGTGGAATTTTTAAAGGAAAGTAACACTCCTGTATCAACAGTAGTAAACCTCCCAGACAGTGTAAGCTAACACTAACTGTTTAAATGTTAGGAACTTACTGATTGCCCCATTATGGTGTTATCTTAGCCTGGGTTTCCCCCATGAGATGTGGTCCCTACCAACTCCACACCGATCAGCATCTCCGTCCCACTACGACTACGAGCTGATCATCCAGCGACGGACAGGTCCCTTCAAACAAAATGTTGTTTTAAAATGTGCTTCAAAATTAACCTACAGCAACTTACCCTGCTAACTGTAGTTGATCTACAAAGAAAATATCACAAAATGATCAGAAACAGCCATTGAAAATGGTCAAGATCCTTGTTTACACTGTAAAAACGTAACAACTAATTGCAAAACTGAATCCAAGCTAAGTACAGATGTGGACTCTTTTTTTAAGTGTCATCTAGCCCGCTGCTTTGTTACAAAGGAAGGAGGCACATCATTTTTTTCTTAGTAGGTCCTGAATTGTCTGCTAGTTTTGCCCTGATTTAGACAAATGAAAATATTTTTTTACTGTAATTGTTTAGATTGTCTAGTCTTCAACACAAATGCTTTCAAATAAGGTTTCAGCAATGTTGAAAATTGTATTTGTTATGAAGTTTGAAAGTTTGGCTTTGTGACCACCCTGGTAAACGCACACCCCCAAAGACTTGCAGCTGTAATTGCAGTGAAAGCTGTTTCTATTGACTCATCTGGGCTGAATATTTATTCATGCTATATTTTAAAGATTTGTCTTAGTAAAAGCTTTGCAAATCATTTATGGTTTTCCCTCTACTTCAGTGATACACGACTTGATGTTGGTCCATCACATCAAATTCGAATAAACGTGTAAAGTTAGCCATTTACCATTTTATTCAAATGTTGATAAGAACATATAAGCATGTGGATCTAGGTTTCAAAGCCTAAGTCAGTTTTCGTCAGTCTCACATACTTTATATGTTTCATTCAAGAGGTTTTCCAAGTGATTTAGATCAGGTTCAATTCAATTCAGTTTTAATTATATCGCGCCAATTCACAACACATGTCGTCTCAAGGCCAAAGTCAGTTCAGTGGAATCATACAGATTACAGAAGTCAGGTACATGCATTCCAATTAATTCTAACTATCAAACAGTGCAGTCGGATTCAGTTATTTATTCAAATTGGTTAAACGTTTTTCTATCTAAGGAAACCCAGCAGATTGCATCCAGTCAATGACTTGCAGCATTCACTCCTCCCGGATGAGCATGTAGAGACAGTGGACAGTCACTGGCGTTGACTTTGCAGCAATCCCTCATACTGAGCATGCATGTAGCGACAGTGGAGAGGAAAAACTCCCTTTTAACAGGAAGAAACCTCCAGCAGAACCAGGCTCAGAGACATAAGAGAGTTGGACATTAATGTCCCAACATTTCTACTTTGACTGTCCACTTAATATTTTCCAGAAGCCTGGCAGTTGCTTTAGATCCAAAAAACAGGATAGAATAGGCTTGCTCCTAGCAGCTCTTCAAAAAAAAAAATCAGATTTGTTCATTCCCCTTCAATTTTTTAGGCCAGCAACTTTAACATTTACTATACTAACTGAGATCTGTAGAGTCTCATGGCATTGCTGCAGTTTCTCTGGGCATTGCATGGCATTGAACTTGCTGGGACATCAACTCCTGGGAAGACTGACAACTGTCCTAAATTATGTAAATAAAGTTTCTTAATGCCAAATGATGTCCTTTAAATAGGTCAGAAATGGCCATATAACCATTCTGAGACCGATTCTCCAAGTCCAGTGCTGAGGTGTGTGCTACAGGACACTGTTGTCAAATTGTCAAAATTACTGCTGTTACAGAGGCGGCCAAACTTCTTACATTTGATTAGTGTCACTTCTACCCATGATTGTATGGGCTGACCTGCCAAATTACTTTTTGCTATGGTTGTGTATGAAAGCCAAAGCTCTAGCACTAATGTAAACCCTACAACACACCTACCTGGCTGTGAAGACAGAGGTGGGCTCAGATGAACAAACACCCCATTCTGCACAGACATCAGCTGATAAGCACATGTGTAAGTGTGTGTGTAAAGATATGTGTCCTGAAACAAATAAGTGCCTGCAGCACCATAGCAGCTTGGGAAGTGACTCATATTCAGCTGAAGTTTTCATGATGTCTCTATACAAGTGGAGCAGCAAACATAAGAATGGATCACTGCTTCATCTGAATAAACACACATACAGAAAAAGAATGTAACAATAACAAGGTCACAGTTATGATGTGTAACAGGCATCTATAACTTCTGGAAAAAGCCAAGCAGAAGCAAATTCAGAGTCAAGCTGAAAACAAACTGGAGAGACACACTGATTAATTTGTCTGATTTATGTGAAACATAAGCCAACACATGCACACACATACACTTATACAATTACAGACACAAAGCCTACAGGGAGTACTTGGTGAAGCGTGGAGCACACATCAAACAGCTAGAGCCAGGAAACAGAAGCACACACACACAAAAGAAGAGAAAGCCATAGAGACATAGATGGATATGTCAGAAAACAAGCAGCTGAAAGAATCCTGCAGGGATTTGATATTTGAGGAGCAGAGCAGAGAGCCCTCTGCCTCCCACTGAGCAGGAAGGGTCTCTGTTTAGACCCTTCCTGCTCAGTAACAAAGTGGGTAGAGCACTTCCATTGGTTACTTGCACTGCAGTACACAGTGCTCATTTTTAACTGGGAGTATTGGTCAGTAACAAAAATAACTGCACTTTCAAAAAGCAGCCACTTCTTTGGTCACTAACACATGAACCAGAGAAGCTGGTCACATCAGGTTGTATTATATCACTGCTACTGTAAAAAAAGCAGACATCTGAAGCTGGGGTATGCACACTAGACTTGAAAACTGACTCAAAGTTCATCTGCTCAGCAGTCTTTCTCTCCTAGATGAAGCCTCTAAAGGATATATAACCTTTAATGTTTCACTTTTCTTTCTTATAGAAAGTACTCCTGGATCAGTGCTTCTTTGTTCTTTTTGTGTCTCTGCTCTGTTCTCTCAAACCCCCAGTCGGTCGTGGCAGATGGTCGCTCATACTGAGCCTGGTTCTGCTGGAGGTTTCTTCCTGTTAAAAGGGAGTTTTTCCTCTCCACTGTCGCTACATGCATGCTCAGTATGAGGGATTGCTGCAAAGTCAACGCCAGTGACTGTCCACTGTCTCTACATGCTCATCCGGGAGGAGTGAATGCTGCAAGTCATTGACTGGATGCAATCTGCTGGGTTTCCTTAGATAGAAAAACGTTTAACCAATTTGAATAAATAACTGAATCCGACTGCACTGTTTGATAGTTAGAATTAATTGGAATGCATGTACCTGACTTCTGTAATCTGTATGATTCCACTGAACTGACTTTGGCCTTGAGACGACATGTGTTGTGAATTGGCGCGATATAATTAAAACTGAATTGAATTGAACCTGATCTAAATCACTTGGAAAACCTCTTGAATGAAACATATAAAGTATGTGAGACTGACGAAAACTGACTTAGGCTTTGAAACCTAGATCCACATGCTTATATGTTCTTATCAACATTTGAATAAAATGGTAAATGGCTAACTTTACACGTTTATTCGAATTTGATGTGATGGACCAACATCAAGTCGTGTATCACTGAAGTAGAGGGAAAACCATAAATGATTTGCAAAGCTTTTACTAAGACAAATCTTTAAAATATAGCATGAATAAATATTCAGCCCAGATGAGTCAATAGAAACAGCTTTCACTGCAATTACAGCTGCAAGTCTTTGGGGGTGTGCGTTTACCAGGGTGGTCACAAAGCCAAACTTTCAAACTTCATAACAAATACAATTTTCAACATTGCTGAAACCTTATTTGAAAGCATTTGTGTTGAAGACTAGACAATCTAAACAATTACAGTAAAAAAATATTTTCATTTGTCTAAATCAGGGCAAAACTAGCAGACAATTCAGGACCTACTAAGAAAAAAATGATGTGCCTCCTTCCTTTGTAACAAAGCAGCGGGCTAGATGACACTTAAAAAAAGAGTCCACATCTGTACTTAGCTTGGATTCAGTTTTGCAATTAGTTGTTACGTTTTTACAGTGTAAACAAGGATCTTGACCATTTTCAATGGCTGTTTCTGATCATTTTGTGATATTTTCTTTGTAGATCAACTACAGTTAGCAGGGTAAGTTGCTGTAGGTTAATTTTGAAGCACATTTTAAAACAACATTTTGTTTGAAGGGACCTGTCCGTCGCTGGATGATCAGCTCGTAGTCGTAGTGGGACGGAGATGCTGATCGGTGTGGAGTTGGTAGGGACCACATCTCATGGGGGAAACCCAGGCTAAGATAACACCATAATGGGGCAATCAGTAAGTTCCTAACATTTAAACAGTTAGTGTTAGCTTACACTGTCTGGGAGGTTTACTACTGTTGATACAGGAGTGTTACTTTCCTTTAAAAATTCCACATAACAGCTATCTTTTTCCATATCTTCAATATCTCAAAATTGAGATCTCTGGTATCAATGGGTGAATTGTATGTGCTCTCTTTCATCCAATAGACTTTAAAACCGGCTCAAAGTTTGTCTGCCCGGCTGTGTTTCTCTTCTAGATAAAGCCACTAAAGGAGCTACAACGGTCATTAATTTTTGACTTTTACATAGAAAGTACTCCTGGATCAGTGATTCTGTGTTTTTCTTTGTGTGTATGCTCTGTCTTCTCAAACTCCCCATCAGTCATGGCAGAAGGCCACGCACACAGAGCTTCTTGTTAAAGGGACATTTTCCTTTCTGCTCTTGTTACATGCATGCTCAGTATGAGGGACTGCTGCAAAGTCAACGTCACAATGCAAGCGATTGTCTACTGTTGCTACATGTTCATCCAGAAGGACTGAATGCTGCAAGTCAATGACTCAATGCAAGCTGCTGGGTTTCCTTAGATAGAAAAATGTTTAACTAATTTTGAATAATAAACTGAATTAGACTGCATTGATAACAAGGATCAGTTTGGAATGTATGTACATGACTTGGAATCTTTGGATTGAATTGACTTTTTTTATGTAAAGTGCCTTGAGAAAACATTTTGTGAATTGGTGCTATATAAATAAACTGAATTAAATTAATGCAGATCAAGATATCTTTCATATCTGCACACCTAGACTACTACAATAGTCTTTTTTACTAGTCTCAATAAGGAGATCGAAACCCTTCAGGTGGTTCAAAATGCTGAGTTCATAGAAGACTCCAGATGATCAAGTCAAGGGGCTTGTAAGGAGAGGGCTTCATCCGTCAGGCCCCTCCTTACATCTCTGAACTGTAAAAGCTTTACACCTCAACCTGCAATCTGAGGTCAGCTGGTTGGTTGTGGTCCCAAAAACCCTCCTTCAGACGCGAGGGGGTCGCTCCTTTGAAGTAGCAGAACCCAAGCTGGAATGCCCTTCCTTTCTCCTTATGCTGTCTAGACTCGATAGATTAATAAAGCATTTGAAGGCCTTTCTATTTAAGCAGGATTTTATTTAGATAGGGTACTACTGCCTCCCCTTTACTATCCTTTATTTTTAATTAGTTTTTAATTGTCATTTATGTACATTTCTGTTTTATGTATTTTATTGCAAAGTACTTTGTTATATTCTTGGCTGTGAAAAGTGATAAATAAATAAAGGTTACTCAAATGTTTCTATAATTTTTGTGTAGTAAAATGATAGCACACTGGAAATAAGTAGTAAACATGCTTTATAAAATTAATTTATTATTATTAATTTATTTAATACTTCACTGAAAATTAAATTAAATGGTAATGGAAGCTTCAAGATGTCTCCTGTATGAAGAAACTAGCCTCATGCATTGCTCAGGCAGGATTTTGGACAATTGTTCCACACAAAGTGAGGACCTCTTCTAGACTCTCAGACAAGTGGTGAGACCAGCTGAGAGTTTCCTTGACTGTGTGTAGAATCATTATCTTGCTAAAAGGTTCACCCTCGTTTTTTATCAAGAATGTCCGGGTAGATTCCGTCATTCATCCTTCTTTCAGGTTTATGAACCCTGCCAGAGCCCTGTGCTGAAAGTCAGATGTGGTGATTTGAGGGTGATGTGTAGGGCTATTCCTCCAAACATGGTGTATTCAATGGCATTAAAAACAGTTAAGAGTTTACTCTCATCTGACCACACTATATTCTCCCAGCATGCTTTTCCTTTATCAGTTGAGTCATGGCTGTTGATTATTTTCACTGAAAAATTGGACCTGCTAAATATAGTCCTCCCTGAGACGAGACAACTCTTCTGATTATTCTTTCTTTGTATCCTCTGACAGATATTTTGTGAGAAGCACCTGGTCGATGCTGGTTTGAAATGGTTAAATAATGTTCTTTCCACCTTATTATTATGGCTCCAACGGCGCTCACTAGAAGGTTTAGAAATATAGTTAAGCCCCAAATTATTCATACCCCTGGCAGATTTAGATTCAAAATTCACAAAAGATAAAACAACGTAGGAGGAGGACCGGTTTGAAAACACTCCTTGATCTGTTCCTAAATTTTAATAAAAAAAAGGTATGTCAAAAAAATTGTTATACACTTTCAATAAGCAATCACCTTAATCTGCCACATGGTATGAATAGCTTCAGGTTTAACTGTAAATCTGTAACCACTGCCATAAGTATGTTTTGCAAAAATAAGGTTGTGAAAGTCTTGAGATAGCTCTTTATTTTTACACAACTTACAATGCATCTTGTACAACACCTTGGCTTAACTGTGTTGGTGTGGATTTTATAGTCCTTTTCCCATTAGAAATATATTTATGGAGAAAAATGTTGGATCATTATTTTTTCACTGTATTCACCGTCTAAATCTCTGGTCCACAGAGGAGCCTAGAAAGATTTTTTTTTAAACTTAGCTCAGGTGCAAATATACCCTTTTTTGGAAAGGCTTGACTTGACTAACTCCTTAGAAATAAGTTGTCATAACCATTTCTTTTTCATCTGAATCTACTGCCAAATAAAACAGAGGACCAGAGAGACAGCTGGTTCAAACTTGACTAACTTTTTGCTCACTCACTTACATACTGCTTGATAAGTAAATTGAATGAATTTATATGCCACTTTTCTAATCAAACCAACTCAAAAAGCGCTCAAAGCACTTTAAACTAGAGCCACTATCACCCAATTACAGTCACAAACGCACACAATCATACACTGATAGGCAGGTTGCTGGCTAAGTGCCTAAGTGAGGGTTAAGTGCCTTGCCCAGGGGCAATTTGACATGTGACTAGAGAAAGCTGGATAGGTAGGAAGGACATAATTTCTCAGTGTTTGCATGTGAAAAGGACTTTGGCCTTTTAGAATTGTTTAGTGATTTCCATATGGCCAAAGATGCAAAAAGGACAATATAAAATAATTGAATTACAAAAAGAATTCTTAATATACGCAACATGATAAGGCTTCACACAAAGAATAATTGCTGCTACATGAGGAATGTCCAGCATAGCTGCTTAGAAAGTTTGAAATCATGGAAAAGAAAACGTCAAGGCAAAGGTAGGCTTTGGGATGCAATGAGTCACACACTACTGCCCTTTTTCAATGAGCTCTTCTTTGGCCAGCTCCACTCCACTCCAGTCCACTCAGCCCATTTTGAGGCAGTTTCCATTACTGGTTTCTCTAGCCCAGTACTGGCTTTCTTGATACCTGCTCACCAGTAGGTCCCATCAGGCCTGAGCAGGGCCGAAATGCGACGTCAACAGACTGCTATTCATTGATTGGCCACAGGTGTGGTTAGCCGCATGAGGAAGTGTTCGCTGAGGTTGTGGAGAGAATTACAAGCCACAGATTGTACCTTAGTGCCAGGAAAAGCTACAACAAACAAAAAAAAAAAACTCAAATGCAACTACAGAACTATTAAGGACCACAATGGCGGTTTAAGCCAAAAGCCATGGCGATGGTTCGAACAGAATGTTTCATAAGGACCATGCGTCAATTCATACCAACTAGGACGTTTCGTGCCTGCTGACAAAGTCGTTTACGATTTTCCACCTTTAGCTAGGTCTAAGGAAACAGGGTTAGGTGAATCCAATAAACGATATCTACCTGTGGGTGTGTTCTGATTCCTTTTACACTAATCTGTTTAATGATCCCAGTGAAATACCAATATGTTGATTTTATTTCACTAACTATGAAGAAAGTTTTTACATCATAGTACATTTTACTGAATTGTTTCTCATTGTTGAGACATTTATGTGAGGAGAGCTTGTAGAATAAATATAATGGTGCCAGTCAGGACGCTCCCAGTCCCAGATGATTAATAGTTCCTGTAAGAATCCTTCAACCGCCCATCACACTGTAGCATTTAAATGTTGCCAAGATTCATTTATCTTCCAACCCAGTTTTTTATTCTATGATGCAGGCAATGAACATGAAGTAGTATTAATCTGGTTAAAGATAAAAAGTGCTCATCGCAGCATAAGGTCAGATGAAGAGTAGCAGACACCAGTGGACTTCATTTGTCTGATATGTCCTGTACATTAGAGGAAATGAACCAAAGCAGGGGCAAAGTAAAGCTGAAAGATAAAAAAAAAACAAGTTTGTAGTAAAGAAACTACAAACTTAGTGTTTTTTGCCATAAAAGCAAAATGTCAGGTGTTAGAAACAGCAAATTGTTGGCTGTGTTCCACCAGTGTCCTCAATTCTTTTTTTTACTGCCCTGTATTCCATCAGGCCTCCTCACCACCACAGGAGGACTGCTTCATCCTTCGTTTCAGCCTGTGACTAATACAAGCCACTACATCTTTGCATAATTGTGCATGCCCATGTGCTCATCTTAAAATGGACCACAGTGTGTGCATTAGCACATACAGCAAGTAAGGGAGCATTCATACATACGAAGCAGCAGTGGTTTGAGGTTATTTATAGAGTGGCTATATTAGCTCAGCATACGTGTCAGCTTCTGCTCTGAGAAAATGCCACAGACAACACAAGAAACAGCAGCAAAATAACGTGGGAAAGTGGGAAGCACAAATCAACGTGCCAGCACTGTGGATGTGTGTAGAACAGCTTAAGGTGTGTACGGTGCCGACAGCTGCAGGGCTTCTTTTGTTGCCAGACAGGTCCACAGAATGTTCATGTACGCAAATGAGCTCAGTCGGCTAACACACACATTCAACACTTAACCAAGAAAAGGCTGTTCAGAACTACACAGTAACTTATTCAAGTTATTCTCAATATGTCATCTGAGAACAACAGACATAAATAGAAAAGGGAAGAACAGAGGTGGGCCAGTCCAAAAGGATTCATACCCCTTATTCAGGTTTCCCTCCAGTATTACTCTGTACGATCCCTGGTCCTGCTGAAGAAAAGCAGCCCTCTAGAGCAACTCTAAGTCAATACTGGGTGGAACCACCATTGGTTGCAGTTCCAGCTGCAAGTATTTTAGGGTATGTCTCTACCAACTTTGCACATTACGGCAATTAAATGCTTCCGCATCTGTCTTCGTCAAATAACTCAAACTTTGTCAGACAAGTTGTTGAACATCTGCTTTATGCTCAGTTGGCTTTAGGCCTGAACTTTAACTGGGCCAATCGAACACTTTAACTTAAACCATTTCTTGGGGCCCTGGCAGCATGTTCAGGGTTGTTGTCCTGGATGAAAGTGAACATTCACCCTATTCTCAAGTCTTTTGGTAAATGAAATTAATATACCAAAATTTTTACATTAACTTAATTTATCATGACTTTAATGCTTCGTCAAACATTTCCACCTCTCCCTCACCTGTCAGCTATGCTCCTTGGTCTTCATGACCTCTGAGGCCTTCACAGAACAGCTGCATTTATACTTATTTAGACATACAGTACAGACCAAAAGTTTGGACACACCTTCTCATTCAAAGAGTTGTCCTTATTTTCATGGCTATGAATATTGTGGCTTCACACTGAAGGCATCAAAACTATGAATTAACACATGTGGAATTATATACTGAACAAAAAAGTGTGAAACAACTGAAAATATGTCTTATATTCTAGGTTCTTCAAAGTAGCCACCTTATGCTTTGATTACTGCTCCGCACACTCTTGGCATTCTGTTGATGAGCTTCAAGAGGTAGTCACCTGAAATGGTTTTCCAACAGTCTTGAAGTAGTTCCCAGAGATGCTTAGCACTTGTTGGCCCTTCTGCCTTCACTCTGCGGTCCAGCTCACCCCAAACCGTCTCGATTGGGTTCAGGTCCGGTGACTGTGGAGGCCAGGTCATCTGGCGCAGCACCCCATCACTCTCCTTCTTGGTCAAATAGCCCTTACACAGCCTGGAGGTGTGTTTGGGGTCATTGTCCTGTTGAAAAATAAATGATGGTCCAACTAAACGCAAACCGGATGGAATAGCATGCAAGATGCTATGGTAGCCATGCTGGTTCAGTATGCCTTCAGTTTTGAATAAATCCCCATTAGTGTCACCAGCAAAGCACCCCCACACCATCACACCTCCTCCTCCATGCTTCACGGTGGGAACCAGGCATGTAGAGTCCATCCGTTCACCTCTTCTGCGCCGCACAAGACACGGTGGTTGGAACCAAAGATCTCAAACTTGGACTCATCAGACCAAAGCACAGATTTCCACTGGTCTAATGTCCATTCCTTGTGTTCTTTAGCCCAAACAAGTCTCTTCTGCTTGTTGCCTGTCCTCAGCAGTGGTTTCCTAGCAGCTATTTTACCATGAAGGCCTGATTCACACAGTCTCCTCTTAACAGTTGTTCTAGAGATGTGTCTGCTGCTAGAACTCTGTGTGGCATTGACCTGTTCTCTAATCTGAGCTGCTGTTAACCTGCGATTTCTGAGGCTGGTGACTCGGATGAACTTATCGTCCGCAATAAACGTGCTACCACGAACCCCGCATTACTGATCATTTTGTTTTTTCAAATAATACAAGTTGAGCCATTGATCGTGGAATCAAAGGGGAATTTCAAATCCACAGTATTCACCTGAACAATGCACAAGATCTACAAATTGCTGGAGGCCTTGTGGTGCAATGGACAGTCCTTTTGGGAACCCTTGGGTTCTGCCATCCTTATGGATATGACTTTGACATATAACATCTATTGTACCCAAGCATTTTAGAAGACCTTGTGCACCTGTCCGCAGTGGCGCCGGATTCATTTTTGAGCTGGGGGAGCCGAGGGGGTGTTCCATCACCTTACACTCGTACATAAGCTACCTTGACTGTCAGGTGCATATGCTCAGTTGTGTCACACGGCAATGTTTGTGTGTAACCCAGTCTTCTTACACACAGATGATGAGTAATGTAGTTAACAAAAAACTTTTCTTTGAGGGGAAAAAAACAAGGAAATTAACACAAACATTTATTTATTTCAATAACTGATTTCCTATTAGTCATCGGGTGGTTAAAAAGCACCGAGTCCCAGCATGTAGGGTTTACAAGACAGTAGATGCAGACAGACAAAGGGACAGGTGCAAAGCCAATTCAGATCAAAATTTTCTCAAACAATTGAAACTTTGTAAACTTGTAACACAGCAAGAAATGTCATTTGTCAGTATGTGGCCTGTTGATTTGGGAAGTTACTTGTGAAGTTATGAATTATTAACAATCCCTAATGAAATTGCTCTTTTTTCAGAATTTTTCAAAGTAAGCCTCCCTTCGCTCACTTGCAAAGCAGAAGCTGCAGAACACTTTATTTAGGTCCAGGCTATCAGTCAAGTCTTTCTGGATGTGTAGGAAGAGGAGATGATTAAGACGCTGTTCAGACATTGTTGACCGGAGGGTTCTGAAATCCATTATACTTAAAATCCAGATAGTTGCTGGGGGGCACACACATTTTATTACTGTCTGGCTACCTCAATTTCATCACAATGTGAGGGTGAGGGAAAAAGACTTGATTAAGGCAACCTTCTTCCATGGACTTCATATACAAATAATAAAACTACTTTAGATTTTAATAAAAAGAGAGAGATCCACCAAAATAAAAAATAATTTTAGATAATCAAATTTGACCTTATATTAAATATTATTTTGTTTTTCTTTCTGTCGTATTATTGAACATTATAGAATTAATTAAAGCATAGTTAAAAACTCTTAAAACTTTTTTAATACATTTTTCAATTGAGGTAAAAAAAATGTAAATATCAGCTTCTATGTTGGGTTCATATATTTGTATTTTCCTGTAGCTGTTTTGGATTTTGGCTGGGTGGGGCGGTGCTGGTCAAATTCAGTTCAATTCAGTTTATTTATATAGCGCCAATTCATAACACATGTCGTCTCAAGGCACTTCACAAAAGTCAGGTACATACATTCCAATTAATCCTAAATATCGAACAGTACAGTCAGATTCAGTTATTTATTCAAATTGGATAAAAAGTTTTTCTATCTAAGGAAACCCAGCAGATTACATCCAGCCAGTGACTTGCAGCATTCACTCCTCCTGGATGAGCATGTAGAGACAGTGGACAGTCACTGGCGTTGACTTTGCAGCAATTCCTCATACTGAGCATGCATGTAGCGACAGTGGAGAGGAAAAACTCCCTTTTAACAGGAAGAAACCTCCAGCAGAACCAGGCTCAGAGACATAAGAGAGTTGGACATTAATGTCCCAACATTTCTACTTTGACTGTCCACTTAATATTTTCCAGAAGCCTGGCAGTTGCTTTAGATCCAAAAAACAGGATAGAATAGGCTTGCTCCTAGCAGCTCTTCAAAAAAAAAAATCAGATTTGTTCATTCCCCTTCAATTTTTTAGGCCAGCAACTTTAACATTTACTATACTAACTGAGATCTGTAGAGTCTCATGGCATTGCTGCAGTTTCTCTGGGCATTGCATGGCATTGAACTTGCTGGGACATCAACTCCTGGGAAGACTGACAACTGTCCTAAATTATGTAAATAAAGTTTCTTAATGCCAAATGATGTCCTTTAAATAGGTCAGAAATGGCCATATAACCATTCTGAGACCGATTCTCCAAGTCCAGTGCTGAGGTGTGTGCTACAGGACACTGTTGTCAAATTGTCAAAATTACTGCTGTTACAGAGGCGGCCAAACTTCTTACATTTGATTAGTGTCACTTCTACCCATGATTGTATGGGCTGACCTGCCAAATTACTTTTTGCTATGGTTGTGTATGAAAGCCAAAGCTCTAGCACTAATGTAAACCCTACAACACACCTACCTGGCTGTGAAGACAGAGGTGGGCTCAGATGAACAAACACCCCATTCTGCACAGACATCAGCTGATAAGCACATGTGTAAGTGTGTGTGTAAAGATATGTGTCCTGAAACAAATAAGTGCCTGCAGCACCATAGCAGCTTGGGAAGTGACTCATATTCAGCTGAAGTTTTCATGATGTCTCTATACAAGTGGAGCAGCAAACATAAGAATGGATCACTGCTTCATCTGAATAAACACACATACAGAAAAAGAATGTAACAATAACAAGGTCACAGTTATGATGTGTAACAGGCATCTATAACTTCTGGAAAAAGCCAAGCAGAAGCAAATTCAGAGTCAAGCTGAAAACAAACTGGAGAGACACACTGATTAATTTGTCTGATTTATGTGAAACATAAGCCAACACATGCACACACATACACTTATACAATTACAGACACAAAGCCTACAGGGAGTACTTGGTGAAGCGTGGAGCACACATCAAACAGCTAGAGCCAGGAAACAGAAGCACACACACACAAAAGAAGAGAAAGCCATAGAGACATAGATGGATATGTCAGAAAACAAGCAGCTGAAAGAATCCTGCAGGGATTTGATATTTGAGGAGCAGAGCAGAGAGCCCTCTGCCTCCCACTGAGCAGGAAGGGTCTCTGTTTAGACCCTTCCTGCTCAGTAACAAAGTGGGTAGAGCACTTCCATTGGTTACTTGCACTGCAGTACACAGTGCTCATTTTTAACTGGGAGTATTGGTCAGTAACAAAAATAACTGCACTTTCAAAAAGCAGCCACTTCTTTGGTCACTAACACATGAACCAGAGAAGCTGGTCACATCAGGTTGTATTATATCACTGCTACTGTAAAAAAAGCAGACATCTGAAGCTGGGGTATGCACACTAGACTTGAAAACTGACTCAAAGTTCATCTGCTCAGCAGTCTTTCTCTCCTAGATGAAGCCTCTAAAGGATATATAACCTTTAATGTTTCACTTTTCTTTCTTATAGAAAGTACTCCTGGATCAGTGCTTCTTTGTTCTTTTTGTGTCTCTGCTCTGTTCTCTCAAACCCCCAGTCGGTCGTGGCAGATGGTCGCTCATACTGAGCCTGGTTCTGCTGGAGGTTTCTTCCTGTTAAAAGGGAGTTTTTCCTCTCCACTGTCGCTACATGCATGCTCAGTATGAGGAATTGCTGCAAAGTCAACGCCAGTGACTGTCCACTGTCTCTACATGCTCATCCAGGAGGAGTGAATGCTGCAAGTCACTGACTGGATGCAATCAGCTGGGTTTCCTTAGACAGAAAAACTTTTTATCCAATTTGAATAAATAACTGAATCTGACTGCAGTGTTCAATGTTTAGGATTAATTGGAATGTATGTACCTGACTTTTGTGAAGTGCCTTGAGACGACATGTGTTATGAATTGGCGCTATATAAATAAACTGAATTGAACTGAATTTGACCAGCACCGCCCCACCCAGCCAAAATCCAAAACAGCTACAGGAAAATACAAATATATGAACCCAACATAGAAGCTGATATTTACATTTTTTTTACCTCAATTGAAAAATGTATTAAAAAAGTTTTAAGAGTTTTTAACTATGCTTTAATTAATTCTATAATGTTCAATAATACGACAGAAAGAAAAACAAAATAATATTTAATATAAGGTCAAATTTGATTATCTAAAATTATTTTTTATTTTGGTGGATCTCTCTCTTTTTATTAAAATCTAAAGTAGTTTTATTATTTGTATATGAAGTCCATGGAAGAAGGTTGCCTTAATCAAGTCTTTTTCCCTCACCCTCACATTGTGATGAAATTGAGGTAGCCAGACAGTAATAAAATGTGTGTGCCCCCCAGCAACTATCTGGATTTTAAGTATAATGGATTTCAGAACCCTCCGGTCAACAATGTCTGAACAGCGTCTTAATCATCTCCTCTTCCTACACATCCAGAAAGACTTGACTGATAGCCTGGACCTAAATAAAGTGTTCTGCAGCTTCTGCTTTGCAAGTGAGCGAAGGGAGGCTTACTTTGAAAAATTCTGAAAAAAGAGCAATTTCATTAGGGATTGTTAATAATTCATAACTTCACAAGTAACTTCCCAAATCAACAGGCCACATACTGACAAATGACATTTCTTGCTGTGTTACAAGTTTACAAAGTTTCAATTGTTTGAGAAAATTTTGATCTGAATTGGCTTTGCACCTGTCCCTTTGTCTGTCTGCATCTACTGTCTTGTAAACCCTACATGCTGGGACTCGGTGCTTTTTAACCACCCGATGACTAATAGGAAATCAGTTATTGAAATAAATAAATGTTTGTGTTAATTTCCTTGTTTTTTTCCCCTCAAAGAAAAGTTTTTTGTTAACTACATTACTCATCATCTGTGTGTAAGAAGACTGGGTTACACACAAACATTGCCGTGTGACACAACTGAGCATATGCACCTGACAGTCAAGGTAGCTTATGTACGAGTGTAAGGTGATGGAACACCCCCTCGGCTCCCCCAGCTCAAAAATGAATCCGGCGCCACTGCGGACAGGTGCACAAGGTCTTCTAAAATGCTTGGGTACAATAGATGTTATATGTCAAAGTCATATCCATAAGGATGGCAGAACCCAAGGGTTCCCAAAAGGACTGTCCATTGCACCACAAGGCCTCCAGCAATTTGTAGATCTTGTGCATTGTTCAGGTGAATACTGTGGATTTGAAATTCCCCTTTGATTCCACGATCAATGGCTCAACTTGTATTATTTGAAAAAACAAAATGATCAGTAATGCGGGGTTCGTGGTAGCACGTTTATTGCGGACGATAAGTTCATCCGAGTCACCAGCCTCAGAAATCGCAGGTTAACAGCAGCTCAGATTAGAGAACAGGTCAATGCCACACAGAGTTCTAGCAGCAGACACATCTCTAGAACAACTGTTAAGAGGAGACTGTGTGAATCAGGCCTTCATGGTAAAATAGCTGCTAGGAAACCACTGCTGAGGACAGGCAACAAGCAGAAGAGACTTGTTTGGGCTAAAGAACACAAGGAATGGACATTAGACCAGTGGAAATCTGTGCTTTGGTCTGATGAGTCCAAGTTTGAGATCTTTGGTTCCAACCACCGTGTCTTGTGCGGCGCAGAAGAGGTGAACGGATGGACTCTACATGCCTGGTTCCCACCGTGAAGCATGGAGGAGGAGGTGTGATGGTGTGGGGGTGCTTTGCTGGTGACACTAATGGGGATTTATTCAAAACTGAAGGCATACTGAACCAGCATGGCTACCATAGCATCTTGCATGCTATTCCATCCGGTTTGCGTTTAGTTGGACCATCATTTATTTTTCAACAGGACAATGACCCCAAACACACCTCCAGGCTGTGTAAGGGCTATTTGACCAAGAAGGAGAGTGATGGGGTGCTGCGCCAGATGACCTGGCCTCCACAGTCACCGGACCTGAACCCAATCGAGATGGTTTGGGGTGAGCTGGACCGCAGAGTGAAGGCAAATGGGCCAACAAGTGCTAAGCATCTCTGGGAACTCCTTCAAGACTTTTGGAAAACCATTTTAGGTGACTACCTCTTGAAGCTCATCAACAGAATGCCAAGAGTGTGCGTAGCAGTAATCAAAGCAAAAGGTGGCTACTTTGAAGAACCTAGAATATAAGACATATTTTCAGTTGTTTCACACTTTTTTGTTCAGTATATAATTCCACATGTGTTAATTCATAGTTTTGATCCCTTCAGTGTGAAGCTACAATATTCATAGTCATGAAAATAAAAAAAACTCATGGCTAAATTGGACCAGCCTGGTAGCCAGTCTTCATTGATTGCACATTGCACCAGTAAGAGCAGAGTGTGAAGGTTCAATTAGCAGGGTAAGAGCACAGTTTTGCTCAAAATATTGAAATGCACACAACATTATGGGTGACATACCAGAGTTCAAAAGAGGACAAATTGTTGGTGCACATCTTGCTGGCGCATCTGTGACCAAGACAGCAAGTCTTTGCGATGTATCAAGACCCACGGTATCCAGGGTAATGTCAGCATACCACCAAGAAGGACGAACCACATCCAACAGAATTAACTGTGGACGCAAGAGGAAGCTGCCTGAAAGGGATGTTCGGGTGCTAACCCGGATTGTATCCAAAAAACATAAAACCACGGCTGCCCAAATCACGGCAGAATTAAATGTGCACCTCAACTCTCCTGTTTCCACCAGAACTGTCCGTCTGGAGCTCCACAGGGTCAATATACACGGCCGGGCTGCTATAGCCAAACCTTTGGTCACTCATGCCAATGTCAAACGTCTGTTTCAATGGTGCAAGGACTGCAAATCTTGGGCTGTGGACAATGTGAAACATGTATTATTACTGTTTTCCCCACATCCGGGAGAGTTACGGTGTGGAGAAGCCCCAAAGAAGCGTACCACCCAGACTGTTGCATGCCCAGAGTGAAGCATGGGGGTGGATCAGTGATGGTTTGGGCTGCCATATCATGGCATTCCCTTGGCCAAATACTTGTGCTAGATGGACGCATCACTGCCAAGCACTACCGAACCATTCTTGAAGACCATGTGCATCCAATGGTTCAAACATTGTATCGTGAAGGCGGTGCAGTGTATCAGGATGACAATGCACCAATACACACAGCAAGACTGGTGAAAGATTGGTTTGATGAACATGAATGTGAAGTTGAACATCTTCCATGGCCTGCACAGTCACCAGATCTAAATATTATTGAGCCACTTTGGGGTGTTTTGGAGGAGCGAGTCAGGAAACGTTTTCCTCCACCAGTATCACATAGTGACCTGGCCACTATCCTGCAAGAAGAATGGCTTAAAATCCCTCTGACCACTGTGCAGGACTTGTATATGTCATTCCCAAGACGAACTGATGCTGTATTGGCCGCAAAAGGAGGCCCTACACCATACTAATAAATTATTGTGGTCTAAAACCAGGTGTTTCAGTTTCATTGTCCAACCCCTGTGTATGTATCTATCTATATATCTATATACAATGGAAACACAATAGGTTTTGTTTAGTAGAGTGAGACCGGCTGGAGTGTAGCCGCACGGCCAGTGGAAAAGGGGCGTTTATTATTTCCTTCAGCTGACAGCTTCAAGGTATTGTCACAGGGAGCTGTCCAATAGTTCAACCAAACACACAAAATGGTTTAGTGCCCAATGCTTAGAATGAAAAGCTCATTAGGAGGAAATGTTTCCTGGTTGCTAAGAAACAGCGAAAATAGAAAAGGTGCAATATTGCAAGATCAGATTGAATCAATTTCAAAAATATCAATGAGAGAGAGTGGTGCAAACTACTAGAGACAATATGAAGACCTTAGACTCATCTCAAATGTTTTTGTTGCATCATACATCTACAATGACAAAGGAGGCATTCTCAACTATTTTTATTGGCATTAGCTGAAAAAGAATAAAATGTTAATGACTAACCCTGCAGTTTAGTTAGAATTTTACTTTATTTTTAATAATCCATCCATTCACAATACCTGCTTATTCCTTGTTCTTGCATTGGGAGCTGGTGCCTATCTCCAGCCGTCAGCAAGGGAAGGTACAAGTCCATCAACAGGTCCAACTCAGAGACGTAAGAGGCAAACAGCCATGTAAACTATCCTCTTTCACAAAACATTTCTGTCATAACCCCACAAAGACAAGCTGCCTCTGAGCTCCTCTGATCATTCATAAATTACAAGGTGAGACTGTTATATCCTGCACAGTTGTGAGCTTTTAGGAATTACAGTAGCAGTGCAGGATGACAGGAGGTGTGGTGCAGCACTGACATCACAACTATACATAAAATCTGTTTCTGAAGTCTCCCACTAACGTTCTTCTCAAAACAATAATGGTGGATGAACACAGAGTGGAACCTGGTGTTGCTTCAAATTAAAACTTGTCTACTTCAATCCTGTAAAGCTGGCTTGTCCATATACAAGTCAGCTGGTGCAGGGCTTTGACTACCCCAACTGATTTCTACCTACTCACAGCATCAGTCCTTTCACAAAACACATGGAGAGGGCAAAATGTGCTTTACTCCCACTTTGAAGTGTGTTGTGAAAGGGGCTGTTGACTTCTAGCTAAAAGCAGTTCACAATGTCCAATTAAAATACATGCTTTTGGGCTGTGGAAGAAAACCCAAGTACCTGGTGAAATACCATGAATACGTGGGAAGAACATGCATACTCACCACATAGAGCTGAAACTATATATTAAATAGCAATCATTATGGCAATAGTCATACGTGCAACATCACAATCACAAAAGATAGTTTGTTGCAATATTTCGCAGGATGTTGTATTTCTGCAGGCCAATAATACAGCCTGTTGGATGGACTTTTACGGTTCTCTGTGGCCAAAATGAATATATAATTTTAGTTTGTAGTGCTAAAGCTAAAAGAGTGGTGGGAATATTGTGATGAAAGAAAAGAAAGAAAAAACAGGAAATGTGGGTTAATCATAATTGTTATCATTGCAATAGTTAGTAACAGTATCACAAAGACATGTTTTCTTTATATCATGAAGCCAGACAAGGAAGTTCCTTATTGCGAGTACAAAGCGCTAACCCAACCACCAGCGATTATTTCTTGTCCATGGACACAGATACATTGAGGAGTTTCGGGTCAAAGCACTGGTCATTCCAAGTTACTGAACAGACTTAAATCACAAATACTTATAACCCTTCAGATGACTTCATGTATGTTTCTCTGTTTATTTTCCAACAGTTTGACTAAGAGTCACCAAGGTGTTTCTAAAAGGGTGAGGGAAAAAATCCAATAATGTTATTTCTGGATAACAGCACAGCTAATTTCCCCCGGCTACATTTAGTACTGTTTTGACTTGAGTCTGACTGTGCTGTGTAGGACTTTCGGAAGTAAACAGCAGTGTCACTTAGATGAAGAACAGCAAGGAATTAAAGTTCCCACAATGCATTGTGTGAAACCATTGCAAGTCATCTATAGAAGTGGGTGCATGGAGTTGTGTTTCTGATGGGCAGGGAGCACAGAGGCTTGTTTTATATTACTCAAACTGTATATTGTAAGGAATGTCCAAAGCTCTGCGGGCATGCCAAGTGTAACAACAGACACACATGGGAGATGGCTAAAGACAATGAAACACCCCTCAAAGCTGCAGGAAAGACAACCCCTGACCCATCTCTTTGCATCTCATTTCTGTGTTTTGCAGCCGGATTCCTTTTTATTTTATGCATCCACCGTCTGCGATTGATGTTTTATTCATCTGTAGGTTTGCAGACAGTGAGGCTCCACAGCCCAGCAAGGCTTTGAATACCTATCAACCTTTTTTAATCTTCCTGCGCTCCAAGCTGAATGACAACAAGTCCAAGCTTATTCATCGTCCCAAAACAAATTATCAAAGGTCAGCTGCATGTCCGACACACTTAAACCAAATGAAGAAATTATGGTGAACCTGTCCCCTTTTTAACATGTCTGATCCCTTCAACATACAGGAGTTTCTTGCCGAATTAGACTAAACCTTTGAAAAAATTACAGATGAATTGCTCAGATTTTTCTGACCTAGTATAGATTTCTGGTTTTCTTTGAGGTCTGAACTGGTAGTAGTTTTGAATTCAAAAGAAAATGGAAGAATAATTAGAGGATATGCTGTGTAGGGCTATTTCCATCTTGGGAGAAGAAGTGGAGGTGGTGGAGGAGTATAAATACCTTGGTGTTCACATGGACAACAGACTGGAGTGGAGATGCAACAGTGAAGACATCTACAAGAAGGGACAGAGCAAACTGTACTTCTTGAGGAAGCTTAGGTCTTTCGGTGTTTGTAGCAAGAAACTGTATATCTTCTATAAGTCTGTGGTGGAGAGTGTGATCTCTTCTGCCATCATCTGCTGGGGCAGCAGCACCAGAGCCAGGCTGACTCTGTTCTGCGGATTCCTCTGGAACCTCAGGAGATCACTGAGCAAAGAGGGATTCTTCATACCCTGAAGAACATTAATGAGAACCCTGAGCATCCTCTCCATCAGACTGTTATACAACAACAGGGTGTCTTCAGTCAGAGGCTTCTTCAGATCCGCTACAGGAGATCCCTCCTACCCACAGCCATCAGCATCTACAACGGCTCTTTGAAGAAACCTGCATATCATGAGCTAAAACAAAATTTAATTTTCTTTTGGGATTAATAAAGTATTTTTTGAATTTGAATTGAATGATCCTCATTCAAGCCACCTCAACAGGCTCATTCAAGCCACCTCAACAGGCTCCTCTCGATGTGGAGGAGCAGCGGCTCTACTCCGAGCTCCTCCCGGATAGCAGAGCTCCTCACCCTATCCTTAAGGGAGTGCCCGGCCACCCTACGGAGGCAGCTCATTTCAGCCACTTGTATCCGGGATCTTGTTCTTTCGGTCATGACACAAAGTTCATGCTCATAGGTGAGGGTAGGAACGTAGACCGACTGGTACCACAACGGACCGGCACAGTGTCCCCGTGCCGGCAATGGGGACCAACCTCCTGATCCGCTTGTACAGAGACCGGATGGCCCCTAATAAAGGGCCCCCGACTCCGTTCTCCTGGAGGACCCCCCACAGGGCACCATAAGGGACACAGTCGAATGCCTTCTCCAGGTCCACAAAATACATGTGGACCGGTTGGGCAAAATCCCATGAAGCCTCGAGTACCCTGCAGAGGGTGTAGAGCTGGTGCAGTGTTCCACGACCGGGACGAAAACAAACCACACTGCTCCTTCCTGAAGCCAGGGTTCAACTATTGGCCAGATTCTCCTCTCCAATACCCTGGCTTAGGCCTTACCAGGGACGCTGAGGAGTGTGGTCAAAGCTCTGGTCAAAGCTCTCCCGGAGGTGGGAGTTGAATTCATCCCTGGCCGAGGGCTCCTCCAGACGTTCCCAGCAGACCCTCACTATACGCTTGGGCCTGCCAAGTCTATCCAGCTTTCCTCTTCCAGCAGATCCAACTCACCACCAGGTGGTGATCAGTAGAGAGCTCAGCCCCTCTCTTCACCCAAGTGTTCAAAACATGCGGCCGAAGGTCTGAAAACACGACAACAAAGTCGATCATCGACCTCCTGCCTAGGGTGTCTTGGTGCCAAGTACACTGATGAACACCCATATGCTTGAACATGGTGTTCATTACGGACAATCCGTAACTATCACAGATGTCCAATAATAAAACACCACTCTGATTCACATCGGGGAGTATATTCCTCCCAATCACGCCTCTCCAGGTGTCACTGTCGTTTCCCACGTGGGCGTTGAAGTCCCCCAGCAGAATAATGGAGTCACCGGGAGGGGAACTATGCAGCACCCCCGACCGGGACACCAAGAAGGCCGGGTACTCAGCACTACCGCTCGGGCCATAGGCCGAAACAACAGTCAAGAGATCTGTCCCTGACCCGAAGACGCAGGGATGCAACCCTTTCATCAACCAGGGTAAACTACAACACGAGACGGCTGAGCTGGGGGGGCAACAAGCAAACCCACCCCAGCTCGCCGCCTCTTCCCGCGAGCCACTCCAGAGTAAAAGAGAGTCCAACCTCTCTCGAGGAGCTGGGTCCCAGAGCCCACACTGTGTGTGGAGATGAGCCCGACTATTTCTAGTCAATATTTCTCGACCTCCCACACAAGCTCAGGCTCCTTCTCCTCTGGCGAGGTGACATTCCATGTCCCTAGAGCCAGCCTAAGCATCTGAAGATCGGGTCGTCAAGGTCTCCACCTTCCTCTGCTGCCCGATCTTCTGCTGCCCGATCTTCTTTGCACTGGTCCCTCATGGTTCTTCCTGCAGGTGGTGGGCCCACTGGGGGATGGCCTTGCGTCTCTTGTTCGGGCTTGGCCGGTCGGGTCCCGCGAGGAGCAACCCAGCCACCAGGCACTCTCCGACGAGTCCCAACCCCAAGCATGGCTCCAGGTTGGGAACACCAAGATACCGGGTACCGGGCGACGTCACGTGCCTCAATTTTGTGGTCCTTATGAAGGAGTCTTAAAATGCTCTTTGTCTGACCCGTCACCCAGAGCCTGTTTGCCATGGGAGACCCTACCAGGGACATTCAAGCCCCAGACATCACAGCCTCCAGGATTATTCGAGTACTCAACCCCCTCTACCACATCAAGGAGGGGTGATCCTCATTTAATCAGCTTTTATTCCCAAAAATGAATCGAAGTTGATTGATCTATCTCTAGACCAGACATGCTGGGGGTTGTTAGTTTGGATGTATTTGATGCATTTAATGAATAGAAAAAAAAACTATTGGATTCATTAAATTTTTGTGAACTTTTGTGTATTTTCATCATTCCACAGCACTGCATTTCAGAAACAATGAAAACTGCATTGAGTTTGGTCAAATAAGAGTAATCAAAAACATAGGAGCAAACTAAATGGCCAGAGATCCATTTCCTTTCAGATGTACAATTGTTATTTAAAACTCAGAATACAGAAGGATAAAAAAAAATTCAGATTTTCCAACGTCAACCCGATTTATGACTTTAGAGTAAACTCTACGCTGTGCAACGGATTTGTTCTGGAGTGGATTCAGGAGTATTTTCATCCAGCCAGACTGTTATCTATCAGTAATACAGATCTGCAGATGAAGCTTCTCTGAAGCAAGCAGTTCAGCCAGAGACAGAAAAGGACTCAGCCACAAGCCATGGTGTACAGGCTGAAACAAGCGATGATGATATTAACGATCAACTTCAGGACTTAAACTGGTATGAATACATTTCATGTATATTCCTAAATTCTGTGCATGTTCACCACTCAAATGTTGTGTTCTGCTTCTATCACCTCAATGTTGTAACACGCCAGCATAGCAATCACACAGGACTCATCCACTGTTAAAGACACCAAACACTACAAATGGACATAACCAAAGCAGAGGATTTAATTATGTGGCTTGTGCAGAACTGGATCAGGTGGTCACTCGGTCAGTCACTACAACACACCTTGTTCTTCATTTTGTAATTTACAACATATGATCATGTTCTATGTCCAGTTATGGTGGAGTTACAGTTAAGCCCAAAATTATTCATACCCATAGCAGAATTAGGTTTCGGTTCATCCACATGTTTCTTCTGATTGCAATCAATATTAATGCTTTGGAATGGCCCAGCCAGAGTCCTGACTTGAATCTGATCTCAAGACCTTCCAGCTTCAAAGATGTGGAGTTCATTGCCAAAGATAAGTCATGAAAATAACAGAGGAAAAACACAGAAAGCTACACAGCTATTAGAGGAAAACGGAGGTTGACAGTTGGCTACTCCAAAGCCAATCATTTAATAATGACTTGATCTAGGAGTCAAAACTTGCGAGCAGATTGGGACATCTTGAATTGCATCGCCTTTATTTTCTTTTTCACTCCTTCTGATGTAGATCAGCTGGTGTGCTTGGGATCATCGCCCTTAGATTAGTTTGGACCAAGGTTCAGTTGTTGGTATACAGAGGAGTTTATAGTCCACTCAATGACTCAATGACTGCAAGCCCTAATAATCACCCTCCATCTCCATGCTTGACAGCTGGTTTGAGATGTTTGTGCTGATAGGACATTCAGTTCAATTCAGTTTATTTATATAGCGCCAATTCATAACACATGTCGTCTCAAGGCACTTCACAAAAGTCAGGTACATACATTCCAATTAATCCTAACCATTGAACACTGCAGTCAGATTCAGTTATTTATTCAAATTGGATAAAAAGTTTTTCTGTCTAAGGAAACCGAGCTGATTGCATCCAGTCAGTGACTTGCAGCATTCCCTCCTCCCAGATGAGCATGTAGAGACAGTGGACAGTCACTGGCGTTGACTTTGCAGCAATCCCTCATACTGAGCATGCATGTAGCGACAGTGGAGAGGAAAAACTCCCTTTTAACAGGAAGAAACCTCCAGCAGAACCAGGCTCAGTGTGAGCGGCCATCTGCCACGACCGACTGGGGGTTTTGAGAGAACAGAGCAGAGACACAAAGAGAACAAAGAAGCACTGATCCAGGAGTACTTTCTATGGGAGGAAAAGTAAATGTTAGTGGATGTAGCTCTTTTAGTCGTTTCACCTAGAAAGTAAGAACTAATAAACTCTGAGCCTGTTTTCAAGTTTAGAGTCTGAAAGAAAGCACATAGTTAGTCACAGTAAAAGCTCAGTCAATCGCCATATCTAGGAGAGAGAAGGGTTAAACACTGAAAGACAGGGCCATGTGGATCATCGGTAGAGGGTGAGCATTAAGTTGTTGCCAGCAGAAGCTCGGATGATGCCCCTCTCCAGAAAGGTGTCACAGGTAGACACAGAGTCAGGCCAGGTGTAGCTTCTAGGAAGAGAAAAGAGAGAGAACAAAGTTAAAAGCTGAAATAACAGCAAATAACGCAAAATTGGAGAGTAGTGTGAGAATGTAGGATAGAGGGTGAAAGTGGTCATTATGTCCTCCAGCAGCCTAAGCCTATAGCAGCATAACTAGCGAGATAGCTCAGGATAACCTAAGCCACTCTAACTATAAGCTTTATCAAAAAGAAAGTTTAAGCCTAGCCTAAAAGTAGACAGTTGTCCATCTAGAGGCCACTGATGGCAATGTTATACTAAAACCACAACGATTGGATACCTCTCTCTGTCAGATTGACCATAACACTGAAAAGAGTGGGGGTCATACAGGTAGCAGAAATGGAGGGTGTGTTGCACCTCAACCATAACTGAGCCGGTTTGGGCTAAAACTGACTCCCCTTACTCCACCAAAGAGGGAGGAAAAAAAAAAAAAAAAAAAAGAAGACTGAGGTAAAAAAATAAGGAAGATGGCTCAGGATAACTAAGCCACTCTATCAAGCTCTATCAAAAAAGGAAAGTTTAAAGCCTAGCCTAAAAGTAGACAGGGGTGTTTTCCGCCTCACGGACCAAAACTGGGAGCTGGTTCCACAGAGAGGAGCCTGATAACTAAAGGATCTGCCTCCATTTTCTACTTCTAGAGACTCTAGGAACCACCGTAAACCTGCAGTCTGAGAACGAAGTGCCCCTGTTAGGAACATATGGAACAATCAGATCTCTGATGTATGATTGAGCTAGATCATTAAGGGCTTTATATGTGAGGAGGATAATTTAAATTCTATTCTTGATTTAACAGGGACCAATGAGGGAAGCTAAAGTAGGAGAAATATGATCTCTCTTTTAATTTTCATCAGAAAACTCTTGCTGCAGTATTTTGAATCAGCTGAAAGCTTTAACTGATTTTATGGACATCCTGATAGTAAAGAATTACAATAGTCCAGCCTTGAAGTAACAAATGCATGGACTAGTTTTTCAGCGTCACTCCTGGATAGGATATTCTAATTTGGCAATGTTCTGGAGATGAAAGAAGGAAATCCTAGAAAATGTTTAATAGGGATTAAATGACATGTCCTGATCAAAAATAACACCAGGTTTTTACTTTATTATCGTGCGTCAATTTAATGCTATCCAGGTTAAGTGAATTGACTAAGCAGTTTTTTTTTTAAAGACTCCGGTCCAAAGACGACAACTTCTGTCTTGTCTGAATTGAAGAAGCAAAAAATTTAAAGTCATCCAAGTTTTTATGTCTTCAAGACATGCTTGTAGTCTATCTAAATGGTTGGGCTCATCAGGATTTATGGATAAGTAAAGCTGAGTATCATCAGCGTAACAGTGAAAATTTATTCTATGCTGCCTGATTAATTTTACCTATTGGAAGCATATAATAGTTAAAGAGAATTGGCCCAAGTACTGAACCTGTGGTACTCCACAAATGTTAACCTGGAGTTAAAAAAAAGATTTATCATTTACATGAACAAACTGGAATCTGTCAGACAGATAAGATTTAAAACCAGCTAGCGCCGTTCCCTGATCCCTACAGCATTTCATCCTTTCTAAGAGAATATTGTGATTGACTGTATCAAATGCAGCACTGAGATCTAACAGAAACCAGTAAGTCCATTATCTGAGGCTAGGAGAATATCATTAGTGACTTTCAGCAGAGCTGTTTCAGTGCTATGATGAGCTCTGAAGCCTGACTGAAACTCTTCAAACAGGTCATTGCTGTGTAAATGCTCACACATTTGATTAGCAACTATTTTCTCAAGAAGTTTAGATAAGAATGGAAGATTGTATATAGGTCTGTAATTTATTAATTCGTCTCGATCAAGCGAAGGTTTCTTAAGCAAAGGTTTAATTACAGCTACCTTAAAAGCCTGTGGTACATATCCATTTACTAAGGATAGATTAATCATATCTAAAATGGGGCTGGTAATCAGAGGGAACACTTCCTTAAATAATTTGGTTGGGATTGAGTCTAACATACAACATACTTAATGTTTTTTCTAACAGACAACCAAATATTTTACATTTTTAGAACACCATATTCATGAATGCTGCATTGTGGTGTTTCTGGGGGTCTAGAATGGCTTAATTGTGTTTCAATTTATTTCAATGAAGAAAATGGATTCCACATATGAATAAGTCCAGTTAAGAGCTCCATTGTGGAACAAACTAACTTATAAAGTAGAGGCACCACCAAGGGCGTTTTTAGGGTCTGAACCGTTGGGGTCTTTAGCCCAGGCACTAAATAGTTTAATTTTCATCAGAAGCGACCCAGTTTATAAGTCACTTGAAGCTGAAGTAACATAAGACATGTAGCAGCTCTCTGCCTTGGCTGGGTTTTCATTGAATGTAAATTATTGTGAATCAAACAAAAAAGCTTCACAATAATTTGACTTGGTTTTAATTTTTTGTTCGTAGTTGACGTGAAGGATGAAAATAAACGGTTTACAACTGATGGAAAAAACATTTGGCTGAAGCAGATAATGACACATTTTGTGATATTTAGAAAAAAAAAACTTCTGCTAGTCAGTCAGACTAAAGTTGTTCTTAAACTCAGAGAAACTGTTTACTGTGGCTCAAAAAATGTGCTTCTTTTCTCATCTATGAAAATTACTTTAACTCCTGACTTTTTACTCTCTCACTCTGTCTCCCACCCCTGAGGCTCCATTGTCACAATTTCTTACATTTCTAAAAAGAAAAGTGGTATAAAATAGATTTTTTTAGATTTTAATGGAATGGTAAGACCCTAAAAACACATTTATTTGTTTTAATTGTCCTAACATTTCATTAAAATATGTTCCTTCTTTCAAGAACCTGTTTTTTTTCCTGTCATCTTTCCAGCTCTTCATTCCACTTAGTCTGTTGTTCTCCACTGAGCCATTAGTTCAGTTTTTACTATTAAACACTTTCTGTAGAGAAAAAGGTGTTTAAAATAGAACATGGAGCCTCATCCTGGACCCTTTATGGACTCTCACCTTTTGTCCTATTATCGATGTCAAGATTACAGTTATTAATGTATACATAAAGTGGTATGTATGTATTACATTGAGTAAAACTGTATCCTTGTTTAATGAGTAATTTACATATTATATTTATTATTCAGAAAAATAAAACGGTTAACTAATTATTGGTCTACCCGTGATTAACTATGATTTATTTCTTATTAATTCTGCACCTTTAAACAACCCAGAGCTGTATGTTTAGGATCCGAAGATATGAAAGAGAAGAGTGTGGCTTACTTTTGCTCTTTCTGTCTCTTACTGGCACCAGGACATATTTTCCTTGTTTATTGAGCAACACCTGTTTCTGTCTACATGTAGAACTGGACTATATGACCAGCTGCAGCCATGAGATGCAATGTGGTGATCTGAAGGACCTTTTAATGTGTTTAGTAACTTTAAGATTAAATGCTTTGATTTTGACTAAGGTAAAAGGGATATTTTTACATCGTGATGCAGATCCAGCTAGAAGCTCACAGAAAGGGTTCCTACTGTTTTTTTATCACGGCCTGGCCATTTAACTTTACCTGTAGCTCAGGTGAAAGTCCCTCATTGTGACCCTGATGATGCTTATTAGTGAACCTCCACCTCATGTCTTGGTGTGTGAATAAGTGATTTGTGCTAGCTTACAAGTAGTCCATTCTGAGCCAGCTCTCGGGTTTAACGCTACTTTCAGTCTGGGTTCAGTCTGTGCTTCCACCTGTTCCTGGGCACGCACACCCACCAGGCTCCCACTCTCTGGTTGACTCCGCGGCTGCTCTGAAATGAGCCATCTCCCGTATTGTAGCCCTGTTTGATGCGCTCAGTGTAACTTCTCGGGTAATGAATGAGGTAGACCAATGCTCCTGGACTGAACAGCCGTTCTGGACCTCTCCAGAATGGACATATTGCCAGTCCACCTGAGCCTGTGCTCGTAGTTGCGCAGTCACGGTCCCGCGTGTGTGCAAATAACCACTTTTTGTCTTCTTTTCCTTCAGACTCAGGTTGGGTGCAGCGGGCACTGATTATATGGAACACAATAGAAACAAATCTGATTGTTTTTAAATAAAAATTTGAAGTCAGTCATTTTGGGGCTTAATGCATCTTTTGAACAGACATGAACTCCTAAATGTCTTCTTTGTGAGATTCGTGGGCTGATCTGAAAACATCTGGAGCTTCAGCCCCAGAGGTTCAGGTGGCAGGTCTAACAAAGCCCCTGGGTACCACTGTATTGCAGAGCTAGTCTACATGCACCGCCATTCAGCGTGTCTTTGTGTACAGGCGTGTGCGAGCGGCATAGAAAACAAATAATCAGCTAACTTAACCATACATATATACATTGCTCAAAAAAATAAAGGGTACACTTAAACAACACAATATAACTCCAAGTAAATCAAACTTCAGTGAAATCAAACTGTCCACTTAGGAAGCAACACTGATTGACAATCAGTTTCACATGCTGTTGTGCAAACGGAATAGATAACGGGGAAATCTTTGGTGATTAGCAAGATACACTCAATAAAGGAGTGGTGCTGCAGGTGGGGACCACAGACCACTTCTCAGTACCTATGCTTTCTGGCTGATGTTTTGGTCACTTTTGAATGTTGGTGGTGCTTTCACACTCGTGGTAGCATGAGACGGACTCTACAACCCACACGAGTGGCTCAGGTAGTGCAGCTCATCCAGGATGGCACATCAATGCGAGCTGTGGCAAGAAGGTTTGCTGTGTCTGTCAGCGTAGTGTCCAGAGCCTGGAGGCGCTACCAGGAGACAGGCCAGTACACCAGGACACGTGGAGGAGGCCGTAGGAGGGCAACAACTCAGCAGCAGGACCGCTACCTCCGCCTTTGTGCAAGGAGGAACAGGAGGAGCACTGCCAGAGCCCTGCAAAATGACCGCCACCAGACCATAAATGTGCATGTTTCTGCACAAACGGTTAGAAACCGACTCCATGAGGATGGTATGAGGGCCCGACGTCCACAAATGGGGGTTGAGCTCACAGCCCAACACCGTGCAGGACGCTTGGCATTTGCCAGAGAACACCAGAATTGGCAAATTCGCCACTGGCGCCCTGTGCTCTTCACAGATGAAAGCAGGTTCGCACTGAGCACATGTGACAGACATGACAGAGTCTGGAGACACCATGGAGAGCGATCTGCTGCCTGCAACATCCTTCAGCATGACCGGTTTGGCAGTGGGTCAGTAATGGTGTGGGGTGGCATTTCAGAGGTAGCCTGACTGCCATTAGGGGACATCTGGGACATCATATCTCGCTCCATCCACCAACTTGACGTTGCACCACAGACTGTCCAGGAGTTGGCAGATGCTTTAGTCCAGGTCTGGGAGGAGATCCCTCAGGAGACCATCCGCGTCTCATCAGGAGCACGCCCAGGCGTTGTAAGGAGGTCATACAGGCACGTGGAGGCCACACACAATACTGAGCCTCATTTTGACTTGTTTTAAGGACATTACATCAAAGTTGGATCAGCCTGTAGTGTGTTTTTCCACTTTCATTTTGTGTGTGACTCCAAATTCAGGCCTCCATTGTTTAATAAATTTGATTTCCATTGATGATTTTTGTGTGATTTTGTTGTCAGCACATTCAACTTTGTACAGAACAAAGTATTCAATGAGAATATTTCATTCATTCAGATCTAGGATGTGTTATTGAAGTGTTCCCTTTATTTTTTTGAGAAGTGTATTTACCTCATTTTGATTTTTGCTCTTTTTACAATGGGTTGTTGTTTGGGGTACCAGGCCCTTTGATACGGTCTGTTAGGTCCCTGTATGACCGGTGTCAGTGCTTAGTCCGCATTGCCGGCAGTAAGTCGGACTCGTTTCCGGTGAGGGTTGGACCCTGCCAAGGTTGCCCTTTGTCCCTGATTCTGTTCATAACTTTTATGGACAGAATTTCTAGGCGCACCCAAGGTGTTGAGCGGATCCATTTTGGTGGCCGTAGGATTGCGTCTCTGCTTCTTGCAGATTATGTGGTCCTATTGGCTTCATCAGCTCGTGATCTACAGCTCTCATAGGAGCAGTTCGCAGCCAAGTGTGAAGCGGCCGGGATGAGAATCAGTGCCTCCAAGTCCGAGACCATGGTCTTGAGCTGGAAAAGGGTAGAATGCCTTCTCCAGGACAGGGGGGAGGTTCTGCTCTAAAGTGGAGGAGTTCAAGTATCTTGGGGTCTTGCTCACGAATGAGGGGAAAAATGGAGCGGGAGATCGATAGACGGATTGGTGCTGCGTCAGCATTGATGTGGCCGCTGTACCGGTCTGTCGTGGTGAAGAGAGAGCTGAGTCAAAAAGCGAAGCTCTCGATTTACCTGTCGATCTACGTTCCTACCTTCATCTATGGTTATGTGCTTTGGGTTGTGACCGAACGAACGAGATCATGGATACAAGCAGCCGAAATGAGTTTCCTCTGCAGGGTGTCTGGGCTCTCCCTTAGAGATAGGGTGAGAAGCTTGGTCATCCGGGAGAGACTCAGAGTAGAGCCGCTGCTTCTCCCCGTTGAGAGGAGCCAGTTGAGGTGGCTCGGGCATCTATGCCTCCTGGACGCCTCCCTCGGGAGGTGTTCCAGGCACGTTCTGCCAGGAGGAGGCCTAGAGGAAGATCCAGGACACGCTGGAGGGACTATGTTTCTCAGTTGGCCTGGGAATGCCTTGGGATTCCCCCGGACGAGCTGGCCCAAATGGCTGGGGAGAGGGAAGTCTGGGTCTCTCTGCTGAGGCTGCTGCCCCCGCGACCCGATCCCGGATAAGCGGTAGACGATGGATGGATGGATGGATGGATGGATGTTGTCGACCAAAAGTGAAAAATCATTGTTTGTCCACTCTCACCAGCGACGGAATCAAAAGTACAGCAAACTGTGAATGCTTGGTAGAGAAAGAAGGTTGGGTGATATCACGTTTTTGGGAGGAGGAGGGGTTACCTTACCAGATGATGGAGCTATTTCGCTGGCAAAAGAAAATCAACAAGTTATTCATGCAGCATATTTGTAAATCCTAATGATGTTATTTTATTGGGGGCTTATATTGACTAGATCAGATTTGTTGGAGGGGTGGATCTTAACCCCCTCAACCCCCCGCAAATTACGCCCCTGGGCATATCAAGATTAGATGGCTTGATTATTGCCCAGGTCACAATAAAAGGCCACTCTAAAATGTGCAATTTCATCAACAAAGCATGATGCCACAGATGTCACAAGCTATAAGAGAGCCTGCCATTGCTGCTGACTGCAGGAATGTCCACCAGAGCTGTTGCCCCTGAATTAAAGGTTAATTTCTCTACCATAAGCCTTCTCCAAAGGCATTTAAGAGAATTTGGCAGTACATCCAACCGGCCTCACAACCACAGGCTACGTGTAACCACACCAGCCCAGGACCTCCACATCCAGCTTCTTTTCCTCCAAGATTGTCAGAGACCAGCCATCCAGACTGATGATGCTGCAACAATCTGTTTGCATAACCAAGGAATTCTTGTATAAATTGTCAGAAACTGTCTCAGGGAAGCTCATCTAGGGCATAAGGGTGTCCATCAGTGCACTTGGCACCAGGACACCCTAGGCAGGAGGTCAATGATCGACTTTGTTGTCGTATCATCAGACCTTCGGCTGCATGTTTTGGACACTCGGGTGAAGAGAGGGGCTGAGCTGTCCACTGATCACCACCTGGTGGTGAGTTGGATCCGCTGGAGGAGGAGAAAGCTGGACAGACTCGGTAGGCCCAAGCGCATGGTGAGGGTCTGCTGGGAACGTCTGGCGGAGCCCTCGGCCAGGGATGTATTCAACTCCCACCTCCGGGAGAGCTTTGACCAGATTCCGGGGGATGTTGGAGACATAGAGTCCGAGTGGACCATGTTCTCCGCATCTATTGTCGATGCTGCTGCCCGTAGCTGCGGCCGTAAGGTCTGCGGTGCCTGTCGTGGTGGCAATCCCAGAACCCAGTGGTGGACACCGGCAGTAAGGGATGCTGTCAAGCTGAAGAAGGAGTCCTATCGGCTGTGGTTGGCTTGTGGGACTTCTGAGGTGGCTGACGGGTGCTGTGAGGCCAAGCGTGCTGCGGCCCGGGCTGTGGCAGAGGCATAAACTCGGGCCTGGGAGGAGTTCGGTGAGGCCATGGAAGTTAAGTTGTGAAGGACTACCTGTTGGGCTTGAAGCGATTCTGTCAAACCGTCCGGCACCTCAGGAGGGGGAAGCAGTGCTTCGCCAACACTGTTTGTAGTGGGGGTGGGAGGCTGCTGACCTCGACTGAGGACATTATCGGGCGGTGGAAGGAGTACTTCGAGGATCTCCTCAATCCTGCCATCACACATTCCCTGGTGGAAACAGAGGCTGGGGACTCGGGTTGGACTCTTTCATCACCCAGGCTGAAGTCACCGAGGTAGTTAAAAAGCTCCGTGGTGGCAAGGCTTCGGGGGTGGATGAGATCCGCCCTGAGTACCTCAAATCTCTGGATGTTGTAGGGCTGTCATGGTTGACACGCCTCTTCAACATTGCATGGCGGTCGGGGACAGTGCCTCTGGACTGGCAGACTGGGGTGGTGGTCCCCCTTCATAAGAAGGGTAACCAGAGGGTGTGTTCCAACTACAGGGGGATCACACTCCTCAGCCTCCCTGGTAAGGCCTACGCCAGGGTACTGGAGAGGAGAGTCCGGCCGATAGTCAAACCTCGGCTTCAAGAGGAGCAGTGTGGTTTTCGTCCCGGCCGTGGAACACTGGACCAGCTCTATACCCTCTACAGGGTACTCGAGGGTTCATGGGTTCATGGGAGTTTGCCCACATGTGTTTTGTGGACCTGGAGAAAGCATTCGACTGTGTCCCTCGTGATGCCCTGTGGGGGGTGCTCCAGGAGTATGGAATCGGGGGCCCTTTATTAGGGGCCATCCGGTCCATTGCCGGCACTAAGTCGGTCCGTTGTGGTGAAGAGAGAGCTGAGCCGAAAAGCGAAGCTCTCCATTTAGCGGTCGGTCTACGTTCCTACCCTCACCTATGGCCATGAACTTTGGGTCATGACCGAAAGAACGAGATCCCGGACACAAGCGGCTGAAATGAGCTTCCTCCGTAGGGTGGCCGGGCACTCCCTTAGAGATAGGGTGAGGAGCTCGGCCATTCGGGAGGGGCTCGGAGTAGAGCCGCTGTTCCTCAACATCGAGAGGAGCCAGTTGAGGTGGCTCGGGCATCTATATCGGATGCCTTCTGGACGCCTTCCTCGGGTGGTGTTCCAGGCACGTCCCACCGGGAGGAGGCCCAGGGAACGGGCCAGTACACGTTGGAGGGAGTATGTCTCTCGGCTGGCCTGGGAACGCCTTGGGCTCCACCCGGAGGAGCTGGAGGAGGTGTCTGAGGAGAGGGACGCCTGGGTGTCTCTGCTTAGTCTGCTGCCCCCGCAACCCGGTCCTGGATAAGCGGAAGACGACGAGTACGAGTACTTTTGGAATATTCAATCAAAAAAAACTAATCTCAATCAAAAAATATTAAGTTGTGATCAAAACTTTCAGAGTTGTAAAAAAATTATTTTTATGCAATATTTTATTTTGAGGAGAGAAAAAAATTGTTTGAATTAACTTTTTTTGATTAAAATGACTCATTTTTTCTCACGAAGAGAAAAAAGTTATTTGCAAAACAAACTTTTATTTGCGCATGTCAAAAATCTTTGGTTACGACTCTCGCTCTTTTGGTTTTGACGCTCTCTGTTTTTGATGGAACTCAAAGAATTTTCAGTGCTGGAAACATGAACATCCTGGGCGGGTTCTAAAGACGAACGATATAAGACGTTTCCCTATTGGTTAGCGCTGACTAAAGCGGCAGACTCTGATCCCCCGCACCTCTGAACTTCCGCTCGAACTGCAGGGCTTGTACAGAAGAAAACTGCGGTTTTTAGAAAGCAATCACTACACTCGTACACAGAAATGAGTACAAACCACTTCTCTCATAACTAAAAATAGTACAACCTTACAGTCAAAATATATGAGCATATCAATTAATGAATAATGAACAAACTGGAATCTGAGAAAAAAACTACTACAGTGATTATATGGGAAACAAATTAACATCAATGCAGTAATGATACTTTAGCCTGAATAATTATACCAGTCAGCACCAGGACATATTACGAGGAAATAGGGTGATTGTACGACTAGCCCCAGAACACTAATAGGTATATGTGTGAATATGTGTCTGTGTGTCAACCAGACAGCCAGGCGGGTCGATAGCCAAGCTAACTTAGCAAGCTAGTTAGCATGTAACTAAAAGCTAAACTACCAGCCGGTTAGCCGGCTAGCGGCCTCCTGGCCAAGACAAAAGATAGGGGAGTTGATCTGTTTCAGAGCAGATCAAATGAAACCCAGGTTCACTTTAAAATCACAATGAAAAATACCAACACTCACTAAAAGGTGCTGGAGAGCGTCAGATCAGAAGGATCTTGCCTAACACATGGATAGTGAGATCTTAACACTTTGTCTGAGCTTCTTCTTCAAAGGACAAATCTACTTGGCTTGCAAGCTTCCGATATCCACTCGTGGAGGGGTGCTACCTATGCTCACCAAGCTGGCAAGGGAAAAGCAAGGAATAGCACATCTTGCCTATATGAAGTCTGTGAAGTCCAATGAATCTCAGAGCTGCAATGAATGCTGGGAGGTGTAGTTTGATCAGTCCCTCTTTCTGGGCCCAACAATTCCAACATTTATTTAAAATTAAGATAGATAAATTTTTTTGACAGATGCATCCCCAATTTTATTAAGTGTACATATTCATTTTTGGACTTATGGTTTATTGAATTGTGGCACTTTTCGCTTTCTTTACTTGCTGGGTGGTACAAATTCTTTGTATTTTAGGCTACTGCTTGTGTGAAATGTATAGATTTGCACTCCAAATGTCATGGGCTGAACCTTCCTTTTAGTAGCTCAGGTTCTACAGCAGTATCTTCATTTCATCACGGCCTGTCACCTTCAGCCCAGATCCTGTGTGCAGCGATGAGGACATGCCTTCCGGTAACGTCTAGAGCAGGTTTTCTGTGGGCCCAGGAAAACTGACCCAGGCCCAGGAAAACTGACCCAGTTGTCCCCCTTGTCAGAGGCTGTGCATTAATATGCTGGATTTAGCTAAACACAAGGGTGACCCTTTGGAGCAATATGCTAATTTGGAGTTGATTCTATCCAAAATCCCTTGGATACAGATAAAATATGAGGAAATTCTCTGTTAGCACAGAGTGCAATTAAGCTTGTACACAAATTTAATCATCTGTACATTCTGTGAGGGTTCTCCAGGTCCCTGTGCATAAAACTGCATACAGGCTGCATACAGACTCTATATTGTAGTGAAAACATTATAGCTCAGTGTGGAACACTGTTTTAGCTGATCCAAAAATGGTAAGAATAAAGGCACATTAAAAAGTCCAAAAGCTGTTGGTGTTCTCTAATGTGGTAAGCATGTTTCTGGCCTAAAGCCACAACTCCATCCATAGAACTCTTCAGACCTGGTATTAACATGTGTCCTGGCAGATCTGATTTTAAGTAGAGTAGCCAAACAACAATTCACACCTGGCAAAAAAATCCGTCCTGTGTTATCGGATCATGGTTACCCACTTTATGTTCAAATAAACACATAGCCACATCAGAAAGTGGACTGTTAGCTGTACCATCAGCAGGTCTGCTGAATTTTCTCTAACATCCCAGATACTTTAAATCACTTGAACAATGCCATATTTCAGACAATTAAACAACTGAGATTAATCTGAGACACATTTTTTTGGAGTCAATTTGCCAAAAAACTCTTTAAAAGCTAATCTATCTAGATTTAATGGAAAGTGGTACGAGGAAAACCGTTCTAAATGTGCTGTTAGTGTGTTCACAAGTAGTGCTGTCAGTACTTAATTGAATCACTAAAAGATGCTTGTTAGTGCCAGGTGTGAACAGGGCCTTAAGGTCCTTAAAATTTGAATGTTGAGGTTGGAGACGATGAATACTGGGAAGTGGGGGTACTTGCAGAGTGTTGAAGGGCAAGATAATATGGCATTTAGCCCTTAATCAATATAATTCTGTTGTGATATTTACAGTGCTTTCTCGTTGCTGAACTACAGTACATTAAGCTGCATGTTCACAACACTGACTGATTAGAGATGCTGCCAAAAGGGAAATATGGCAACAGTTATTTAATTGTCAGGTTGTTCTAACTTTGAAGATGAAGCTCATTAGTCTTATCTTTGCCTTTCTTGGTCTAGCCTTGGGAGACAAACAAATTTTGATGGGTGCTGTTACTAAGAAGGAAGAGAGCTGTGTTGTCTGTTTTAAATAATAGGAGGCCACGAGGCATGCTCCTGCGCACATGCCTAGAGAAAAAGTGCTAAGGTACACGCTGTATTGTATTGAAAAATCCACGTTGCTCATTGTTTTATATCTGCCACTCTTAAAACAGATCCGTTTCCACATACCAAGTGAAGCCGCTTGTTGTATAGAAACACAAAACCTTATTGGCCTTGTTGCTAAGAAGCAAGACGTGCACGTTTCCCTGTGCTTGCTCAGCTGTGGGGAGTGTTTTGATCGACTGGGGAGACGAGGCAAACTGAACGTGCATTCATAGACCAGAGCTTTATAGACAAAAACATTTGAGGAGAGGAGAGGGAGACAATGTCAGTTTATCAGCAGTCAGCCAGCTGCTGTAGGTTTCTAAAGATGACATGTGCCCAAACAAAGTTATTGTTAAATTTTGGCACCTGATAGATCACCACCGACATCACCGGCACCAACAGGAATGGAAATTCCTTACAGAGGACCTCAACATGCCACCGATTTTACCGGTATGTCCAAAAAGAATGGTGGTGGACTTGAGGGTTTATCATAAGATTATTACTTAAAAATAGACTGAGAACATCCAATACGTATTAGAGCTTGGCGATCATAGGTAGCAGCAACATCATGGCAAATGCAGTAAAATAAAAATTAAGCAATCAAAAAGAGGATAAAACCTGACAGTTGCACATGCTGGTGCCATCTCCCCACATTACCAAATAATTGGGTCTGCATTTAAATAAAAGCATTCAAAATCTGGTGAACAATGGCCTGCTACAGTTACTGCCTTTTAGCACCAGCTGTCGTTTGTGTAGACGCTTAAACCCCCTTCTCTGCTCTTACCGGACTAACCGTTGCTGTCATAGTTTTGATTTGTATGGCCTGCTAGCTCGAAACAGAATCCAGTATGTATGGCTACAGCCAAGTATCTGTGATCAAAAGAATGCAAAAGTCCTTTAACAGCTTGTCACTGAGAACCTGTTACAGGCCTTACAGGCCCCCTTGCTAAGCAGCGGCTTGAATGGTTGCCTCTTTAGCCTAGCTAAGGTGCTTGCCCTGCAGCCTTGGTTTCGCTTTCTTTGTTTACCCTTGGTTGGGCCTGTCGCCGTGTAGAACCACATAAATAAATATTAAGTATTTTGTCTGGAATGCTGTGGGAGCAGTGATGGTCTGAAATATTTGCCCATTAAGCACTAGTATAGAAGGACAATTATGGCAAAGCTAAAGTTGGACAATACATCTGGTGTCATGAGAAAACCCAATATAGTGAGAGACCCTGCTGCAAACAGATGCACATTCCTATAGGCCCATGTGATACCATCCCGACAGTGTCACCCTGAAAACTATGTTTGATATAAACATAGTTTTTTGTTTGTGTGTCTCATTGTTGATTATAATGCATTACTCATATTGGATGCATTTGGAGCAAATACATATTATGTAGATGATGTAAAGTCATAACACCACTAAAATAAAATACCTGTAATGACTGTATTAGGTTAAATGACAAGAAAGAGACTGAGACAGACAACATAAAAGAAAAGTTCAAATATTGAAAAATTTAAAGTGGAACTAAACCCTATGTAAAAGCATAACCCCTCCCGCAGACAAATTTTACAAAAATGCCTCCAAAGTGGGCAGTGCCAAGAGACACTGAGGGGCACAGCCAAGTGTGGGGATGAGCGGCAGGGATTAAGCAGGGGTGTGGTCAGGAGGACGAAAATTGGCAACTTGCTTGATTTGACATATTGAAACATGGAGAGTGGGCAAAGCTTTGCTGGTAGTTTCGCCACAAATTGGTTCAATAGATTAAGAGATGGTATTAGAGATGTGTGTATTCCCATTCCCAAATTTAATGAATACTTAATTATGCAATTGGAACACGGAAGCCTTTGTCCAACCCTAAAAGGCAACAAAGGAACCAAACTAAGTCAACTGTGCTTCACAAAAAGGAGTGCATTGCCACAAACTGGTTTGGTTGCCTTCTCTGGACCATGCCAGTGAAACCCCCTTTGGGCATGTGAACCTCAAGATACATCTTTGAAGCATTGTCTATAAGGCATATGAGCCAGCTGCAAATTATATGCAGACTTACTGTACTGTGGCTTATTAATGTTGTCAACCACTTGAGAAATCAGGACGGAAAGAGGCTGTAATGATGAAAAGACCATAAGCTTTAGATTTCAGTAACCTTTTTCAAACAATTGATGGGAAGTGTTCTGCTTGTTCCAACAGCATAGTAATGACTATGTTTTTGTTTAACTATAGAGTAAATTGGTGAACCAAATGTTATAGCTAGGTTCGGCGATGTCACCAGCCTGACAACTAAAATAGGCCTCATTATTAGTCATTTAAAAAAGTAGGCGAAAAAGTAAAAATTTAAATGAAATACTATAGACGTTCAATGTTTAAGTTGCTCTTTGGTTAGCAGCGCCCAGTGATGAACCTAGCTGCATTTTGTGGCAGTGCTGTACGCAATGTTTTACCGATCTGTTTAGGCTTGTTTTTCCTCGTAAAAATCGGTATATTAGAGTGGTGGTTGAGAGTATTTTCTTAGTTTAAAGTAATTTGAGGATATGTTAAATTAATTATAGATTTTTTTTAATGTATCATTACTGGATTGACTTTTTTCAAGCAACTACCATGCAAAACGAGAAATTTGGTCCAAATACATGTTCAAGTAAATGTTCTGTTAATTGGTTTAAAAAGACACCATGAGATCCAGACACGTCATATCTAACTCTGGACAGTTAGGGAGGGAAATATGTTTAGTGATTAATTTTAGAGACAGATAGCAAAGGATTTATCATCAGAGGAGAAGGAATTATGGAAGGAAAGAAAAGGGGTTCAGGTTGGAAAGTAGAGCTTCAGGACTTAGTGGTAAAAATGTGCCTGTGGAACAGCCAGATAATGTTCTCATCTGTCAGCTTAGTGACAGCGGTCTCTATCTCTATCTCCCCATCATCACTCTGTGAATCCCTCTCTCCATTGTAATCCTTCCCTTTACAAATATCTTTATCCTCCTCCTCCATGCTCCTTTATGTCTGATTGCTGCAATGTATTCCTCTCAGGCAGGACTTTAGCGTGGGTGTTGGAACACTGAGGGTAAGATCTTCTTTACTGATGGGTTTACTTGGCCTAGTAAATCTCTGAGTGGGCACATTGTTCACATGGACTGAATAAAGCACTGCACTAATGACTTAATATGACATTGTAAATCTGTGAGTGGGCAGTGACACAGTGGAGAAGCAAAGTGGGTGAATTCAAAGGTAGGTACCGTTAAAGGTTACTGACGGACAGCACAGTGGCGGTGCCAGTAAACGTTCTAAGTAGAGCGTCAATAGAAAAATTTGTCATCAGTGTGCTGCACCAAACATATCTTTTACATCAGTTTGTAATCATTGCTTTTGATTATTTGACTTTTGAAAACAATCTGATTTCTGCTCTCTGCAATCACATTCAATTCAGTTTATTTATATAGCGGCAATTCACAACACATGTCGTCTCAAGGCACTTCACAAAAGTCAGGTACATACATTCCAATTAATCCTAACCATTGAACAGTGCAGTTAGATTCAGTTATTTATTCAAATTGGATAAAAAGTTTTTCTATCTAAGGAAACCCAGCAGATTGCATCCAGTCAGAGACTTGCAGCATTCACTCCTCCCAGATGAGCATGTAGAGACAGTGGACAGTCACTGGCGTTGACTTTGCAGCAATCCCTCATACTGAGCATGCATGTAGCGACAGTGAAGAGGAAAACTCCCTTTTAACAGGAAGAAACCTCCAGCAGAACCAGGCTCAGTGTGAGCGGCCATCTGCCACGACCGACTGGGGGTTAGAGAGAACAGAGCAGAGACACAAAGAGAACAAAGAAGCACTGATCCTGGAGTACTTTCTATGGGAAGGAAAATTAAATGTTAGTGGATGTAGCTTCTTTAGTCGTTTCACCTAGAAAGAAAGAACAGATCAACTCTGAGCCAGTTTTCAAGGTTAGAGTCTGAAAAAGAGCACATATAATTAGGTACAGTAAAAGCTCAGTCAGTAGCTATGTCTAGGAGAGAGAAAGGGTTAAACACTGATAGACAGGGCCATGTGGATCATCGGTAGAGGGTGAGCATTAAGTTGTTGCCAGCAGAAGCTTGGATGATGCCCCTCTCCAGAAAGGTGTTACAGGTAGACACAGAGTAAGGCCAGGTGTAGCTTCTAGGAAGAGAAAAGAGAGAGAACATAAAGTTAAAAGCTGAAATAACAGCAAATAATGCAGAGTTGGGGAGTAGTGTGAGAAGGTAAAGAAGAGGGTGAAAGTGGTCATTATGTCCTCCAGCAGCCTAAGCCTATAGCAGCATAACTACACAGATAGTTTTTGTTTATTTATTTATATACTGCTTATTTACAACAATGTCGTCTCAAGGCACCCCACAAAGGGTCCGGAATGGCGCGGGGCCGCCGTGGAGGCCAGACCAAACCACCGAGTGCCAGAGTCCGGCCACCCCAGAACAGGCCACGTGTAGGGGAACTAAGTAAAATAATAAACTGATCAAGTTTGTCCATCTAGAGCCCACTGATGGTCATTGATATACTAAAAACCACAACGATTGGGATACCTCTCTCTGTCAGACTGATTATAACCTTTGGAAAAGAGAAGGGGTCATACAGGTAGCAGAAATGGAGGGTGTGTTTGCACCTCAACCATAAATGAGCCGGTTTAGGCTAAACCTGACTCCCCCTTACTCCATCCAACAGGGAGGGAGGAAGGTTCCCTCCCTGATAACCTAAGCCACTCTGATAACCTAAGCCACTCCAACTATAAGCTTTATCAAAAAGGAAAGTTTTAAGCCTAGCCTTAAAAGTAGACAGGGTGTCTGCCTCACGGACTAAAACTGGGAGCTGGTTCCACAGGAGAGGAGCCTGATAACTAAAGGATCTGCCTACCATTCTACTTCTTGAGACTCTAGGAACCACCAGTAAACCTGCAGTCTGAGAACGAAGTGCTCTGTTAAGAACATATGGAACAATCAGATCTCTGATGTATGATGGAGCTAGATCATTAAGGGCTTTATATGTGAGGAGGAGAATTTTAAATTCTATTCTGGATTTAACAGGGAGCCAATGAAGGGAAGCTAAAGTAGGGGAAATATGATCTCTCTTTTTAATTTTCATCAGAACTCTTGCTGCAGCATTTTGAATCAGCTGAAGGCTTTTAACTGCATTTTGTGGACATCCTGATAGTAAAGAATTACAATAGTCCAGCCTTGAAGTAACAAATGCATGTACTAGTTTTTCAGCGTCACTCCCACATCACAGCACAAGCAGCTTCAGGCCCATCACATTTACCTGCATATTGCCCCTGGTTAAAAATAATCATCAATGAATGCCTCAGAATATTATTTTACAATAATAGGCTAATAGAATATTAACAGAAGTTTAATAAGAAACAGAGCTGACATTTTAATGCTGCAGTTGTTTGAAGCAAACCTGGTTATTCACTTTACTAAATATTTAAAGAACTGATGGCCACGGATGGTCACAGAAATTCAGGAAACCTCAATACTCTCTTGAAACATGAATTGTGCAAATTTAAATCTTATCCTCTGGCTGGACAAAGATCCTAAACTTCCATCTAGGTACAGTCCGTATTCAATTAATAATGCAAGAAGAATCATCAATCTAATAGACTATTGAAACATCCAAAATAAAAGTGGTTTAATTGCCTCATTAGATACGGAGAAGGCTTTTTACAAGGGTAATTTGAATTTTCAATTTGTTAGCTTACATAAATTTGAATTTGGGCATAGTTTTTTGTAATGGATCAGATCATAATCTCAGATATTCCATTTATTAGCCTTTTAATAGAGCAGCAAAGCTTTTTTAAAAGTGCCAATATTAGTACATCTCTGACAGCCTGGTGGGAATATCTCAAAATTAATAGGTCTTCAATTCTCCTATGCAGAGGAACACCTATTTAGAACAACCCAGACATTCTGCAAGAAAAAGCGGTTCTTAACTTTTCCACATTGAACGGTGAAAAAATAAATCATTTAGGGGACATATTTGAGGGAAAGATTTCATGCCCTTCAATGTTTTAGAAGACATAAATGGCATTGATTAACAACAAAGTTTTTGAATATCACCAACTAAAATGTATTATCAAGTCTGAATTTAAGATTAGACGAATAAACCTAGAACTTCCTATGGTAATAACTAGTTTTGTTAAACATCGACCCTCAAAGTTACTATCAAAAAATTAATTAAACTTTAAGAAGTAGATTTAACAATCTCTCTTCCTATGTGTACATGAGACTTAATTTATCTATCGGTACAGATTTTTGTTTTGGAGTAAAATTTGCACAGATGCTTTTAGAATGACCCAAAATGCCAACCTTCAGCTCCATGGCTTCCCTCTCTATCCTGTACATATGCAGAGTGTTTTGTATTGCTGCACACAGCCTTCTCTGGCTCTCATCTTTCACTCTGAGTCTGACAACAGCCGTAGACTGAGCAGCAGGTCCTCCTTTGTTGTTGTGTTTGTGTCACTACAAATCACATTATGTTAGTTTTTCGGACTGTGGGGGCCACCTTGCTGCTTACAATCCAACCCACATTGAGATGGTCCTGAATTGTAACGGAAAACAAACCAAACCGCGTAAAGCTGACCCAACCCAATTTAAGTAGAGGAGGTACTAATAGAAAAGGGGCACGTGTCCAAACTGCATGGGAGATTTACCTGAATGCTCTGATGACACATGGCACTGTCAATGACTTTTTGCTAAAAGTATGTGAATGACCTATCATTTACGCCTTAGTGATATCACAAAAGTAGATTTGTAAGCAAATAGAGTCTACACCCCTCTTTCAGTTCAATGCATTGCAAAAAAACTGTACTTAAGATTGGGAAAAAATAGAGATTTAATATTATTATTAAATTTTTTTTATCAGATTTAGTTTCTATGGAGAGAATGTCTACTTGTAAGAAAAAACACCAGTAAAAAGGGTGCATTGACACATGTAACAAACCTGCTTCTCCATATGGTGTGCCTAAAATGCCAAGAAAAATCACCTGAAAAAAACATTTCTAAAATAATTTATGGTTTTCAAACTTTGACAAATATGCTATTGAAAATTGCGGCAAATATTGAGCCTCCTTTACTTTAGAACCTGTAAAAAAAATGCAATGCAACCAGCTGCCTTCAGAAGCCGCCTAATAAGTCATTAGACTCCATCTATGTTAAATTTAATCTCAGTATAAATGCAGCTGTCCTTTGAAGTCCTCAGAAGCTTGTTAGAGAACATCAGAGAACAAACTGCATCATGAACACCAAGGCATATAGGAGACAGATCAGGAAGAAAGTTGTGGAAAAGTTTAAAGGAGGGTTAGGTTCGAAAACAATATCCTAAGTTTTGAACATCTCAAAGAGATCTTCAGAGATCTGTATATGGAAAGATGATAGACCAACTACAGACCTACCAAGACATGCACACCCACCTAAACTGACAAGCTGGGTAGGTAAAGCATTTATCAGAGAAGCAGCCAAGAGGCCCATAGTAACTCTAGAAGAGCTGCAGAGATCCACAACATTGTTGGGAGAATCTGTTGACAGGACAGCTATTAATGATACCCTCCATAGATCTGGTCTTTATGGCAAGAAAAAGAAAAAATGCATATGAGATTATGTTTGCACTTTGTTGTAATCATGTAAGAAACACAGCAAACATGTGGAAGGAGCCCTGCTCAGATGAGACAAAAATTAACTTTGTTGAACTACTAGGTATGGATGAAAACTGATACTGCACATCACCCAAAACACACTAATGGATGGTGAGATGGATGCTTTGATCAAAACTAATGTAATGGTTTAGATCAAAACATAGTCATGTGGTAGAATGTCCCACTTACATTCACAAACATATGATTTTCTGTGAATAATATATGAATGTGATGATTTTTTTAGTGTTTTGTAAGTGTGGTGGAAAGGGCTACAGGGGTTCATGCTTAGTGCTGGTGTGCATGGGTCAAACTTTGTTGTGATATGTGTGTGTGTGTGTTCCTGACTGTTTACAGTGTATAAAGGCAGTCTTGGCTCAGCTGGACCTCATCTCTGCCAAGTATCCTCTGAAGGCTGCTGTGAGCCAAGAGCTGATGCACTCCTTTGAGGTTAACAGCAGCAACAGGGGAGATTTTCTTTATCTTAGGTGTTAGTCGTGTGGCAGGCATGGGTCCTATTAGCTTACATTCAAACAAGTTTCTATAGGCAGCACTGCAGCAAGACATTAGACAATAGAATTCGTGTTTTTCAGCTGTCTTGTGCCTCAAATATATTTTGGTAAGACAATCTTCAAGGTTCAAGAAGCTTTTAACAGCTGACACCTGATGAATATATGGTCGTGTGATACAGTGATTCTAAACAAACAGTGTCAGATTTTTAACCCTGCCCTATATTAGGACAGGGTCAAAAATCTGAAGGGTTCTTTACTCCATCATAACATCAGTGTGTTTGAAACTCAGCAGTTCTGTTGAATGTGTGTGCTAATAGATTCCTCCTATGTGTTTTTTTCCATCACCTCCTGCTGAATGGCTTCATCACCTCTCTTCTACAGGTAAGACTGTTTCTTTAATCTTCTTCTTGAATGTTTTGTTTGATGTTGATGGCCTTAACCATGGGAGTCTCCAATAGTGGGTTGCCTGTCTGTGTTTGTATCATTGGCTGCTTAAACAGGACAATTCTGTTTAAAACTGGAACCTATGGCCAATATGAAACACAGCTCAGCTCTTTGGCCCTGAATAGTCTCGTACTCAAATAAGCATCAGCTGTCCCTCTGAGGTTCCTTTTTCTCTAAAGTCTTTACATAGAAAATGGCAGGATGAAAACCTGTTAGCACCATGATTGCGTTCACACTGAAGGATTTCCAAAGTTTCTTTGATCCAACGTCTTGACGGGTTTAAGGAGCATAGAAAGGTTTTCATTGAGTCTCTATCTTAATTGAAACAGTGGACCTTTGTTCATTGTGATAGATGAAACTTTGGATTGAAGAGTGTGAGGTTCAGGTTTATTTGGTGTTTTTCAATATGTCACAAAAAATGATTTAAAGTTTGGTCAGCCTTACTTGAATATTTAAGGTGTTTTCCCCAGAAAGACATCATGGGCAAACAGATTATTGAGTGGAGACGTAAGCATGCGTGTGTGTCTGCTTATTGTGTATGTTTTTGCACATGATGTTAAACACTCAAACAAGATTCCCAAGACCATTTAAAGAGTAAAAAACATCCACAGCTTCACAGATTTTCAACCATACTTGACAGTGCCCATGAGGCATTCATAAAATAATCATTTGCTTCACACCAAACCAGATCTGGAGTGTTTCCAAAAAGCTCAGTCCCATCCTTAAAATCTTAATGTGCAGGCTGCATTTAGAAACTCCACGTTTTTGTTTACCATGGACAGAAAATTTCTTTTTCTTGGATTTACTTCTAAAGAACCAGTAATTAAATAGCTCCTAATGGTTTTCATGGAGACTGGTGACCCCAAAATGCAGGTCTTTGCTTCAGTTGTTTCTTTTCATTTGTGTTTTTGCTGTAGACACAAGTGTCTTCATCAAACAGGGGTTTATTTTGAAATATTAATACTAAATTCAGAAAGTTTCCACACATCTGTCTTACTTGAATGGCAGGTTTTCTTGTGTTTCCTGTTTTCAGAAAGTGGCTGATGGAAATTAGCCTTTTTGTTGCATCGAATTATACCCTGAGGAAACAGGAAGTCATGGTTTATGAATGAAAAGCTCCCATTAACTATGATTCAATTCTGAAAGTTGAATAGAAATGTAGGTTTAGGAGCTGTTACGAGTTCTCATATATTTGGAATTAGTGATTTAAGTTTTTTTCTTAAATGAATGAATGTTCTCAAATAACAGTTAGATTTTGAAAATAACTTCAGAGTGGCAAAATGCTACTGCAGTACTGGGCCAATATATTGTAAGACTGTACACATATCTGCAGTGGCCCCACTTTGTTTGCATTTTTTGCCAATTACAACTGGAAGATCAAACAAAAATTTCCAGTTTTTGCATATATTGATGCAGAAGCTGACAGTACTGTTACGGCCTATAAATACTCTGCAAGAACAGAGAAATGTGTCCTTTAACTCGAGGTGAAGAGAACAATGCAGCATTTCTCAGTGTCTTAATCAGGCTAACTTAACATTTATGACCAATCACACAGTCGCTGGACATGTGCAAAAAATGTTCTGCTCAGCATATGTCATGAACAAGCTGTAAGAACCCCTAAAGCAGAGCTGCAAGAGCAGAAGGATGTCATTTAGTTCTTGCAGCTCAGTGAGAGAGAACATGCCCCTCTGTTCTTGTACAGTATTAACAGGCTTGACCTTTTAATGGTGCAGTCTTGCTCCTGTGCAAAAACTGTAATTGACATTGGGATTGACGTCCATACAGTGGGTCATTTTTATCATCATTTGGGTTGATTTGAAATCTTTGAACATCTTCCAGACGTCTGGTTTGGAACCTTTGTTTACATATTTAAAATGGGTGTTCTGAATTTTTAATATTTAGTTATCATGTAGTCTGATTTCTGACTTGTATACAGCCCTGATGGTTTACATGTCAGCCTGTAAGTGCTTTTTAATAACATCCTGCTTGAGATGTTTCAGGTAGTTTTTTTTTCTACCTGTAAAACTCACTGTATATCTGCGCCTAAAACTATAATATACTGATTATGTATCATTGTCAGAGGAAGCTTATGATGTTAAACTGTTACATCACCTAACCAGAGAAAACATGAGGAGGCCTTCCCCCACGCCTAAAGACACAATGTTAACTCAGGCGACACATCATCGACCAGTTTTCCTCCTGGTTTATTTGCTCCATTTTAGTAACATCCTGGGTACCAGAGGAGCACAACCATCAGTGCATTCAAATGGACCACTGAGGCTGCACTATAGTTATGTGAGTTTATTCGACAGGACTTTTCCAACCTGAGATGCCACAGACAGTTGTAGGCAGGAAACTCCCCATCTCCTCCCTCCTCATGGCTGCAGTGGATCTTGACACAAGGACGAGAACAAAGACAAGGACGAGCTTCATCTGTTTTCAGTGGGAACATCAGTTTAGAGGAAAACCTACCTTAAGAAGAGTGTGTGTGGGTGTCTGAATGAGTATGTATTTCTGCATCTGTTTAGTTATCTGTGCTTTCAAGCCTTTGATTCTGAGTTACAAAGGAATCAAGCTTGTTCTCTTTCAGTGGAGATACTCATCTGTGTTTCTCTTTGCAGTGAAATATTTAGATTTACTTTAATCACCAAGCCATTTTATATGTATACTGATAAACATAAATGTTTATTTGGAATCCACATAAAAATACTGAACAGGAATTCTTGAAAATCACAATCATACTAATTTGTCTTTATGTGAGATCTTGTGATCTGATCAGATCTGAAGCTCATGTCTCCCTGTCTTTGTGTTAAGGGTTAAGAGGATACACTCAGGGCTTGTTTCCACTTCTTTTCTTTATTTCTCTGCCTTGTTTTTGTTGTTTGAACGCACTCAGTGTTGTCTCCACTTTAGGTCAGTAGGGAAAGGACTGCATGTGAATGATAAGTTTCCTGTGGCTAATATCTGGAAGGTGAATCTTACTCTTACAAAAACAAGCAACTAAAAATGTAGTAATACTTCAAGTTGTAACTGTATTTGTTCTGTTATGTTCTTTTCGGTTCTTGCTCTAGCCACATGAAATGCGATTTTACTTCACTTGATAATGAAATCAATAATAACAATACAATTACTCTATATTGATTTTATGTCAGTTGGGCTTTGGAAACATCAGTCTGACTGATCCCCATAAGACGTAATCAAAAGCAAAATAACTCGCTAGCGTGTTAAAATGCCATATTTCCCACTAGAAAATATTCCAGCAACACAGGATTGAAATTTATATAGAAAAAATCCAGTTACAAATCTGGGGTCCATGAGTGTAAGCACAGCAACAGGCCAGCTGGTGCAGTGGCATTCTCATACAGGGGTGTCAAAATCTATCACAGAGGGGTCCAAGATTTGAAACATGTACGATGTTGCAGACCGACTGGATTTCAGGTTGGAGGGGAGTTCCTGCCTCAAGTAGTTCAAGTATCTCGGGGTCTTGTTCACAAGTGGGGGAAGAATGGAACGGGAGATCGACAGACGGATCGGTGCAGCTGCCGCAGTAATGGGGGCGCTGTGCCGGTCCGTTGTGGTGAAGAGAGAGCTGAGCCGAAAAGCGAAGCTCTCGATTTACCGGTCGGTCTACGTTCCTACCCTCACCTATGGCCATGAACTTTGGGTCATGACCGAAAGAACGAGATCCCGGATACAAGCGGCTGAAATGAGCTTCCTCCGTAGGGCTGCCGGGCACTCCCTTAGGGATAGGGTGAGGAGCTCGGTTATACTGGAGGAGCTCGGAGTAGAGCCGCTGCTCCTCCACATCGAGAGGAGCCAGCTGAGGTGGCTCGGGCATCTATACCGGATACCTCCTGGACACCTTCCTCAGGAGGTGTTCCAGGCACGTCCTACTGGGAGGAGGCCCAGGGGATGGCCCATGACACGTTGGAGGGAGTATGTCTCTCGGCTGGCCTGGAAACGCCTTGGGCTCCCCCCGGAGGAGATGGAGGAGGTGTCTGGGGAGAGGGACGTCTGGGTGTCTCTTCTGAGTCTGCTGCCCCCGCAACCCGGTCCCGGATAAAGCGGAAGACGACGAGTACGAGTAGTCCTGTTTTAATTACAAATTTGAATTTGTGAATTTGAACAGCTGAAACTAATGTATTTCTCTTCTATATAACAATAATAAACATAGCTTCTCTTGGACCCAACGGGATCAAGGGCTCTATGAGTATTTTAGGAACTGCGGTCCTCTTAAAGGATAACATACTGTTTAGGACATTTCCTCTCATTTCCTTATCTGTAGGAAGAAGAAAATGAATGAAGTGTCTTGAGATTTCTACAAGTTTGTTTCCCAGTTAAAATAGTGTTGCGTTAAACCACCTTTGAAGTTATTTGATTTGAAATTAGATAATTTATTCTTGATTTGTTGACCATTGAACATTTTACTGGTGCTGGTCTGCCTGTTCTATCGTTTTGTGTGCATACATGTGTTCTGTTTACACTGAAGTTTTCATCGGTGGTGGTGTTGTTTGGGAAAGAGGTCACGCACTCTGCTCTTAACCACCCATTAGTTTAAATATGCACTTCTACACTCTCAAACACACACAAGTGCAGAACAGTCCTATCAGACCTGTGGCTAAAATACGAGGGGATAATTACAGGAAACGTCTCTTTTCCTCAGAATGGTGCTTAATTGCACTGCCTCTTCCTCTACTGGAAGTCGACACCGGCTCTTGGATGTATATGTAATCACACATGCATCTGTTCCCTTGGCAACATGGAGAAAAAGGCTGTTTGAGTGAGAGTCATGCAACTAAAAGAATTATGTGAATACATGGTTTTTAAGAAAAAAATCTTTCCTGAGTGTAAGAAAACTTGACTTTGATGTAGAATTGCTTAAAAATAGATTTACTTTCTTCAAGAGCATGCTTTGTCAAAGTATTAATACCCTATGAACGTTTCCAAATTTTGTCTTATTACACCTAAATTTCATTATGTTTTTGTCTTTATGTGACAGATCAGCACATAGTGATGCATAATTGTGAAGTGAAAGGAAAATGATACATGACTTTAAACAGTTTCACAAATAGAAATCTGAAAATATGGTGTGCAAATGCATTCAGTTCAAAATATCGCCTCCTAATTACAGGCAGGCAGGGAGATCATTAATAAGTTACCCATTGTAACTCTTTAGAGCTGCAGAGATCCACCTCTCAGGTGGGGAAATTTATTGAATCTATTAAATGGACAACTATTGGTCATGTACTCCATAAATCTGTCCAAGTTTAAGGTGTTCTGCTCAGATGAGAACCAAAATTAAACTTTTTGGTCCACATGCAATAAGCTAAGTGTAGCAGAAAACAAACTGCATATCATCTTGAACACACCATACCTTCTGTTAAATATGGTGGTGGTAGGATCATTAGAATAATTAATTTATAGCTAATCACCAAAACGTAACTTTTTTATGAGACGGTTAACCAAAAAGGGACGATATGAGGACTGACCTTAAGACTGCAAATTACTCTTACACAGAAATGAGCACAGAACACTTCTCTTTACATGTGTGTGAATTTATTAACTAAAATATTTCAACCTTAAAGTCTATGTATGGTCATAAAATTTCCCGCCTAAAACTACTAATACTAGTAAAAAATTAAAGTATTAGTAAAATGGAAGACTAATTAATTGATTAATGAATGACTGGAAAAAGTGGAATTATGAAAGCTTTGGATCAAAGGAGAATGTGAGGAACCATAATAAACATCAGTACCAGAAATAACACTGTTGCATGAAATTATTTTATCAGTCAATACCAGAAATTTCTGGGTGAATGGGAAAATATTTGAAGTTTTGGATCAAATGAGAATACGAAATGATAAAATGACCTGCACTTGTATAGCGCTTTATCAAGTCTGAGGACCCCTAAGTGCTTTACACTACAATCACTCATCCAACTATTCATACACACATTCACACACTGACAGTTGCTACATTGTAGCCACAGCTGCCCTGGACCAGACTGACAGAAGTGAGGCTGCCATACAATCGGTGTCACCGGGCCCTCTGACCACCATCAGCTGGCAAGGTGGGACAACGACTAAGACGGATGGAGCAGGGGTAAAAACTGGCAACCCACCGGTTACAGGATGAACCCTAACCACCGTCGTCCCCATGAGAAACAGCAATTAGTGTTAATGGATATATGTGTGTCCTGGTCTTTCACAAGTTGCGCCCAACTAGCAAGCAACCCACAGCCAGGCTAACCTAGAAGGCCAGATAGCATACAGAGTGACTAGGCATTGGCTCGTTCACTGTCAATAAAATGAAACTGCACTTGGGAAATGACCAGAAGGAAAGAGAGAAGCAGCTCACTGCAGAACAGAGCACTTTTTTAACTCATGCCTGATGGCATGTTGGGAAGTTTTGAATAGAACTGTACTACACCTCTGGTTCAGCAATGGCAGTAATAAGAAAACAAAGGCCAAATGGGCAAAGCCAAGCTGAGAAGACGTATTCACAAAACAAGATGAAGAATGCACAGCGGGCTTTTTTTCTTGTGGCGTTGTACCACATTGTAGGGGAAAACCACTGATCTGCAAAGGAAAGAAGGCAGATGATCGCCCGGAGACGACGTCTTAGAACACGCCAACAACTTCTAGAAGCCCCTTTAGCCATTGAGAGGGAGATGCAGGAGATGTATGTACACCATGACCAACAGGGAAGACAAAAGGCTTTTAAGGGTATGAAATAACCTGATGTACAGAAATGTATTCTTACAACTCTACATGTGGAAAGTAAAAGTCAAATAATTTGAACACCTTCTGTTGTTTAGATCATCCTACTTTATGTCCCTTTGTCGAAGAGGGTTGCCATAGTTCTGTGAAATCTGGTGACCAATTCAGAGTACAGAAGTATCTTTCATTTGTTTGGATTTGGCATTACCACGGTATGTCACTGTGTGCATGACTTTTGTTCTACAGTACAGAGGATACTTCTGCCTGATGTTATACAGTTGCCCAGCAGCAAGACATTAAAGGAAATTGCGCCATGTTTTGAAACAAATTGGGGGCTGCCACAGTGAGTTGCCCACTCATTCTTTCCCCTCAGCAATATTATACTGAACATTATAATCGTAAGGGGTGCCACTCAATCATTCTTCAGGGAGTTGTGGATGGAAAGGAATTCTTGAATGACTCCGGAATGTCTTTGTTGGAGCTGCAGGGAGCCTGCATGATGCTATGAGTGCTATGCCTGTCTGGATTATGGGACCTTATTGACAGAGGTTTTCTGCAGAAACAAAGAGCATCTGTGGGCATGAGATGGGATATTATCTCCTTACTGATGCAGCATATCCCTTACAAAGCTGCCTGTTGAAACTTTTCACTGTCAATGGCAGGCTGACACACCAACAACTTGCATACAATAGCAAGGTAAGCAGGGCCAGAATAGCTGTTTAGCAGGCTTTTGGAAGACTGAAGGGTAGGTGGCGGTGCTTACTGTGACCCCATCAAGGTGAGATCTATGGTTTTCACTTGCTGCGTTTTGCGTAATCCTTGCTGAAATGATTAGGGATGACTTCATCACTTTGTTCTGTGTTTAAGCAACTCATTGAAATAAAGTTTGTCGTAACTTTAATACGCAACTAAAAGCTTAATAGCCATTAGCTTAGCAGGTAGCCTGCTAGCACTCAATTGCTGTTATTTTTAACACCACAAACAAAACAAAAAAACTGAAAAAAAACATGAAATGAACAATATTTGGGTTGTTTTATCCTAAACTAGTTTTCTCTGCCCAGACACCACCTCTTAAGTGAACCCTTCTGATGAACAGGAGTAAAGAACGTCCATAGGGCATTGAGTTGTGTGGCGAAGGCGCCCAGTATGCCTGCTTGGTGAACAAAGAAGCCGTGGCGGCTGCTCTCAGTACCAGGTCTGTGGGGAGTAAAGCTTCTGCTTGTACTGTATGCTTCAGGCATGTGGAGCTGCGGTTTTCATGCTGTCTTCTTCAGGCAGTGGGCAAACCGCTTCGTCCTCTCTTCCGGGGGAATCTCTGGCTCAGATTCCTTTTCTGCAGAAGTTCACAATTACCCCCGTGAGTTGCTGGATGCACATACAGCTAATCTTAACTTAACTTTTGGTTGTTCTTCAATCGACGGATACACTAACATCAGATTGTGGTCAAATTTGGATCCAAATTTGGACTCCAGTGAGTTTCAAAGACATTCAGGTGGTCCTCCCTGATGCGATCAGTTGTGCTGTCGTGGGTAACAGAGAAAGGGGTGTGGCTGGGAGAATTGTTTTGTTATTGGCTCCATGGCATCATGGGAATGCCATGGAGACTCCTTCCTGGGCTGTACTAAAAGTAGGTTAATGTGGTGCATTTAGGGATTCAGAGTTTTTATCAGGCTCTTCGTTTGTGTACAGTTGAGTCCGTGTTTCATCCCATGGGTGGGGCACATGGGATGAAACATGGGATGACAACAGAGAGGTATACAATCAAATTCTGTTTGATTTCTTCTTTCTAAAATTGTATTGTCCACATTTTACAATTTTAACACATTATTTCACCTTTTTATAATTATAATTACACAATGTGTAATGGAAAAAATACCCAAATTTAATAGAATTAATTCAATAAAAGTGTTTAAATAAACCCAAAGCAAAATCTACCTGTCAGTTATCTAAGAATATTTCTGTAATAAAACAGAAACATTTGTGTTTATTCTGAGACTAAAGAAACAGTCCAGTATAGTCCAATACAAAGATATGAACTTGTAAAACACACATCTTATCAGTATTACAGAATGCTGATGTATAATTTTTTTTGAAGGCAGCCAATATTTTATTCAACTGGAGTTACTGGGCAACCTTCTCTGCCAAATTATTGGGTTATCTAGGTTTCCAAAAGCTACTATAATGCTCTAAGAATGTGCTTAATGCACAGGCTTCCTGGTTATCCTCTAAGGGACTATGACTACAACGAGGTGTTCCACTGTTGAGGGCCTTTGCAGAACTTGCTTTACCTCTGTTTTGACATGCCTCATTCATAATTAAGATGATAACATGTTTTCTGTGTGGTTCCATTTAATGTGGTGCAGACAAAACTTAGAGGAACAGTCGTTCTCCTTTCTCAAAGCGTGTTGCTTTGAACATTGTAATTACTAAGGATGGGTGTTAAAGCAGTGTGCTGCACTGCAATTGGGTCTCCTCCACATTGCTATTGGTCTTAATTAGTGATGGGCCGCACTTCTCTTCAGTTCTTCCTCTACTATGGCATTCAAAGCAGTCTAGCAGCAGCTTAGGCTCACTGCTGCCCCAACAGCACAGTAGTAGAAATTTAACATTGTACACATGTTTTAATGGCAAACCTGCCTCTCTCTAATTAACTTTAGACCCTGGCCTAGCAGCATTTCCTTGCGCGAATGCATCTAAATAAGCTGGAAACATTTGCTGTAATTGAGCGCTCTGACTGGCGCATTGCCATCATTAACCATTTGTGAGCTAGTCTGTAACAAATTCCTGAATACAATTTATTTATATTTTAAATATTTGCAAGCAGATGGAATGAGGTTGCAGGATGTGGCATGGGGACAATCACCGCTGTGATTGGTTAGTAACTGATTGTGGAACCAATAATAGTACCTGTTACTGCCACCTATCCTGTCCCCATGTTTAAACTTTGTACTGAATCTTGAAATGTAAAGAGCAGGTAATCACAACCAAATGTCTCATATCATGATATACCAACACAATTCCGATTTTGTTCTTCTTTTTCATTTCTTTTCTTAAAGTAGTTTTTCCTTATCTCACTTGTTGTTATTTCCGTTCACTTGCTGTTAGCTGCCAATGTCACGTTATTTCCCCTTGTCCTGTTTTTAACTTTCATAAACAGCTGTGTAAAATGGGATTGGACATGCATTAGTTTAGAGTAAAACACCCAGAATGAGCTCATGATGTCTGGAAATGAGATGTGGCTATCCGGACCTCAGCCAACACCTTGTATTTGGATATCAGTTGTTTGTAGTAGGTGTATACGTATGACGGAGCTAAGCTTGTCCAGCAGTCCCATAAGTGAAATAGTGGTCAGACAGCAATCAAAATGCATACAAACACACCACCACAACCATGCAAATTAACACACAACTGCTGTTGTTTTTTTTTCACTGAAATCGCACCACAAAATGAAACATGAGACAAAAGCAACCGATAAAAAGATAAACAGTTAAACAAAACGTTTTTAGCATGAGGGACTGATTGTTTACTGCTGTGAATAACACTCGCCATAGTCTTCCTACTCAACTTAAGGAGTCGCTGTAGAGCAATGCGGCTAAACAGCAGCTTTGGGAGCAGAAGAAATATTGCTCATACTGTTAAGCTGAATTGATGTATTTCATTGAGTTGTTTTTGTTGTTTTTTTTTACGAACATGAGCCCAAATATAGGCCCTAATCTATTAGGCAGTATCCTAAAGCGGATCATATTAAAAGGCAAATTCAATCTATGACTAGCCTCAATCTGTGTCTGGGAAACCAGCCGAATAGTGTCAGTCTGGCATTAAACTGGGCAAGCTGACACTTCGTCACAGGACCAGTAATATTTTACACAGTTTTTAAAGTTGTTGGCTCTAAATCAAAATTTCCCACAATAAGAGGAAAGTACTTTCTTATAACATCGGATTTTTTTTACACTCAGCGCTTAGAACCCAAGTCAGACTTGTGGCAGCATGACTGCCATTAAACTGTATTAGTACAAGACGTGCATCAGTTAGCCCTCCTGGCTTGAAGCATGAAGATCCAGATCCAGTTTTCATGTCTCTATGTTGTACTGATGTGTGCTTTTGAAAAGTTCAGGGTGAGTTTTGATAAAAATTTACCTGGGTAATTTCACTTTTTTAAATTTCACTTTGTTCTGTGCCCCCATGAAAAAACACTGGCCCCACCCTGGCCCCCCTGGTACATTTGTTCTAGAACTGCCACTGGCCCCTCTAGCTGAAAAAGGATCCTTCCTTAAATTGCCACTTTAGTGATAGCTGTCAGTCTGCACTGTTTTGTTTTAGCATTAAGTTTTAGTTACTGTGGCCTTTATTCTTCACCTAAATCTGTTTTGTTACCAGGGTGACTTGCATGATTTCTGTAACGAATAACTTGACATGTAAGCTATTTTAATGATTTTTTTTGTAATACGCAAATAAATCTCAATAAAGAAGGAGTCTGTACTTATACCTGAGCATTCTCCCGCAAAGCAAAAATCACAATCATGGCATTCAAAAGCATACTTTTTCTTGCCAGCAATAAATGGTGCAGCTGGCAGTAAACTGTGTGCTGCAAAGCTTAGTAAACAAGCAGCTGAGAGTAATTTCAATCCCCAAATTCTGCATTATAGCAGGAAGGCTCACAGAAATTTACAAGGATCATTTAGGTTGAATTTGGATTTATTTATTTATTCAACAGACATGCAAGTCACCATTACACACACACACACATACACACACACACACACACACACACACACACACTGTAAGGAAACCTATTTTCCCGATCAAAGGAGCATACAGTATGAAAGCTTATATTATCCCCACCCATTCTTCCTGCATCATTTATTTATATAAATGATCATTTCAAAAATTATGTAGATATATAGTTTAATATTCAAATAATATATTAATAATATTCTAAAATTGTAATATATATTAGAAAATATTTAAGATTATACAAGATACTTGTAGATACATGGATGTACTCCAAAACACATTGGATACTCATACATACACACATACAAAAAAAAAAGAAAAATAAAGTGCTGTCCATATCGCTTATATTCAGTATTCAATTTAGGTTTCAATAGTCATTGATTATCGTAATTTTATATAGTGATTTGAAACTTTTCATAATTGGACTTGCTTTAATTCTAAATTTTCACACCGGACTGATACACACAATTGTTTTCTGGTCAAGTCAAGTCAAGTTTATTTATATATGGTGGTGCAAAAGTTTCAAATTCAAACCTTCTCCGTAATGGATAAAGTTCTTGCTGGAAATGGAGCATTTTTAAAATTATTTTCTGGTAATTTATTTATTTATTTATTTTTGCTTTATCCATGATTTGTGATGTCTGACGCTCAGCTATATCCATAGATATCAATATTTTATATAATCTGAACAGTGGGTCACTAAGATCCTGATAACCAACTTTATGTATCTTACGTATTGCCCTTTTGGGGTATTATTAATCAGTGTAGTAAAGTCTTGTTCCATATTTTTCTATCTTAAACCTTACACTTAGTTAATAAAGTATGGTTAATTGCATCAAATGCTTTCTTAATGTCTATGAAAATGCCAACTGCAGTTTTTTTTTTGTTGTCTAGAGCTTTGGTTAATTCCTCTACAGTCTCTATGATGGCCAGTGTGGTAGAACATTGTGACCCAAATCCATATTGAATTTGAGTTATGATTTTATTCTCTTCAATAAATACGCTCAGTCTATTGTTAAATAGTTTTTTCCAAAATTTGGAAACATTTTGGAAGTAAGGATACAGGGTATAATCCGAGAACTCGTGCTTGTCTCCAGTTTTGTATAATGATATTAATTTGGCTGTTTTGATTTTTTTGTGGATTTGGCTCAGTTTGGAATGATAAATTACAAATGTAAGGTAACAGTTTTAACCATGCCTCAGTAACATTTTTCATCAATGCCATGCTAATTCCATGTAAATCTATAGACTTTCCTTTCTTAAATGTGTCTACTGTATCCAAACGTTACTTTTCTGTGACAGGTTTAAGAAACATAGTGTGGGTTTCTCTCCTCTAACCCTTGCCAGTTTAGTCCTGCTGAAATTGGATCAGGAATTTGTCTTGCCAGACCAGGTCAAACATTAATGATATATCCATTGAATGCTTCCGCAATTTTATTTTAATCAGATTTGTCATAATTTTTATTAATAAAATAATGTACTGTAGTATTATGACTTATTGATAATGTTATGTAATATACTACAGATTCCTCTAATATTGTTTTTATTTTCCTGTAATAGTTTTTCATAATATTCCTTCTTACATGAGCTAAATATACTTATCAATTTATTTTTATATCTTTTATATATATGTAAGTTTCGACTCTTTAAGAGTATACATTTTCGGTAAAATGCATTTTTTGTTTTACACTCTTTTTTACAGTACTTTAGTAATCAATGAACAACTACTGTACTTTGGTTTGTAGTTGAAGACATTCACGGGACAATATTTATTGTAGAGGTTTTGTAGTTTTTTCTAAACATGCTCCTGTTTATCTCTTTTTATTGGTATATTTTGTCTCTTGTATTCTGTTAGTAAATTACTTTTCAAGTTGATGGTAGATTCTTCTGTTCTGATGCTTTTATACATCTTTTAATTTTCTAGTTAGTCTTTTTTGTAGTTTTTTTCTGGGCACCAAAAACAAATGCAAATGATCAATCATGTCACAGATTAATAATCTACCTAATAAACTTTTTTCTATATTATTTGTAAGCATTTGTAAGCATAAAAGTAGCGCTCTGAGATGTGGTCCTGTTAGGTCGTGTCATCTTTGGATAGAATGTCATACTATGCATTAGGTTTATGAAAGTATCTGTAGATAAACGCTTTTTAGAATTGAGTAGGTCTACGATATATTAAAGTCCCCGCTTATGAAAATAACTTTTCCAGTTTTTCCATTTAACATTCTTTCCTTGCAGTCATTGAATATTTCTGTGTTACTCCCAGAAGTTCTATATATACAACTTCTTATAAACATTTCTCTGCTTTTCTTTAACGTTTGTTGTCAAACATTCAAGAATGTTATGAATCACAACTGACATTTTTTGCAGCACTTTAAATTTCAATTTCTTATCCACAAATATTGCAGCTCCACCTCCTACTCTGTTCTTTTTGTTGATATACCTGAACTAATGTTCATCTAGGTCAATATTAATTTTTTTCCTGAGATCATCCAGATTTCAGAAAAATAGTTTATATCAGGGTCAGTGTTTTTTCCTAAATCCATGGTCTCATGTTGAGTATATTGGAATAATGACAGTTCTAGTTAATGTGAGTGAATCCGATTGATGTCCAGGTTTGTTGTACTTTCCGTTTCCTGTTCAGCTCTCGGGCTTCCCTTGTTGTGTCTGCATTTCGTTTGGTAAGGGGCTCATTCAAATAAACATCGGATGCTTTTAGTTTTCTTCCCTGTTTGAATAAAGCCATTTTCTTGTTCCTGTTGACAACCTTTAGGATCATTGCCAGGTTGTCCTTGATTTTTCTCTGGGGCAGTGCATGACAGGCCTCAGTGTCATTGCGGTACAGAGTGATGCCCTGGAGTGATAACTGGAGGAATGTAGGTACCTGACGGTCAGTTGATGCAGCGTCCAACTCTCCGGACACTTCCCCGCTGTCACTGCTGGAACATAGGAGTGAGCGTTCAAGTGTTGCCCTGTGACGATGACGCTGCTTGTCCTTTTCCCAATTCTGAATCTACAGTGTTTTTATTGCTTCGACCAGGTTGAAAATAACGCTGTGCTGCAGCCAAAATGACTGCAATGTCCTCGGCTAAAAAGTCAAGAGATTTTAGTATCCTTGTTTCCTCGGAGCAAGGTTGTCAAGTTTGGTTCTGCTTTCTGATCGGAAAGCAGAATATGTGTTGCAGAACAAATGGAAATGGACTTGGATAATGAACACCAACAGTAAGAAAAATACAAAGTGGGTTTGCTACCGTTGCAAAGCAACTGGGAATTTATGCTATTATTATGTTAAAACTGGAGATCTAAAATACTTAACAGAGTCTGCTATCTTTTCTCTATTTTTCTCTATTTTAACTTGACCAGATCAGACTAAACCTATAAATACATTAGTTGACTTCATAATGCAGGTATCTTACCAGTCACGGTAAGAGGTCATGAGCTCAGTTATCACTGCTCTGCATGAATGGAAATTCAATTCAATTAAAAAATACAGATATTTTATCAGTAAACATCCCAGTTGGTCAATTTTGTCTGCAGTAGACAAATTTAAGTCTAATGGCTTCTGAATCTGTTCTGAATTGTTCCTACTGATTGGATGGGAACAGAAACTCAGACTGAGTACACACATAGAATGAGGGTTCAGTCTGATTGAATCATGCAGAAGATCCAGTTTAATCAGTCAGCACTGCACACATGTCAAAGTTTAGCTTTTTTGTTGTACAGATGTTAAGTTTCACTGCAGATGACTTGATTATCACTCACTTTTGGAAAATCTGTATTATGAGGAAGCTTAAAAGCAGGGAAAGTAGCAAGTCTAGAAGCTGCAACGCTAAGACGATCAGTGATGGATCTTGCATACTGTAGCGACACAGCACCTTTTATTTAAGCGCAGGAGGAAGAGATGATGAAGTATAGACAGTACAGCACACTGTTCTGCTCCTCCTTTCCTGCTGTCCTCAGGAAGCAACAAATGGAATTGAGTTTGGGTTTTTGGTTTGAGAACAACTATGAAGCATTTAACCAGGGCAACAGTTTTTTGTGTGTTGCATGTATCATCAAATTCTGATATGATCTTATAACTATACAGTAAAAAAGACATCGAATAGTTGGGGACAATTGACAATAATATCAGACATTTTCAAGCTGACAAATTACATTAATGAATGCATTTGTGAAAACATCTCGCAACAAGTGTGGTGGTTTTTTAACTGTAGGATAAGTGCACCCCATCTCCCTCCGTCTGCACCACGGAAGCAACTGGGATCCCTGGCAAAAAAAAAAAAAAAAAGAGTTGCTCCACAGAAGCAACTGGGATCCCTGGCAAAAAAAAAAAGAGTTTAAGACTACAGCTCCTTATAGATGTGAACAATGTCAACAGCTCACTAAATAAGACTTATGCATTCTAAATCATCAATCTGGCATAACATTGTGATCGCTGACAGGGAAGTAACACTGAATATCTCTTCACATCTGTTAGTCTGGGATCTACTGCTAACATCTCGGTGGCAGATACCACAACCCAGCTTCAGGACCACCACGCCTGTAGGTAGGCAAGGGTTATAATGTTATGTCTGATCGGTGCATATGATTCATATACATGCTCTGAATCAAAGAAATAATTCCCATTGTGTACATTTTTATTTCTTGTGCAGGAGCAATGATTTGGTTGCAGAAGTTATGAGAATCCTTGAAACATGTTGTCTGAAACATTCAGCATCAGATCTGATTTGTGGAAGCATTACATGTTCCCCCAAGAAGCTGCAGGCTGATTAGCTGTTTCTTTCATTAGACTCTTATTATTTCAAGACAGTAATGTTCATATCCCAGTCACAATGAATCATGTTTGGCTTACAAGAAATCACATGGCAGATTTTGTGGTTTAAACTTCCAGCAGAAATCAAAGATGACTAAGTTTTCTCTCACTTGTGTTATCTTCATGTAGTTCCCCCTCCTCTTGTCTCCTCCCACACTCCTCCTCACACTAATCACAGTGATCTGGAGGAATCCTGGGTGGAGTCGTTGGCTGATTTGGCTGCTGCTGGTGCTTGGTGCATGAGTGTAGCGGATCAGGGCAGGCTTTGATCCTGCAGCTCTCCCAGAAAGCTGCCGGCACTGTTAGGCACTTTTCCTCTTTTGCCTCATTTTAATTACGGGCTCATTATGGAGTCTGCACACTGCTGCAACACATCAGATTCTGAAAGGCAAACGAGGGTCCGCCCTCCTCTGTACCCCTTTCTTGCCCTCCTGCAAATATGCCGAACCCTCCCTTTGACTTCCACCCCAAGTTTTTCTTAGGAGCTTTGGAACTGAAGGGTTCCAACTGGATGGATGACTTATCTGGTTCTTATCTAGCTTTGTTGTAACATTTTTGGAGGTTCTATCTCTCATACACATTTCTTGGCCAAATTCTGAAGTTTTTTTTTGTTTTTTTACATTTGACCAACCCTGCCCCTAATAAAAACCCTACCACAGAACCAAAAAAACGATGGCGGTGGCAACATGTCAGTGAAACGTGATCTGCAAGTTTAAAATCTTAAGTTTATAAAAAAGTCTTAGGACAAAAAAAAATAAAATCAGCTCTATTCCTGGTTCTACAATTAATTAAGCAAATCAGACAGCAGATTTAACTTTATTATTATGTACTAAACATAAATGAAACCAAAATGGTAAATCTGTGTTTGAGAAGTCAGTACACCCCATGATTTAGCAGCTTATAGAACCACCTTTAACAAACTTGAAGTAGTGAAGGAGCAGTGTGAGCTCACTCTTCTCTCCAATGTTGCTTTAGTTCTTTGAGGTTTTTAGTGAGCTCCCTAAAGGTCCTACCACAGCATTTCAATCAGTTTGAGGTCTGGTCTTTGACTGGACCATTGCAATGCCTTGCTTTATTTGAACCAAGTTTAGGACAAGCTGTTAGACAGATCAGAATCAGCTTTATTGCCAAGTTTGTAAAGACAAACAAGGAATTTGACTCTGGTACACTTTGCTCTCAAAAATAAAGAATATCTTTTTAAATGTACATATATACACAACTGACTTTACTATGAATATAATGTGAGATCAGTCCAAGTATGCATGGTGTTGTTCTGGGACTCTTGAGGGTCAAGTGTTCATCAGAGAAACAGCCTTGGGGAAGATAGTCTCACATTTGACTCTAGAATATTTTCTGGAGTTCTAAGAGACTCCAGAGCACCTGTAAAGCAGAAAATTGATCATTTGTCAGGAAGATCACATACAATGATGATCAATCAAGTATGTTTAATTAGCACCTGGCTGCTGCTTTACCTTATAAACCCTATGAAAACAGCAAAGGTATACTTTTTTCTCACACATCATCTCCATTTTTAGCTTGTTTATTTTTTTGGAAACTTGTTAGATTTAAATAATGTTGGTGGCTCACTCTATAAGCTAATGTTTAATTGTTTTGAACTTTATTTCATAGAAATTGCAGTTACCAGGATTTAAAACATGTCAGTGCCTTTTATGTGGTTTGGTATCCACACAGTCTTCTTTTACAGATGTTTGTTCCTTCAGCCACCCATTGCTGAGAGCGCTTTACCGCTACCAGCATGGGATGAGGGAGTGAAAGACCATGTAAATCTTTGCTGAGGTGCGCAAACTAATGATGAGGCTTCAAATTTGCCATATTAAAATGTGTGATCCCTGTGCCCTGACATTCCATGTTATTATTTGAGTCCGTGGTTACCGTTTTCATCAGCCACAAGAGGGAGACAAGGCTCTTCTCCTTTTCTGGCTGAAGACGTTGTAACACAATGGGCTCTGACTCGGAGAGGCATACTGACAGTAGAAACGACACTGTGTCCCAGGGCCACAAAATGAGTCCAAATGGAGCAATGGGAACTAAGACTAAGTATATTGATTTAGGGGATTTTTTGTGTCTCTGTATGGTTGACATGGTGGTCATCTTTATAAACAATTTAGATCTTAATGCGGAAGTGTGTGCCTTTCTTGTTGTACTCTGTGTTAGCTAAAAGGTGATTTAAAAGAACCAACAGTTTCTGCACATCTTAGGTTTTCAGGAAGTTTGTTCCAGAGCTGAGGAGCATATAAACTAAACGCTACCTTCCCTTGTTTAGTTCTGGTCCTGGACAGACCTGAAGACCTGAAGGGTCTACATGGTTCATATTTGACAAGCAACTCAGAAATGTGTGTAAGCCCATGATGATTCATCACATTATAAACTGATAACAAGACTTTAAATTATATCCTTTGACAAACAGGAAGCCAGTGCAGGGATTTAGGGACTGGCGTGATATGATCCATTTTCCTGGTGTTGGTCAGGACTACAGCAGCAGCAATTTGGGTGAACTGCAGCTACCTGATCAATTTTTTTTTTTCAATCACAGATTACATCAACTTACTGAAAATAAAAGCATGCACCAGTTTTTCTGAGTTCTGTTTTGGCTATAAACCCTTCTGGCAATGTTTGAAGTGGTAGACTGACATAGTAATATATTATGTAATTGTTTAAATTTAGGTCTGAGTCTATAATAACACCAGTGATCTTTTGCTTGTTCCTTGTTTTTTTAGCTCCATCGTGTTTAGTAAAATTATTTGTTATTCTATACTTGCGTTTTTGGAAGAAAAACAATTTTTGTCTTTTCAGCAATAAACTGGAGGGAATTCTGACTCGTACTGATGGATTTCAACGACACACTCATTCAATGACTGTGGCAATGTGGTTACATAAGGCCCCTTTCACGTCATAGTTTTGCAATAAATATACAACCATACACATCACTTTGTCCTTTCACATCTCACAAGGTGATCTACCAAGATACACTTGTGGGTGTTTTTTCCCAAGGCTGAGCTCTGAATCGTGACACTCATGTCTGCTGTCTAAACACATTCAGGGCTTTAAATACAAGCAATTTTGTTGTGCACCATCCAAGTTATCTGCATCAGATTCTGCTGATCAACATATTTCTCAGCTCAGACAGACACTGGAGGATGAAATGAGGTCTTCATTTTGTTCGCACCAGCATACTGAGTAGCTGCTTCTACTGTCTGTGATATGTACAATGTGACATTCCTGGATTAACCCTTGCAGTTCATTGGGGTAAGGAGTTTATTACTACCTCCCAAGGTGGATCAGGGGTATAATATTGGTGGGAAAATCTCAATCTTCCAGGGGTATAGATATTTTTGCATATGACTGCATAATCGCCAAATGACAAGTAGCCCTTTCCCCAGAAATAGCTGAACCAAATTAGCACAGTACCACACAATCCCGCCTACTTTTTCCAGTCTGTCAATGGGTCAAAGGTAAACATACCCTAAACAGCAGGTCAAGGTGGACCCTGGGAAATCTTAGACATTGTTATGGACATCTCTTCTGCTTGTAGCTGAAGGGCCCAACCTGTATGGTGCTCAGCACGGCACAAAGCAACAGCTCAACTTTGCCCCCATGACATGCTGCCATGCATTTGCAGCACACCCACTGGGTCTCATCAAGCTATAAATCAGTGTTGACATATCAGAGGAATATCAACAATTAAAGTACATTCTGAGGTTTTAAAGTGATTGTAATAAACCCAGAGCTACTGGGGTTGTAATAACAAACAGTGCTTCTGTGCTTCTGAATGTTGAAATGCATCACTTTCTGACAAAACCGAAGCAAGCATTACTCCATATGAAATGTGCCGGAGCTGTAGTGAAGAGTGTGTTGATATACTGCATATCAGTATGGTACTCCAGCTGCAACAGGAAACCTAATATCACCCAAATGTACCAGAGGCCTGATCTTCAAAGATCCCAAATATGGGGTGCTAAATTGGTTGTCAAACATGCTAAAAAGTTGGTGCCCGCTGTTTGCTGATTTTACACACACAATCCGATTAGCACCTCGTATGTAGATCAGCTTTGCAGACGCAAACAGATTTGCGTGTAGTTTTTGTACATCCAAACCTTTTGAAGATCAGGCCCCAGGAGTGCTATGACAGTGTTACTGAATAAGCCTGCAAGAAACAGGCTCAGGGATCAGACTCAGCAGGGGCCAGTATGATAACTTAGAGGAAAAATCACAGTTTACACAAAACTTTGTAACAAAAATGTGTAATGCAGTGTAGAGGTAGAGTGTGCGCACCATATACAGAGTCAGTGAGTCCTCGACATAGCCATCCAGGATTCGATTCCTGAGTGCGAGTTTATCACCTGGAAGTGTACATTTGTAAGTGTGGAACGAACAGTAGAAGGCCTGCAATCCACAACAAGAGCAGTTAAGGACAGGCAGACTCGGCTCCAGAGAGTCGCAGCAGTTCCAAGCAGCCAGACATAAAGCATCACCCCAGGGCGCAATATGCCAGACTAGCAACCCTTCTAAAATGTACCACGCCTGTCACCCAATGACGAGAGAAAAGCACCAGAACCCCACACCCCTGAAACCCTGAATGGATAAGCAGGTCTAGACAATGGATGGGTGGATGTCTTCTTATGTGATGCTTAATTTTTTATTTTAATATTTTTTCTAGCGGTGTTCCTATGTTTTCCTGTAAAGAACTTTCAGTTTCCCTGTACATGAATGGAGCTGTAGAAATATGAAATTGTTGTCCTATGTACCCACTGCACTTCACAACTTCAGTCTTCATTCAGAAATAATTCTGCATTTTGTAATTTCTTTTTAACTGACCCCCATCCCCTCTGGATCCTGGAAGAGACATGGGGGCTTGAGATTCTACAGATGATGTTTTCTGTTGTACTTTAACATGAAGACTGCTTTTTGAATGTGTGATTCTACATTTTCGTTTTGTCTCTTTGTGCGTGCGTGTGTGCAGATGCTGGAGCAAGCTTTCAGTAACCGAAGGCACATGTTTCTGTGGAAGTTTATTCCATAAGTCATGAGCTCTTAAAACAGCTGAAACAGCCTGAATCACAGCTCAGATTTCTTCTTCACTTCTTTAAATAAACAGTGTGTGTGTGTGTGTGTTGGTGTGTGCAGATTGCCTCAGATCTGATGGATTCAGTGAGGACAGTTTGAAGGCCAGAGAAAATAAACAAAGGGGTGGTTTTACCTTGGCAGTTTGTCCTTTTCTTCTGCTCCCTCCACCACATTTTCTGCATTTATTATATCTCTTTATCCTTGTTTCCTTTTCTGCTTGCTTTCTGCTTGGCATGCACACAGTGTGTGTCTCGCTGGCTGTGTGCTTGTGCAGACAGAGGATGCATGGAGATGGGTAACCATGACAACCGCAGCTTGAAGTAAGACTGCTTGTGGCAGACACAGCGCAGTGCCTCTGTGTGGAGGGAGATGAACAGATATCACAGTTCTTCTCCTCTTCCTATTCCAGCTCAGGGTGAACTAAAACGATGTGCAGTATTGTATAAATACTGTCCATTGGTGCACCCTGATCTTATTGTTTCTGTGTGAACAGTCCAATATAGACTTAGTCATATGTTGCTGTCTTCCTTTAGGCTTATTTTTATCTTGCAGGTGAAATAAAAGGTTTCTACATTTTCTGCGTAATTTCTTCCCTTTATAGCTTAATGTCAAAGAGAACACTCATATTTCCAGCTTTGACTTGTGTGTGAGGTCTGGTCCTCGGAGATGCTTTTCCTTTGGAGCATTCTTTTTAAAAAATGAAGGTACATGCATCGAATCACATTGGAGTCAAAACGTTTGAGGATTGCAGACTTTGAGCTTTGTGAGATGGAAGAGAAATATTGTGGTGTTTTAATATCCCATCATCCCCTGTGACCTCCCTAAAATAAAGCAGTAAGTGTGCTGATTCATCCTGAGGATAAGAGGTTAAAGGGGAAGGAGACGCAGAGATGGAGAAGTATCTGGTTATGTCACATCATCTTCAAGCTGTGCACACACACAGAGAGGCAGGGGGAGCTGGAAGCAGGGAACACTGGCCATCTGGGCCAACAGTCTATATATTTCCCAGCTGCACCCTGATCTCTCTCCTGGGGGTGCAGTATCTGAGCCCAAAGCGTCCTCAGGTGCTGTTGAGTAATTATATTTGGATATCTGAAGCACACTGGTGACTTTACAGGAATATAGAGCTATTCAGTGTAACTTTATTGTTGTCCTTGAAAGGAAATGTTATTTGCAGCCAGGGGAAAAAACATAAACGCAGACAGTCAACAACAGCAAAAACAGAAAAGAAAACAATAGGACAAATAGAAGTATAAATGTCAGTTAAAAACAAACTAGAATCAAATGACAGTCACATCCAATTGCATTTTAAATTTATCAGAATAAAAGCCTGAATAATAAAATATTTTTTCCATCTGTTGGTCCTAAATCTATTTAACACCTTCAGCACCTTGAAATACCCTCACCTTCAGCAGAGCCTCAAGTCTAAAGTAATTCTGTATTCAGAGTTAATTTATTCAGAATGTGTAGAAACATCAGTAACTGGGATAAAGTATAGGTTTGCTTCAGCCAGCCTGGAACATTATTTATGCCATGAGTCATTTAAAACAATTTAACAGAAGAAGCACAACTTAATCCAAGTCCAGTTAAATGCAGCTCATTCCGTCTGTTCAAGAACAGCTGGAAGTGGGACTTCTTCCAGGCTGACTTTCTTTTAAGCTGCTGATCCACTGAGTGAGTCCGACAGTGGATTCTTCCCTCCTCTTATTACAGATGCTCTAATTTCAGTTTTCGTGGCTGATACTGATTTCTGTGTGTTATAAAGCTCTGACCTGCTAATCGCAATCATGTCTGTTGAGAAGATGACAATAAAATAATACAGAACAAACGTTAACATTTTCTCTCAAACAGCAGCAGGATGCAGAGCTTTCTCTGTCTGACTCGAAAAATCTACAGACAAACAATAACTGTGTGTGTGTGTGGGGCGGGGGGGTATTTGGAAATATATCGCACTGTTTTGGTAGAAAAAAAAAAGTACTCCTCTTTTACTTATTTCAGTTTGAAGATCAGGATGAAACCTGGTTCTAAAACTATTTCCATCTGGTCTCAAGTTCATTAAACAAAACTCCTGTTCAACCATGTCATTATTTTTAAAACTAAGATGAAGATGAAATGTCTCTCGACTGGTCCCTTCATGGCATTTCAGGTTAAGATCTGGACTTTGAGTGGACCATTGTGACACCTTGATTCTTTTTTTCCCAAGCCATTCAGTTGTAGATTTGCTGCTGTGCTTGGAGTCATTGTCTCTCTCTATAATCTGTTCTGGCAAAGCTTTTAAGTGCCAGACAACAGCTCTCACATTGAAACAAGCCCTCGTTCCTTCTTCTCTAGAGCTGCACAACATTAGGGTTGGTTTAAAGTTGTGTCATATGTTTCGAGGTAGAGGTTGAAATCTTAAATGAGCATTTTTTTAATGTCACTTGTTGTCTTCTGTGTTCACTCTCCCTGATTAAGCTGATAAGATAAATGATAAAATGCTTAAAGGATGATGACAGGAGCAGTATGCAGAGCAGTGTCTTGGTTTGTTAGAACTCTTTCTTTCCATGATATTTCAAAACGTCCTAGGATTATGCATGAAATCGTGAGTTGCTGTTACAAATCAAAATGCCTTATAATCAAGTTCTGAAAGAAGCAGCAACAAGAAAGGTTATGGACCTTCTCCACCACCTTTTGAGTCAACTGCTCTGGCTTATCTGGGCCGCATCCATTGTGCCACCCCCTGGAAGACATAGGAAAATGGGGAGAACAAGCTGGTACACTCACCAGATTCAGGGCTTATCTCTGTGCCTTTCATGGAACTGCAGTACCAGTGAGTACACCTTTAGATGGTTTGCCTATTGTACCTAGAGATCCCCCAACAGTGGATCAGCTGCCACTTCAGTTTCAAGCGTCCACAGCATACAGACATTAATTATAAATATATAAACTTTAGAGGAAATAGAAACACAAAATAGGGCAGTAGCTGACTTTTGTGGCTGTAAGGCTGGGGTGTCAAGCTCCAGTCCTCGAGGGCTGGTGTCCTGCGACTTTTAGACGTGTCCCTGAATCAAAAGGCTCAACTTCTTTATGCAGTCAAGTTCTCCAGAGTCCTGTTGACCTAGTTATTTGATTCAGTTATTCTAAAGCAGAGGCACATCTAAACGTTTGCAGGAAACAAGTACTCAAGGACTGGAGTTTGACACCTGTGCTGTAAGGTCTTTGTTGTGTTCATTATAGACAGCTTGGGGAAACTGTCTCTGTGGAGGCTGGTTCTTGCAAATGGCGCTCTGTAATGCTAAGCTGAAGGTAAAAGTTAAAGAGTTTGTGTCCAGGATGTGTGGGGCCTGCCCTTTTCCTTAATTTAGATCTGTACAGGTCCTGGATGGAGAGAAGTTCAACCCTGATGATCCTCTCTTCAGACCTAATTGTTTGTTCGTCAAAAATGGATGAATACAAATGACTGTCTGACTTTCCAATTTTTACTTGTAAAACAAAATTGAAAACCAGTTATAGGTTTCCAAGCATTTGGCAGCCAATGTTTTTTGTTGCTCTATCACATGAAATCCTAATATGTTGAAGTTTTAGGTCATTAGGTGGTAAAACCTGAAAAATGTTAAAAGGGTATAAATATTTTGGCCTAATCATTTATGTACAAGCAGGTTGCTGGATCTGATGGGGACTTTAGGTATTTATTCACTTAGGTGCTGGAAAAGGCAGCAGGATGGTTGGCAGGTATGATTTTACTTGATGGGTGTGTGCATGTGTGTACCTGTGCACAGTCAGACAGCCCTGACTAGCTGTTAGACTCCCTGTTTACAATTTAAAACAGTTCTGAGGGGCAGATTTCACCATCTACACTTTTACAAGAGATCGTTCTTCCATTTGTTGCCGTTTTCTCATCCTAGCAACATCTGTGCCACTGTGCAGTTATGTTGTCTGAGGCTTAATCAGTCCAGATCAGCTGTGATTTCTCTGTCCACTCAAATACTGGCAAAAGTGGAAGAAACCTTAGATTTTTTTTTTTATTTTTGCAAAAGTATCGAAGATTTCCAAGTTTGGTTGTTTAGAAATGATATTAGCTGACTCACAATCTGCTGATTAGACAGACTGATACGACCGGAAACCTCCACCAATCTGTGGTGGTTGTGTTATTCATCTGGTAAAACAGTGACAAAGAGTATTTTCTTAAAGTGGAAATGTTTGATAACCCCTCAGGGTTATGATCATTTAAAATGGTTGGCTCCTGCCAGACTAGCTGGTAGTCTTCTGCAGCTCAGAGGGTTTCTTCACTTTTGTCTAAACTCACTTCAGTGTGGCATTTGTCTACTGCAGAAAAGGGAATAATTACAGGTAATATTTTACAGAACCTTCTTTCCAGACTATCCCTTTAAATGTCGCAAGAATTGACAAATGCATCCTGCATAATTGAAAACAGACACATTGAAGCAGTTATTTAGAAAATGAACAGGTTTATGCCAAACTACATGATTTCAATGTATCTCCACATAGCTACCATAAAATTTCAAGCAATGTTTTGTTTGTTTCTTTTTGTTTCTTATTTGGTGGCTTTCATAGTGATATCATTGCTAATTTTGGATACTGCATCCATCATTTTAGTATAGCCGGATTGCCAGATCTCGGCGGGTGTGTGTGGCTTTAATAGAACATGTTTTCCAGTAGAGCAGTGATCGGCAACTTAAATAAAGGGGCCGCAATTTTCCGCCGATACCAGCAGAGGCCCACATATGGCCGCACCCTTAACCAGATATAATAAAACTGCCATTTTAAATATGTTTGTGTATATATACTGTATGTTCATTGCCTGCTGTTTTACTATTGACTGGATACCAATATCAATCTTTGCACATCCATTCTGCATCAAATTGAAAAGTGTGTCATACATGAGCCTGTTTCTCTCTTTAGACTTGATGTGTTTCAAAATAGCTATCATGAATTTACATGCTCCCAAACATACTGGTTATTTAGAGTGCAAAAAGGGAAGGACTGTGACAGCAGACTCCAAAACGAAATTACCTTCTCATTGTGCCTTGCTTGAAAAAATGGATCTCGCTATTTTTTGGCAGTTCCTCCTGCAACTCTGTGGGCGGAGTTTGGGAAAACAGTGATTGGTCAGATTAACTTGTTGTGGGGGGGAGTTTGTAAAAGCCATGATTGGTTGAGTTTACTTACAAGAGGTATTGGGTGGAGTAAATACAGGGCTTATAGGAAGTGTAAATCCACCACGGAGGCAAAAGGACATAAAAGGAAAAACAAATAATAAAAAAATTTGCACTTCTTGTGCACAAGACAGATTATTTAATTCGTTTTGTCTCTCAGTGTTCCTTTATGCCTCTGCACAAAGCACATTTATGTTGTATTCAATTATTATAGGCCTACCTTGGTTTGCAAAGTTTGCGTCAGGCGAGTTATATTCCTCAATTCAAATCACTTCACAGAAAGAAAGGTGATGGGGGCGTGTGTGAATGAGTTGGCAGACGTAAATACAGATGTTTAAAACTGTATTTTGATTTAAGTCTGACAGTGGCTGTCAGCTTTTCTAGGTTTTATAACTAATATTTCATGGTAGCTTTTAATATTTTCATGTCTTTAAATGTTTTTACAGTTGTATTGTAGCACTTTGAGATACTGATATAAATGCAATTTATTATTATATTTTTTCTTATTACCTCCAACTCCATGGCTCTGAAATTCATCCTTATTTTATGACCTCTCTGCTCTCCAACACTCTCTATAGTGACAGCCAGCAGCACAAGCAATTTCATCATTTAAAAAGGGTCCTGTGCACCCCCTTCGTACCCGTTATCCTTTACATCTTTGTAGATTGCGCACAACACGCCCACTTATTGCATGTGCAATTCTTCTTCTTTTTTTTTGCACAAGCCATCAAGCGCTACTTATTCGGAATCTTTGAAGATCTTGCCCTCTGTCTATATAACACTGGAACAGACGTGGCGTAGGCAGACTAGTATTTCTAGTCTAGTATGTTTTTACTACATGATTTTCAATTAGAGACAACGCTGCCTATGTGTTTAGTGCATGAATCAAGTAAAATATTCCTACACTCAGTTATTCCTCCTATTTTGTTCAGTTGGCTGCCCTCATGTTGCATCCTTATTGGGTATTTTTTTCCCCATGTCCCTGCTCTTCGTCGACATGTCTGTCTGGTAATACTGGAACAGAAGTGGCGCAGGCAGACCAGGAGAGGGAAAGCGAGGGAGGAACAGCTGTTTAGCAGCACTCACACAAGCAGCACTGAAGCCTCAGCAAAGGCTGTGGACAGAAACAACCGTCATCCTCCTGCCCTGCCTGCTTGCCTCCTTTACTCTATATAACTACTTCTGTGGTGAGTCAACAAGCTGTGGATTGGCGTTGTGTGTTTTTGGCTGTCTGGGGAAACACTGACTCTGTGAATTATCTCACGGTGGCATATGCTGAGAGCTTTTTCACTGGCATTGTAGAATGTGAGAAACGAGTAAGCCGGTTTGCTGCCAAGGCTTTCTCTCAGAAAAAACAAGGTGAATCAAGGAGCTGCTCCAGCGAAGCTCAGAGGTGTTTGTGTTTGCTTTCATCTGGCTGATTCAGAGGTGTCATTTTGTAAATGTACTTTATCATATTACATTTTTCTGCTTCTGCTGCGATTGGTCCATCATAAAGCAGTGCCAGGTTTTCCCTCGTCAGTTGACTGATACTAGGTTTAGATTTCTCAATCAGTTTCACAGAACATTGGACAGAGTTTGGATTTTAAACTCAGAACAGTGTATTTTCTGTTAACACCATAGAATTCTAGATTTTGTTTGCCAAAAAAAGCATATCCGTTTTACTATGTTGGCTGTAACTAATCTAGGGTTAAAACAATTATTTGTATAATCGTTTTTTTTTAATCGATTATTTGCCGTTAACTAATGTAGTAATCAAATAATGGTTTACTGAAGTATACAGACCTTAAAACATGCCATTTGTTGAAAGAACAACCCACTCAGAGCAGTCATAGGCCAAATGTGCCAAATCCACATCAATATATTTTTCGTCGCCATTTGCGTATTATAAAAACCCATTTTTGCTGACTGACCAACAAAATATGCCTATCCAGAACATTCATCGACAGGCTCATAGCTGTAGCTTACACATGGCTCAAATGCTGGTAAAAAAAAAAAATCTTTAAACACACCTGTTTCTCCCATATTAATCGATTGTAGCGAAACAATCTAGCGAAGATCTAGCGATTAGCAAAGGACATCCATAGTTGCAGCCCTTAAATAATCAGACATTAATGGTGTTTCTCTCTCTCTCTCTATCTCCTCTCTCTCTCTCTCTCTCTCTCTCTCCTCCTGCTATACTCCTCTTCCTCTCTAGACGCTATTATAGATAATAATATAAATCCCTTACCTATATACAGAACTCACTATATATTATACTAAGACTTTAATAGTTATATAGACGATATATTATAGATATATATATAGCAGACCACCGTACACTATATAATTATATATATATCTATAGATAGATTCATGATAGATAGATATGATATATATCATATATAGATAGAGAGATAGATAGATAGATAGCAAGACCTATAGATTAGATAGATATAGATAGATAGATAGATAGATTAGATAGATAGACTAGATAAGATAGATAGATAGATGCATAGATCAGATAGATAGATTAGATAGAATCGTTGAGATAGATTACGAGTACTATCATCTATATCGCTATCTATATATATAGATATCACTCTTATCTATATATATCTATATCTATCGTCTCATCGATATTATACTTAGTAGCATATATATCTATCTCCTATCTATCTATATATATATATAATCTATATTATTATCTATCCTCAGATCCTATATATATATATATATATATAGATATTATCTTATCTACACTCCATAACTATATATATATATATCCTATCTTCATCACTTGATATATACTTATATATACCTATACAATATAATATTATCCTTAGCTCCACATCCACCCTACTATCCATTATATACATATAGATATATATGACAGGTTGGACAATGAAACTGAAAACACCTGGTTTTAGATCACAATCCAATTTATTAGTATGTGTAGGCCTCTTTGCGGCTCCAATTACCAGACGCAATTCGTTTGGGAATTGAAAACATACAAGGTCCTGCACAGGTGGTCAGAGGGGCTTTTAAGACCACATTCTTTTGCAGGATGGTGGCCAGGTCATCTATGTGATAATAAGTGGACTGAAAGAAAACGTTTGTCTCCAATAATATTTAGTATCTGATCGGACTGTGCAGCCATTGGCGAGATGTTCAACTTTCCACTTTCATGTTAATCATAACCAATCCTCACCAAGTCCCGTGACTGTGTGATTTGACATTCCGTCATCTGAGACACGGCACTCGCTTCAGGAATACAATGTTGACTCGAACCATTCGGATGAAATGCGTTCATCAGAATGGTTGGTCAGTCCTTCGGGCTTAGTGACGCCGCACATCTAGCGCAAGATGGGGCAAGGGAATGCCATGCATATGGCAGCGCAAAACCATCACTGATCCACCCCCATGCTCACTCTGGGCATTCAACAAGCTCGGTCCGTCACGCTTCTCTGGGCTCCTCCTACACTGTAACTCTCCCGGATGTGGGGTAAAACAGCTAAAGGCTGGGCAACCTCAGAGAGCACAATAACATGTTTCACAGCTGTCCACCATTGCTTCGGAGCAAAAACTCTCGCTGCTCTTACCCTGCTAATGCGAACATTCACACGTTCTGCTTCTTACTGTGTCAATGTACAATCAATGAAGACTGGCCTACCAGGCTAGGTCAATTTAGCCATGAAACCTCCCATTCACATAAAATGGACAGGCGTGTTTCAGTTCATTGTCCAACCTCTGGTATATTATATATGCATGCCTAATCACGATATAGTAATGACGAGATAGCGCGCTCTCTCGTCGCCGCGCGTCTTCTCCTCTCATCTGCGCTATCGTCTGCCGCTAGCAGACGCGCGCCTCTCTCCTAGCGTGCTATCTCTACTCTCAGTACGAGCCGTTTCTCCCTCTACTCTCTCTCGCTCTCTATACGCTAGCTGCTCTCGTCCGCCTCTCTTCCTCTCCTTGTTCTACTCTCTCGCTCTCTGTCGCTCTGTACTCTTCTCTCGCTCATCTTCTCTCTATACAACCTCATACATCAGAAGATCATCATACTAGACATATTGAGTATATATAAAAATATACAATATCATGATATCCAATAATATGATCAATATACTTACATTATGATTAGTATATAGTATACATCATACTATAATTATTCATATTGGACAAGATTGTATTAGATGGCAAATCTACCATCCACCACCTTGTTCCCTTCCACTATATAAGATAGATCACTGCCCAAATATATAGCATCGTAGGTATGCTCATGATAGGCAGAGGATTTTATATATAATGTATATATAAAATCATCATCATCTTACTTTGCACAGTAATTGTATGTCAAATTTAAGAAACCTTAGAAGACTAATAATGATTTTTCATATGTAAAAAAAATAAATATTAAAACTTTGTACACTTCCAAAAGATTTAGTTAAAAATGTACTTTTGCAAAATACTTTTCTCTGGCATGTGACAAAACTTAGTAGGACTACTGATTGCTAATATTACTGGTAAGTGCTTTTTGTGTAAAACTGGCTTCATTTAGACTTTGTGATGAGAGTGAGGTTGCTAGGATGAGCACTGAAAAACCAGGAGACTACAACCCAGCTGTACAAGTGGTAACTTGTTTAACCCCCGTTTTCTGTTTTTCTCCTCTGTTCTTCTCTGTCACGCTAACCTTGGAAGTTCCTGTAATACAGCTTTTGCAACGACTGCTTTCTTCCATTCTCAATCTTTTTTTAGGTATAATAAAGTTGATTTTATTTAGGATACCAAAGGTGAGGGTAAACCAAACAAATGCACAAATGATTTTTATTTGCTAAATAGTCTTGCCATACAACCTTTCCTTTCCACTTTCATAAACTTGTGCAATCCACATGTCTTGCTATGCGCTTGTCACATAAAATCCCAAAAATCAACAATTGTACATCCCCAGACAATGATGCATTAGTTTTATCATTTGTTTGGTTGATTTTCTTTTGGAATTTGTCTCTCCCTTTTTGAGGAAAGATTACCAGACATTAGTCAGCTGTATGTTCCATGACAGAGCATGTTACTGCAAAAAGAAGAAGAATGAGCAAAAGGTTTAGCATGAAAAGGTCACAGGGGGTAGTGTGGCTGGAAGACAGGGTGAGACCTAGCTTAGAAGGCAACAGAAGTTGGAGGGAAAAGGTCAGGCAAGGGCCAGAGTGGAGAATGAAATGATATGAGAAGAAAAGGCAGACCTCTGGACAGGAAGGTGACTTGGGGATGAAGAGAAGAATAGGTAGGGGCAGGACAGTCTGTGCTATGGCCTTTCTGAAAGGTTAGCTGCCTATATAGATGGACAAAAGCGCTGGATGGCAGGTGCTCCACAGGGAGGGGAGCAGAGCACACACATGCACGCTTCCTGGATTCTGACCACAGGGCTTCTTTTTTATGTGGCATTTAAAACAAAACACAACGATAGCTGCTGACATTAAACATCAGCTGGCATTTCACACACATGAAAACAAATTAGATATTGTTCAGAGATGGTTCATTCATGTAAATCTGTGTGTGTGTGAAGGTGTGTTCTGCCATAACTAACTGCCGTAAGTAAACGCTGTTTCATGGTAATGCAGCAATGGGAAGAAACTCTGTTGCTCCTGGTTTCAATGTGCAGATATATAAAAACTGTGTTGAGTTTGGGTGTGTGTTGGGCATGCTGGGTAAGAGGAAAAAATCTTCTGTTGTGTGCTTGAACAGTAGGGGAAACATGAGTTTAAAATTCGATTTTCACACAGGCTCATGCTATATTTATGGCTTTTTAAATGCTGCATCAATTCTCACTGTCTGTTCTTTAGAACAGAAAACTAAAAGTGTACTTTCTTTTACTGATTTCTTCACGTACTTGTCCTAGTTGTATTTGAATGGTTTTGATATTTTTAGTGATGTTGGTACTTAAAGGATGTTTGCATTTTTTCAGTTGGGTCTGTTTGATTCAGAGCAAAATCTTGAACACAGTTCATAGTGAGTGGACTGGAAAAGCTTTAACTTCACAGGATGGATAAATTGTTTTCTACACAATATACACTTACTGGCCAGTTTATTAGATACAGCTAGTACCCCCTTTCTGCATTCAGAGTTTCCACATTGCCATGATAGCATTACACATATGCTGCAGAATTATTGGCTGAACATCCATGATGTGAAGGTGCTTTATTGGACTGGCATGTTCCAGAAACCTGTTTGAGATAATTAGAGCTTTGTGAAATGGAGCATTATCCTGCTTGAAGCAGCCATCAGAAGATGGACTGCTTCCAGCAGATTGGGACAGTTGATGTATTGGGTTTATTTTGGAAGGTACTATATCTTGGATCTCTGCTCCAACTTTTTAATCAGGAACATAATGCTTAAGTTCAGCGTCGCACACGGCTCCAGGTGTGTATGTGTGTTTGGTGATGCTGAGGTTTGAGAAAATTGCATTTCAGTTAAAATCAGTTTAAATATGAACAAATATACTGTGAATTTAGTTTTAGTGTCTTGCGCTCAGCTGTAAGGCATGTTTTTATTGGTTTTGCTTTTTAAATGTCATTTGTTTCTGTTTATTACCTGTCAATGCATGACACTGGGGCTGGTTCTCTGGTTTTCTTTCCAAGGAACACTGTTGGTGGGAGCACTGCATACCAGTACAATCCCACAATAGCTTGCAGACCTAGCAGTCCAGTTATCAGCATATGGCCTGTTACAGATGAAATATGTCCTACTTAGTAACAGTCGATTTTTCCAGGCATAGGAGCACCTACATGTACAGCTCAAATAATTTAACTATCGTGACAAAGTTCAGTGTTTTTTGTCACTCATTTAAGAAAGTGAAACTCATATATTATATATATAGTATTTGGGGGACGTTATGAATCAAGGGGAAAGCTAAATTTTACAAAACATTAAGCGAGAACAACAATTAGGAAAATGTGCAGAGTGGTCTGTGAACTAAATTTGTGAAATAGTATAGATTATGAATTAAAAATGTTATATCAGTGTTAAAGTTATATACAAAAATCACTATTGCAAAATAAGGGGCTAACTTCACTCAGGTCAAGCTTTCGCCCAACTTTATCATTGCCTGTGAGGTTTTCAGGGTTGATAACAAGCCTCCTGTGTTTGTAAAAAGAACGAGGGAGTCAGCAGTTTTCTCGTGATGCCGCATCTGACCAATAGAAACAGAAGAGAAAAGATGAAGAAAACCAAACCCAAAAATCTTACATTCCAGCCATTATACGCTGATGGTGACAATCAAAACAGAGTAAAGCTAAGAACACGACTGTAACAGACAGGACGAAAGAGAGGGAGAAGGAGGACAGGAACTTTTTCATATTGACAGAGACAGAGCTGACGGAGAATGTTCTGCTGTCCTCACTCACACTGCACAGGCTGCTGTGGACTGCTCGGATGCAGAATTTTTTAGACTGGGACAGATGGTGTATTGGGTTTATTTTGGAAGGTGCTGTATCTTGGATTCCTACTCTCTCTAATCGGAACATAATGCTTAAGTTTAGGGTCACACAAGGCTCCAGGTGTGTATATGTGTGTGGTGATGCTGAGGCTTGCTGCAGTAATGCTTTACAGTGTCTGCAGAAAACTAAGCTATCTTCACTACTGAGTCTTATGTTGCAAATGTTGTTCTGCTTTCAGTTTAAACTAATGTGTCTTTTTACTAAGAGTTCTGTGGCTACTTTATGAGGTTCTAAACATTTTCATTATAGTGACATGTTCTAACTTTGATGTTTTGCCATTTTCTCTGTTTTCTTTCAGTCACAATGAAAGAAAGGTGACCTGCAAGCACCCAATATCAGGCATCCCATCACAAGACAACTGCATCTTTGTTGTAAATGAACAGTAAGTCTCCATGTGTGTATTCATGAAACACCCAGAAAGTGTTGTATATCTTTCAGTTCTGCTCTAGACTAAAATATCCAAAGCAAACTAATATACTGATTCATTTTGTAGACAACTGTTGCATCTGTGGTGTGCAGCTGTGCACCATAAATGCACTGTGTCTTATAAAGACTGAACTTTTGTTTGCCTGTGCAAAGTCCCCAGAGGTCAGACAAGGCTTGACTCGGTTCCAGTTACCATCATTCACTTAGTAACAGGCTTGTTTAAAGACAGGACAATTTTTGTTATTTTATATTCAATTTACCAAAACAATGCTTTTGGCCTCAAGTCATCAGGCTTTTGTAAGATTCACCTAGAATTCTCACTGCAAAGTTGAATGCATCATCACCTGTTACAAAAAAACGGGTGAAAAGTAGCTAATAAGTTAGATAATGTTAGCTTTGAAAACATTACAGAAAACATAGAAGAATGGTCATAATGGGGAAGGTGCTGAGTTTATAGGAAATATGTGTGGTGGAGAAAGGTGATGTTGCTTCACTCTGGGCCACATTAACAACAGCTTACAATGAAATTATCCCTAAGAGTTAAACTAATAACAAGCGCTAGTGAACTATTCTTTAATAAGTTGTATGTTTACCTGTTTGCATTCTCAGGGCTCCACAGCGCCTTGCAAAAAACTTTGTTTGTCTTGAGCCTTTTCCTGTTTGTCGCATTCTTACTGCAAATTTAAGTTTATGGTATTGGGATCTTATTATATAGACCCAAAAAGCTGCTAAAAATTGTGAAGTTGAATAAAATTTATGATTTATTTTCAAATGTTTTTTACAAGTAAAAATATTAAAATGTTTAATAAATATGTTTTCAGCCCCATGTTCTGATACCCCTAAGTAAAATCCAGTAAAATTAGTTGGTCTCATGAGTTACCCAATTAGGAAACAGAGTGCCCCTGTGTGTATTTTAATCTGGGTATAAATGCAGGCTTCAAAGACCACAGAGAACACTGCTGAACAAACAGCTTCATGAAGACCAAGGAACAACTCAGACAGGTCAGTGAGAAAGTTGTGAAGAAGTTTAAAGGAATGTTAGGTTTTAAAACAATATCCCAAGTATTAAACATCCCACTGAGCTTGTTAAATTAATCATCTGAACATGGACAGAGGATGGACCAACTGCAGACACAGCAACGTCCACCTAAACTGATAGACTGGGCAAGAAGAGCATTAATCAGAAAAGCAGCCAAGAGGCTCATGGGAACTCTGGAGAAGCTGCAGAGATCCACAGCTCACATGGGAGAATCTGTTGACTGCACAAAGTTTAGCTGTGCACTCCACAAATCCGACCTTTACCCAAGGAGTTGCAAGAACAAACCATTTCCTAAATAAAAGTCATAAGAAGGTCTGTTTGCAGTAGGCCACAAGTCACGTAGGATTAAGTTGTGCCTGTCTGATGAGAGTAAAACTGATATTTTTGGCTGACATACAAAATGTTGTGTGGGGAAAAACCAACACTCAGTATCACCCTGAAATCATTGTACCCACAGTAAAACATTGTGGTGACAGCAACATGCTGTGAGGATGCTTCTGTTTATCAGGGACAGGAAAGTTTGTCAGAGTTGATTGAAAGATACATAATCAAATCCATGCAATAAAATACAGTTATACAGACACTTCCAAAGAAACACTGATAATGCTTATTTTAATCTCAAACTGGGTTTTAAAGGATTTTTGTTCAGTGGCGAATTCTCCAGCTCAGGTTTGCGGTTAAAATTAAAAAACTCGTGAGCAAGACCCTGAGATACTTGAACTCCTCCACTTAAGGCTGAATCTCCCCCCTCCAACTTGAAGACGGCAAGCTACCCTTTTCCGGTTGAGAACCATGGCCTCAGACTTGGAGAAGCTGATCCTCATCCCAGCCACTTCACACTCAGCTGCAAACTGCCTCAGTGCATGCTGTAGGTCTTGCCCAGAGGGGGCCAGCAGGACCACATCATCTGCAAAATGAAGAGACGAAATCAACTGGTCCCCAAACCAGACCCCCTTTGGCCATTGGCTGTGCCTAGAAAGTCTGTCCATGAAAATTATGAACAGGACCAGTGACAAATGGCAGCCCGGCCAGAGTCCAAAATGCACAAGGAACAGGTCCTGCTTAGTGCCAGCAATGCCGACCAAACTTCTGCTCCGCTTGTACAATGACCGGATGACCCCTAAAAAACGGCCCCTAACTCCGTACTCCTGGAGCACCCCCCACAGGGTGCACCTCAAGGGACACAGTGGAATGCCTTCTACAGGCCCACAAAACACATGTGGGCCAGTTGGGCAAACTCCCATGAACCCTCAAGCACCCTGTAGAGGGTGTAGAGCTGGTTCAGTGTTCCACAGCCAGGACGAAAACCAGACTGCTCCTCTTGAAGCCGATGTTTGACTATCGGCTGGACTCTCCGCTACAACACCTACAGTGCCTTGCGAAAGTATTCAGCCTCCTTGAACTTTTCAACCTCTTGCCACATTTCAGGCTTCAAACATAAAGATTAAAAACATTGTCTTGTTGGAAGATAAATCTCCGTCCCAGTCTCAGGTCTCTTGCAGACTCCAACAGGTTTTCTTCCAGAATGGTCCTGTATTTGGCTCCATCCATCTTCCCATCAATTTTGACCATCTTCCCTGTCCCTGCTGACGAAAAGCAGGCCCAAATGATGATGCTGCCACCACCATGTTTGACAGTGGGGATGGTGTGTTCAGGGTGATGAGCTGTGTTGCTTTTACGCCAAACATATCGTTTTGCATTGTGGCCAAACAGTCCGATTTTGGTTTCATCTGACCAGAGCACCTTCTTCCACATGTTTGGTGTGTCTCCCAGGTGGCTTGTGGCAAACTTAAACGAGACTTTTTATGGATATCTTTGAGAAATGGCTTTCTTCTTGCCACTCTTCCATAAAGGCCAGATTTGTGCAGTGTACGATTGATTGTTGTCCTATGGACAGACTCTCCCACCTCAGCTGTAGATCTCTGCAGTTCATCCAGAGTGATCACGGGCCTCTTGGCTGCATCTCTGATCAGTCTTCTCCTTGTTCGAGATGAGAGTTTAGAGGGACGGCCGGGTCTTGGTAGATTTGCAGTGGTCTGATACTCCTTCCATTTCAATATGATTGCTTGTACAGTGCTCCTTGGGATGTTTAAAGCTTGGGAAATCTTTTTGTATCCAAATCCGGCTTTAAACTTTTCCACAACAGTATCTCGGACCTGCCTGGTGTGTTCCTTGGTCTTCATGATGCTCTCTGCGCTTTGAACAGAACCCTGAGACTATCACAGAGCAGGTGCATTTATACGGAGACTTGATTACACACAGGTGGATTCTGTTTATCATCATCAGTCATTTGGGACAACATTGGATCATTCAGAGATCCTCACTGAACTTCTGGAGTGAGTTTGCTGCACTGAAGGTAAAGGGGCCGAATAATATTACACGCCCCACTTTTCAGTTTTTTATTTGTTAAAAAAGTTTGACACATCCAATAAATTTCATTTCACTTACTGATTGTGTCCCACTTGTTGTTGATTCTTCACAAAAAATTAGAATTTTATATCTTTATGTTTGACGCCTGAAATGTGGCAAGAGGTTGAAAAGTTCAAGGGGGCCGAATATTTTCGCAAGGCACTGTAGCCTTACCAGGGGGCTGAGAGGAGTGTGATCCCCATGAATTTGGACACACCCTCCGGTGGGTTGTTGGTTCCCCTTCTTGCTAGAGGCCCTGTCCCCAACAGTCACCCAATGTTCAAGAGGCTTGTGAGCTACGACAGCCCCACAACATCCAGAGACTTGAGGTACTCAGGGCGGATCTCATCCACCCCCGAAGCCTTGCCACTGCAGAGCTTATTGACCACCTCGGTGACTTCAGCCTGGGTGATGAACGAGTCCAACCCTGAGTTCCCAGTCTCTGTTTTCAAATGATTAGCTTTAACTTACGATCAAACCATTCTGAGTCAGCATTCCGGTTTTATCACTAACTTAAGCCTGAGTTATGCTGCTCTGCTTTCACCTATTCCTGTGCGCAAGCATGCACAAGACTCAGCTCTCTGGTTGCCTCCGCGGTTGCTCTGAAATAAGCCCCGTTCGAGGCGCTCAGTGTAACTTTTCGGGTAGTTATTGAGGAAGGCCGACGGCTCTGGACTAAACAGCCGTCCTGAACTTCTTTGAGGATGGACAGTGTGCCAGTCCGCCAGTGCCTGTGCGTGTATCTGTGCAGTTGCGGTGCCGCCTGTGTGTGCAAATAACAATTTTTTGTTTTTTTCTTTTAACTCATTGCCAGCTTAGGTGAAGCTGGCAGTGATTATATGGAACACAATAGAAACAAATCGGATTGCTTTGAGATAAAAATGTGAAATCCAATGCCATTTTGGGGCTTAGTACCTCTTTTTAAGACTTCTAAATTTTGCCTTTTAGGAGATCCGGGGCTATTCAGAAAACATCGGGGGCTTCAGCCCCGAAAGCCAAGTTCCAACGACGCGCCTGGCCACATCTACAGGTAGCAGCATTGACGAAAGAGGCGGAGAACATAGTCCACTCGGACTCTGTCCCCAACCTCCCCCAAAATCTGGTCAAAGCTCTCCCGGAGGTGGGAGTTGAATACATCCCTGGCCGAGGGCTCCATCAGACTATCCCAGCAGACCCTCACTATACGCTTGGGCCTGCCAATTCTGTTCGGCTTCCTCCTCTTCCAGCGGATCCAACTCACCACCAGGTGGTGATTGGTGGACAGCTCAGCCCCTCACTTTACCCGAGTGTCCAAGACATGCAACCGAACTACAAAGTTGATCATCAACTTCCTGCCTGGGGTGTCTAGGTGCCAAGTACCCAATCACACCTCTCCAGGTGTCACTGTTGTTTGCCACATGGGTGTTGAAGTTCCTCAGCAGAATGATGGAGTTCCCGAGAGGGGTACCAAGAAGGCAGGGTATTCTGCACCACTGCTCGGCCAATGGGTTGAAACAACAGTCAGAGACCTCTTCCTGACCCAAAGGCGCAGGGGTGCAACCCTCTCATCCACCAGGGTAGACCCCAAAACGAGACAGCTGAGCTGGGGGGTGACAATCAAATCCACCCCAGCCCTCTGCCACTGCCTGCTGGCCACTCCATAGTAGAAGAGAGTCCAACCTCTCTAGGAGCTGGGTTCCAGAGGGGAGCCCGACAATTTCTAGCTGATATCTCTTGACCTCCCGCACAAGCTCAGGCTCCTAGCATCCCAGGGAAGTTGCATTCCACATTACAGTTTAAGTATCCAAAGATCGGGTCGTCGAGGTTTCCACCTTTGTCCGCTGCCCGATCCTCTTTGCACTGGTCCCTCATGGTTCCCCCATGCAGGTGGTGGGCCCACTAGGGATGGCCTCGTGTATCTCATTCGGGCTTGGCAATACGTTTTTACACGATAATAGTTAGTTACATTAATTTATAAATGAGATTTGAGCAGCTCTATAATTATTTATAGTGCTGTGAAAAAGTATTTGCCTTTCTTAAATGGATCAGATCCTCGAACAAATCTTGAATGTCAGACAAACCAAATATTGGAAATACAATGAGGATGTTTGTATTATTTAATATTTAATATAAATATGGAATACATATGGAATAGAAGCACACAATTTCTTAAAATATAAGAAACTCATATTTATTTATTAACAAAAATAATTCAACTGAAAGTTGAACAGATTTCAGTTAACAGACTCTTTACAATACTAGAACATCTCAGCCAAAACTACCAAGCAAAATAAATTAATAAATAAATTAATAAATTAATGAACTTTAAACAAATAAAGGAATCAATAAAAAAACATGGTTAAAAACCATGACTAAATAAATATTGCAATATTACCATTCAGTGTTATCTATATTTGAGAACCAAGGTTTATCTTGATTATCTGATTCAGTAGAGGGAGCAGCCCAAGATCCAACCTGACACAAAAACTGGCACTCAGTCACACGTTTCCACCCTCATACGTATACATAAAAACACTCACACCCACACACCCAATGTAAAGACACACAACAATGGACGCTGTACAGTCACTCGCACTCCTCATACATACTCCCAGGTCCCGATACCCCAGAGGGGCAACCAGCCCCCGGACCCAGGAGGTGCTCCCCATCATTGTGGCATAGAGACAGCCACATATCACCGCCACTGCAACAACAGCCCAGGGGGAAACACCAACCAGCTGAGCTTCATGGTCACCGCTCAACAGATCCAAATGCCGGTGACCCATCATCCAAAAGCCCAGCCCAGGCCCCTACCAGAAGGCCTGCTCCACCTCTCGGCCTCGAACCCCAGATGGCAAAGAGGGAACGGGGGTGTCAAACGAACCCAAACCTATCTCCGCCTGATCAAATGTGGTGTTGATACGTGTTGTTGTAAAGTGCATTTTAGAAAGGTGGGGAAGGGTGGACTGCCGGCAAAGCCACCCCCTCGCCTCCGAGCAGCTGGCACCAACATGTACCCCCCACCCAGAACCCTCAATGTCTACATGCAACTTAATATTTAGAGGTTTGCGCAGGCACCAGATGTGAGATGAATTAAATAGAATCCCTCCAGATGCCGTTAAATTTGCCTATCCCCAAGGCCCGACATGTGTGTGTCATTAAAATGTTAGAAGTGAGAGTTTCTAAGTTGTACAATTAAATTGGGGCCCAGGCCACCATGGAACCGCAGAAATGGAAAACCTTCCTGCACCCCACTTCCTGGCCTTACATGAGTGGTAGTATGATGGAGCTGGCAGAGGGAGATGTCCAGGGATGGGAACGGTAGAATGACCAGTATCCAGGCCAGCCAAGCAAAAACAATATAGCCAAGCAACAGCTGCCCCCGAGCCAATGGCACGATCACACCACATATTTTTCTATACATCCGTAGGGACATGGTAAAAACTACTAAACCCGAGCACACACCACCGACCAGGAACCACTCAGCAGACAAACAAACCCCACCCCAGTACAACTCTCAGAACACATAAGACATTAGACACCCAGGTTGACTTTGCCCCACCCTCTCCCACAGACCCTTCGGCTCACCAGCAGAATGCACTCCCTGAAGGAGATAGCACCTGCAATGAGAATGTACCTCCCCGCCAGTTTAGGAGTCCCCTAGGCCCAGCAATGCGTGCACACACTGGCCCAAAACCCCAACGACATACCCACCAGGACCCAAGACCAGCCAGGACCCTAGCCTGAGTGCGACATACCCCGGGAACTCCGGGAACTCCGAGCCCACCCCAGACCTACCCAGGAGCAGCATGTCTGACGGCACTGGCCCCCAAAAGCATTGCATGCAGTCACCAGATGTCATTCCCGAGAGCCACCGAAGCCCCACCATGGTGGGGGCCACAGCCCCCTGGCGACAAACCACCCAGCAACCCAAACCCAGGGACAACGCAGTTGCCATAAACCCAGACATCCCCCCATATTAGCAACAATGTTCCACAAGACAAAACCAAAGGTCCCCCACCCCCATTAGGTGATGGAGCCGATCAATGGAGCCCAGAGAGATTGATCTGATGTTGAGGCAGAGGGTGTCTCTAGTCTAATAAAATCCAACAAAAGGTCTCTATACTGGTTAATGCTAGGAACATTTTGATTTTTCCTATTTTTTTTCCAGTTTTCTTTGCAATACATAAGGCAGTGAAAACCATGTGAACTCAATTTGTCTCCATGGTTACATCAACTAAGTTGCCCAACAAGCCAACTGAGGGGGAAGGTGAAATATTGCATCTCAGACACAAGTCACATATCCGGCACCAGAACCTCTGAACAGGTGTGAATAACCACAGTGCATGGATGTTATTGTCAGGTATATGGCCTGTGCACTGTAAGCAAGTACTAGATAGTGCAAAATCCATCCTGAACATCATGCTATTGGGGAAATGTATAATATTTTTAACCAGTTTATGAAAGAGTTTCCAAAAATAAATTTTATCCATGTTGCAAACAAGAATTTCCAGTTAACTCTGTCAAATGCTTCTCTGCATCTAGAGACAATATATTAGTTTAATTTTACCGTAGGAATGGTCTATTATATTAAGTAATCTGTGTGAGCTTATGGATGAATGCCTCCTTTTTATAAATCCAGTTTGGTCAGGATGTATTATGAGAAGAATTGCCTTTTCTAGTCTTTTTGCGAGGGCTTACAGAATATTTTAAGGTCAATGTTAATTAGGGATATGGGGCCCTGGACCCTCTACAGTTTGCTTACCGGACAAATAGGTGGGCAGATGAATGCAGTCATTTTGGGACTGCACTTCATCCTGCACCACCTCAACCACCCTGGGGCATTTGCCAGTTTCCTCTTGGTGTACTTGAGCTTGGCCTTCAACACCATCAACCCAGACATCCTTCACCAGAAGCTCACCCAGCTCACAGTGCCGACATCCACCTGTCAGTGGATCACCAGCTTCCTGATTAACCAGCCGCAGCATGTGAGACTAAGGAGCATCTTCTTCCACATAAGAACCATCAACACTTGGCTCCCTCCAGGGGTGTGTTGTCTCCCCACTCCTCTCTGCACATATGAGTGCACCTCAGCAGACCCATCATTGAAACCCATAAAGATTGCAGATTACACCACTATTATTAGTCTGATCCAGGACAATGATGAGTCTGCATACAGACAGGAGGTGGGTCAGCTGGTCTACTGGTGCGGTCAGAACCACCTGGAGCTTAACCCACTCAAGACAGTGTAGATGCGGTGGGCTTCCAGAGAACACACCCCATACTCCCTCCCCTCTCTATCCTCAACAACACTATGTCTGCAGTGGACCTCTTCTAGCTCCTACCACCCTTTCTCTGGACCTGAGATGGTCTTCACACATAGACAGTGTTCGGAGGAAGGCCCAGCAGAGACTGTACCCTGCAGGTCTTTAAAGAAGTACAACCTTCCATAGGAGTTGCTGGCCATCTTCTACACTGCCATTATTCAGTGTGTAATGTGCATATGTGTCACTGTGGTTTGGGTCATACACAAAACAGGACAGATCCAAACTACAACAAATAATTAGGTCTGCAGAGAGGATCATCACGGATCAGCCCTGATGATCCTCTCTGCAGGCTAGAAGTTGTACTTAACGGTGCGGACAGGGTGTGCTATTTCTTGAACATCTGGTTGTGTTCTCAGCAGCGTGTTTTGCTGTTATCACAAACAACACTCAAACCACGCTACTCTTATTTGTACCTTTGTGCTGTGCAAAAAATCCCAACTTATTGCTCCAGCCAATGTAACACTTTTGTTTGCTTTTGATCTTTTGACCTCCCTACCTGAAATTGTGGTTATCTTTTGTTTGTTTTGTTGTATCTTTTAAATAATAAGCTTAATCTCAATGTCAGTAAAATGACCCACTGCTGGATGTGATCCCTTAAGTGCTACAACACAGTTTCAAAGTGAATATATACTTTTCCTCTCTAAAGAATAACCAGAAAACCACAAAAAAAATAAAAAATTAGAAAGATGATGCCGGAAACGAAATTTGACACCTAAGTAACAAAAAAACTGGAATAAATCCCTGCGATTACACGCTCCACCTTCAAAACAAGTGTTTTCCTCTATGAGCCATGCAGCCCTGATTATCCCCCCATCCCCACTGCTACACACACAGAAACATTACCAACACCTTTAATCTTAATTGCTAACAAGTTGACTGTGGGAACAGTTTTCTCACTCAGTTTCTGAAACACTCATTCTTTTCCCAAATACACAAACACCTATTTCACTTCCCATCCAAATTATCTCCTTGCTCTTACCTCTGCTTGTTCAGGGTACCACTGTGCCTCTCTGTGGATTTGTAAGTTATGTAAATCAGTTGTGTGATTTATATTTTTAACCCTGTTGAGCAGAATGTAGGTGAAAAGGTCATGAGTTTAGAAAGGTGTTTAATTGCTGTTGCCCCATTAATGAGAATTTCAGCTTGTTCAGCCACACAACATGCTTGAAGAAGAAGGGCTAATGGGTTCCAATGTCTGCTTTTCCTGTGGTTTGCTGGATTGCTGCTTATCAAACCGGCATTTTGTCTCAAGCCTTGGCGTTTGTGACATAAAAGTTCGTAAAGACACATAAGTTATAAGTACGAAAAACAAAAAGTAAACCAAACAGAATGTGTATGGCTAAACCTAATGAGGGATGACTGTTGAGGGGAGTTTGAAAACGGTTTTTAGATGTTTTGGTTAGCGATGGTCGCATTACAGTTGAGTTTTTGTCACAGACACAACCAGGGACATTTAAGATTAGACATGTGACTGATACAAAGTCCCAGTATGGTACTTCTTGAAATAAATGCCATGTATATGCTTGAAAATTCAGTAGCTTTGAACAGCATGAAATAATGCACTAAATACAGTTTCTGTTCGTTTTATACAGCAACAGAAATTTTGTCCCAGCAGACGTTTCTTAAAATCTCCTAACATACAGTGCTGTGAAAGGTTTCATCAAAGAGGTTTTCACATCAGACAAAGATGGCCAGATTAAGCATTAAATGCCGTTTTTAAATGTGGATTTTTTATTAATTATGGTATCTAAGCCCACTTGTCCCCAATGGGAAAATATAGAAAATGTCTGACATCTTTCAGTCTGTAAAGGGTTACCAAGCCATTTCTAAAGCTTTAGGACTTTACAGAGCCACAGTGAGAACCATTATCCACAATATGAGAAAACACGGAACAGTGCTTAACCTTCCCAAGAGTGGTCGGCCTACCAAAATTACTTCAAGAGCTCATCGACTCATCCAGGATGGCACAAAGGAACCCAGAACGGTATCTAAAGAGCTGCAGACCTCACCTGCTTTAGTTAAGGTCAGAGTTCTTAAATAAAGGACAGACCGGGTAGCAATGGCATCAGTTTTGCTGGATTACTTGCTGTTATAGATATAGATGTTATAGGGGGTAATTATCTTTTCACACAGGGCCAGGTTGGTTTGGATAGATTTGGTAATTGGGATAGAAGTGAGTAACATTACCTCTTTCACAGTAAACACCATTGTAAAGGGTGAAGTCTTAGATTGTTGGTGAAAAAAATCCAGGTTCATTAGATCAACTAAATGTGGACAGCCTATAAACCAGTTTTGCAAGTCAAATTTGGCCATGAAAATTATGATCCTAGATCAGATGGCCAGAAGTTTGCATCACACTAAAAAATAAGATCATACATGCAAATCAGGTTAAACCCAAAATAATATAAAACAATGTTTTTCAACCTCTATGATGTTTTTGTTATTAATTAGAGCGAAAATGAAATTTGAATGATAAATTTGTTTAATTTCACAGCCATAATGTAACTGATGACAACCTAATGCTTCATTTTAAAGGAATAACAACTATTCTTTAACATTGTTTGCCCCTTCTCCCAAATCATCTCCTACCCTTCTGTCATCCAATTACAAATTACCATTTAATTTGTTTTCATCAACTGCTAGGACGTGTATAGCAAGCTCCACATCTCACTTCTTCCACCATCTTTCACATAAGGGAAATAAAGGGGGGTTCCTAAACTGGCATACACAAAGAAGATTAGGTTTTTCTGTCCAGGGCAGTTTTTCCTCAATCGTGCACTTCATAACCCACTGTCCTGTATGTTTTAAATGTGCCTCTGTTCCAGAGTGGCAGTACTTAGGTTTTTATAATAAACATCTAAAAGGTGAAGCCCAGATCAGGTTTGAAGACAATTGCTTTTCTCATCGCATTTGTTCAGTATACATTTGTATATCTCTGATTTATTAATATCTGTAGATATATTTTTGTTCAGTTTTATAGTAGATTTAATTCTTGATTCTAAGAGGATTAATCCTAGAGTTTTACAGGCTAATAATGAGTCTTTCAGACACCAGCTTTTTCCTTCTTTCCACGTCCACATCTGTCCTTACCAATTAAAAGACCTTCCATTTATGTGTACAACTGACAATCCAAGCAATATGATGGACCAAGCTGGAAAAACACAGACTGACATAAATTATGTAGGAAAGTAAAAGATCGGTGCTGCAGCATGTCTGGCCAATGGAAAGTTCAGGTCATGTCTGGAAAATCCAGTAGAGGATTAGCATCACTTTAAATGAAAAATAACTTAAACACTGCTTTTTATGAGAAATAATTTTGTGTTAAAATTATTGTCATTTCTGTCATCATTGCAAGTAGTCACATATAGACTTCAAATGATTTTTGTAAATCTCTTCCTCCTTATCTAATCTCCAGTGTGAATAGTGGAACGTTTGGTTATCATGACACAGAAGCACTCACCAGGTAATGATTCTCTTACTGACTAAAGGTGCTGCTGTAGGTCCAGCTTCTTTAATAGTCTTGATGTTTTAAAAATCTTTCTTGCTGTTAACAATAATTTGCAACTTGCAGCAGGCGCCATATTTTAATGCTAAACACTTTTAAAGACCCTTCGCATTGGCTCACATACTAACCTTTCAGATAGGAAGACATGCAGGAGCATCTGTGAACAGATGACTGGGAAAACATTTTAGTCAGACTAAGATCAAAAAGGTTTCTGTTAAGAGAATACAACCATGGTCTTTATTATCCTTATTTTAATCACCTCTTTACATTGTTTCAAATGAGCCAAACTTTCTAGCATTTTTTAAAGTGCTCTTTTGCAGTAGTAACTGCAAGCTGTCAAAGTCCTGAAGGAGCAAAGTGGTCCCAGACCATCACACTGCCACAACCATGTTTGACTGTTAGTGTAATAGTCTATGTCTGAAATGCTGTGTCAGTTCTAGGTCAGATGTAACATGATGCACGTCCTCCAAAAAGGTACATGCAGTCTACAAAATATTTCCCCAAAAGTCTTGGGGATTTTTTAGGTAAAGATGAATTGGGCCTTTATGTCCTTTTGGGTCAGCAGTGGCTCTAGCCACTGTTGTCCAAGTTGTCCAATGGAGGCCATTTTTGCCCACTCTTTCTTTCTTAATCCACAGATCTATATGTCAACACCTGTGCAGCTGTCATATTTAGGTTTTTGGTAAACCAATACACTGCTCAAAAAAATAAAGGGAACACTTCAATAACACATCCTAGATCTGAATGAATGAAATATTCTCATTGAATACTTTGTTCTGTACAAAGTTGAATGTGCTGACAACAAAATCATACAAAAATCATCAATGGAAATCAAATTTATTAACCAATGGAGGCCTGGATTTGGAGTCACACACAAAATTAAAGTTGAAAAACACACTACAGGCTGATCCAACTTTGATGTAATGTCCTTAAAACAAGTCAAAATGAGGCTCAGTATTGTGTGTGGCCTCCACGTGCCTGTATGACCTCCCTACAACGCCTGGGCATGCTCCTGATGAGACGGAGGATGGTCTCCTGAGGGATCTCCTCCCAGACCTGGACTAAAGCATCCATCAACTCCTGGACAGTCTGTGGTGCAACGTGACGTTGGTGGATGGAGCGAGACATGATGTCCCAGATGTGCTCAATCGGATTCAGGTCTGGGGAACGGGCGGGCCAGTCCATAGCTTCAATGTCTTCATCTTGCAGGAACTGCTGACACACTCCAGCCACATGAGGTCTAGCATTGTCCTGCATTAGGAGGAACCCAGGGTCAACCGCACCAGCATATGGTCTCACAAGGGGTCTGAGGATCTCATCTCGGTACCTAATGGCAGTCAGGCTACCTCTGGCGAGCACATGGAGGGCTGTGTGGCCCTCCAAAGAAATGCCACCCCACACCATTACTGACCCACTGCCAAACCGGTCATGCTGAAGGATGTTGCAGGCAGCAGATCGCTCTCCACGGTGTCTCCAGACTCTGTCACGTCTGTCACATGTGCTCAGTGTGAACCTGCTTTCATCTGTGAAGAGCACAGGGCGCCAGTGGAGAATTTACCAATCCTGGTGTTCTCTGGCAAATGCCAAGCGTCCTGCACGGTGTTGGGCTGTGAGCACAACCCCCATTTGTGAACGTCGGACCCTCATACCATCCTCATGGAGTCGCTTTCTAACTGTTTGTTCAGACACATGCACATTTGTGGCCTGCTGGAGGTCATTTTGCAGGGCTCTGGCAGTGCTCCTCCTGTTCCTCCTTGCACAAAGGCGGAGGTAGCGGTCCTGCTGCTGAGTTGTTGCCCTCCTACGGCCTTCTCCACGTGTCCTGGTGTACTGGCCTGTCTCCTGGTAGCGCCTCCAGGCTCTGGACACTACGCTGACAGACACAGCAAACCTTCTTGCCACAGATCGCATTGATGTGCCATCCTGGATGAGCTGCACTACCTGAGCCACTTGTGTGGGTTGTAGAGTCCGTCTCATGCTACCACGAGTGTGAAAGCACCACCAACATTCAAAAGTGACCAAAACATCAGCCAGAAAGCATAGGTACTGAGAAGTGGTCTGTGGTCCCCACCTGCAGAACCACTCCTTTATTGAGTGTGTCTTGCTAATCACCAAAGATTTCCCCCTGTTGTCTTTTCCATTTCCACAACAGCAGGTGAAACTGATTGTCTATCAGTGTTGCTTTCTAAGTGGACAGTTTGATTTCACTGAAGTTTGATTTACTTAGAGTTATATTGTGTTGTTTAAGTGTTCCCTTTATTTTTTTGAGCAGTGTATTATGCTTTAATGTGATGTCTTCCATGGGTATGCCAAACAGATGGTATATTGGATTATAAGCAATTAAAAGAATACAATTAGTAATATTATCAATTAAACCAGAACAAGAAATAACATTTCTGATAGGAATGAGATGAAATGAAACCAGTGTTTGCTCTCAGTGTTGATTCAACCTGCACACATGCTGTTGGCCTTCAGAATTTAGGTAAAGCTGTCACTTGGGTGTTTTAATCCCATTTAGGGACCTTGCACTGTCTTCTTCAAAGATTGCACTTCTACTCAACTAGGGGCAAATAAACCTTCAATTTCTCTTAGTTTGTCAGACCATGTTGAAGACCAATTAAATCACTTGAACATAGTAGCATATATCTGAGTCATCACTCTGTGAATAATAACTGGGATTCAGGCCCCATCTTCTTCCTCCACTTTCCACATTTCTGCTTTCCTTATCTCTGTTGACAGCTTACCGCTTTCATCCTCTTGCTTTAAATGGCTGCAGCAGAGAGAGTTTTATTAAGAGAATGAAGCAAAGCTCTTCTTGATGAGGTGAAGATGCTGGGTGATTGGTTTACTGGAGTCCTGGGTTGTTTTGCAGACAAATGACTTTAAGATTGGCACCACTCCTCTCAGCTTGGTAGTGAAACCAGTCACAATCCAGCACGAACACCAATCAGCCACAACTTTATAAGCACTGAAGGTGAAGAGAAAAACAGTGATTATCCTGTTACCATGTCACCTGATGGTAACCAGGTTATATTAAGTAGCAAATTAATATGCCTCCATGAAATTAAAGGGCTAGAAGCAAAAAAAAAAGGTTTTTAGGGTCTTTATTTCTAAGAAGCTATGATAAATGGTTGAAAGAAGAGAAACCAGGGAATTAATTACAGGGTTACAGTCAACCATGTCTTAGCCAAGCATCTAATAGGCAAACACTGGCCCATGTTGTCAGGTCCAGTCCAAGAGTTGGTATAGCTAAGTGCTGAAAAAGGAAATGCAAGTTGTGATAGAAAGTTTTTAGTCAGCCTAACTGAAGTCGATTTAATCTCATGCAGATTCACATATTTCCTTCAGGGTCTGATACAGAGATAAACCCAAATTCTACAAGCAAATCATACAAAAATGCATGTCTAGATATGGAAGGTCCACCTTAATCTTGGCAAAAATTGGTATTTGTTAAAAACATGTGGCATTTACAACTTTTCAAGATTGTTTTAAATGAAGTTAAGGATCGCTGTTGTGTGAGGCTACCTATGTTTGGGTTTTTTTTTTGCATGCCTGCTTTGCTTAACTACCGTGTGACAAATTACAACTTTATCAATCAGCTGCTACTAATTGTCAAAGTGTGTAGGATTTATTCTAAATGTCTTTATTTCAAAACAACAGTGATTAAGTGCACTAACCATTCACGGTCTTTCTGTCTTGTACCTTGTTGCAGACCTGCTTTAAAGGGTTCAGCAGAGCAGGAAAGCTGCACTGACAAAAGAGATCGTCCCATGAGCATCATGAGTGAGGCCTCTAACTACACCGGTGGCTCAGATTACAGCACCTTCCCTGGCAGCCCAGCTACCACTCTCACTACTGCCATCACCACCTCATCTACGAGGGTAAGTGCCTTTCAAACCATACTTTTCTGCTATGTTTACAACACTTTGCAGAGGTTAATTTAGCATTTCTAACATTGTTCCTCTGTAAGTAAACCGACAGAGGTGATCATGCCCCCTGGATTTTCTTGGAGAGTCAATATGATCAATTACTGCAAGCAAGCCTTTTATTTAATAATTACATGATTTGAGTGAAGTACCAGAAAATATCAAAACATAGGAGTCTTTTAAATAATTCTCAAGTAATTTATATTATAGGTCCTTGATAGTCAGTTGGGGAACCACTGATTATGGGATTTTAAAATCCATTCCTTATTTTAATACACTTTTCTGTGTAGTAATGAATTAATCTAATTGTGTTTCATGTTTTTTTTATTCTTTTCAAGTATGCTACATGAATTTTTTTCTTATTTTATCAGATGCATTCTCATCTTTGTTTTGGGCCAATTTTGTGATGGAAGTATTATGTCGATTTGTATTTATTTTATTTTATATGGTAACTTAAGGGACTACAGATGAAAACTAGCCTTCATGGCCAATTCTAGTTTTGTAATGTGCATTGTCCCCTTTATATAGAGTTCATTCATTCATTCATTCATCCATTCATTTAACATTGACAAAGCTTTGATGGCTATAGAAGGGAGATAACAGGTGTGTCTCTTAAGTTTGTGTTTCCATCATTGTAATTGATCCCCTAACATTTTCTTTAGCTGCTAAAATGGTAGAATTTACCATAGCATAGAAACAGAACAGCACAATGGATCCTCAGTACATGGTGACATGTTAAAAGAATTTGGGATTCACAATTTTGTTTCATCTAAGCTTAGTCAAAGCACTTCTACTTCTAGCACCTGCCTGAGTAAGCTGTGGTACCGAAGAGATGTAGTCTGTGAATCCTTAGAAGTGACAAATGTGTATGTTTTTGTTAGTACTTTTTATAGCGCTGTAAAAGCTGCTGTTGGTGGTGTCTTTACATCCAACACATCAAACACTTCATTTCACATTACTGTACTGAGATGTGGGAAGTTCAGCTGAGGCTATGGATTGTTTTCTTGGCTTCCATGTATTTAAGGATTGAATTTATTTATGTATTTAAGTGTATTTATGTATTTAAGGATTTAAGGATTGTAGTTACTCTGGAAAACTTAAATCCAACATGGATTTGTTGGTGTTAAAGGTATTTTTGTGTGATCATATATTATGTTTATTTTTAGAAAAATCATGGCCATGTCTACTAAATTATGTCCAAATCAGACATTCCTCTAAGTGCTTAACTTGAAACTGAAAACTGTTTTAGTCTGTAGACATATGTGTGTATTAATTAATTAATTTTTCTTTTTTTTGCTTGAAAGCCTTCTAGGTCGTCCAAAAAAGTCCACAATTTTGGTAAGAGGTCCAACTCCATCAAGAGAAACCTTAATGCCCCGGTGGTCAAGAGAACCTGGCTTTATAAACAGGTACAGGTTTTTCAATATAAAAAGTGTAAAAATGTGTGTAGCGTTTGGGCTTTGATCAGTTCAGTTAGAAATCATCAATCATTGAAAAGCTTGTTTTCATGAAGCTGAAAAGAAAGAATGAAGATGGTTAGTTTGGTTCAGTATATAAAGTGGAGGTACTGAAAACAATGAATCTTGAAATCTGCTGAGTTAGACTGTGCGTTAGTTTCTTCTTTTGCAGCCCGTCCACCCCATCACTGTAAGATATTTTCTCTTAGCTCTACATGGCCATACTGTTTCAGCAACATACTCCCCTACGGACAGCCTTACAGAACACTGTTCAAATTGCCTCAATTGTATGTGCAGTCATTAGTTCTACCTCAGCTTCAGGGCCTGCAACACTGCTCCTTAATTTCCCTCTGAGATGGCAACCCCTTCAAAGCACCCCCACCCTCCCTTCAACCAACAGGTAACGCCCCCCTTACTAACAAGATGTCATGGAAATTTACCCAAAGAAATCAGAATAACCAGCACTCCAAGAAATTCTTAAAATTCAAGGCTGGCAGAAATTAAAGGAAGCATTTTGGCTACATGCCCTTATTACAGAGGTTAAAAAATATCTAAGCCAATCAGAGGCCATAAGAAGAAACATCTGTGTAGACACTGCGATTTCAGTCAGTGGCACTCACTTGAGTGCTTAGAGTAAGAATGGAGACAGAGTGAAGAGAGATAATATGTGTGTGTGTGTGTGTGCATAAGAGAGTTATTTCTAAACTTAAACTGCCTGACTTTGTGTAACCTTTGACCCCTTCAGGATAGCTCAGGCATGAAGCTTTGGAAAAAGAGGTGGTTTGTTCTGTCAGATATGTGCCTCTTCTACTACCGTGGTGAGAACACACACACACACGCACACACAGACAAGACCTAGACCGAGAGGTTTACCTTAAGGTTTTTTCCCATTTTGTCACATAACCACAAGAAGCTGGGTTTAATGGGGTTTTAAACACAGTCCAGCTGTGTTATATAATCTGAGTTTAACTGCACTTGTTCTGGCCTCAGATGTTTGCTTGAGAATCTTAGAGAAACAGGCAGTACAATTAAGACCAAGAAACACTGCAGGAAGTTCAAGGAGACAGCTGTGGAGAAGTTTAAAGGGGACATATCATGCTTTTAAATTCTTTCTTGTCACCCTTAAGTCATTCAGTTGTGGTCTATATAAAGTGGAACTTCAATGCTTTGGTCTGAAGTCCTTGTTTTGCAGCTCCACAGGCCCTTCTTTTAGCCCTGTTCTGAAGTATGTCAGAGAGCAACTCGTTTTGGTGCCGTCTCTTTAAAAGTTACTGAGGCACTTCACACCTCGCCCCCCTCCAGGTATAAGAGCGCTCCACTTTAACCCGGTTGGCCATTTTTGTAGTTTTATAACAGAGATACAATCATCAAGCGGTACAGAAACAAGACAAGACAGAAAAATCAATGTAAAACTGTTTATGTAATAGTATTCAAAACGCACAGCACTGTGTTCTCTTTAAGAAGCTAAAAGAAGCTCACAGCACTAACGTCACCAGAAGGCACGATGCTACTGCTATCAAAACAATGACCAGGACGTCATATCAGCACAATAAATTCATGTCTAAACTAAAATTTGTCATCATTTCAGCATGATTTGCAGCTGACCACTCTGCTGTGTCCGTTGTTTCCATAGACGGAAGGAACTGACCCCTTAATCAGATAAAGTCTTTCATCAAATCCTTCTTGATACTGGCAGAGGTTGCTGAAGCACTCATCCTGGAAGTGGGGAAATAGGAATTTTCCCACTGATGTGGGTAGATTTCCATGTAAAATAAAATTTTACTTCGAAGAGGTTCTGATGCTGGGGGATGGTGTAATGAATTGTGTGGGTTAATACACCCAACAACCAAACCGTACTTATCGTCTTGCGCTTGAGCTTGGACTACAAAATCGCAGCTAGAAATAAAAATGGAAGATATGCGAAATTGATCAGCTGGACGTCCATGACCTTGTTTAGCTGTTCTGCAGCAAATACTGTTACGTAAGAGTTCAAAACACATGACGTTGAGAAAACTGAACAGATTAAAAAATATGAACCAAAAAGAATATAAAAATATCTATGCAGCACCTGGAGAGACTAAAGAGACAAGTACACAAGAAAATTTATTAAAGGGCTAAAAAAGTGGTTTTTGCATGAAATGTCCCCTTTAAAGCAGGGTTATGTTGTAAAACAATATCCCGAGCTTTGAACATCTCATGGAACATATCCCCTGTAGTGAGACATGGTGGTGGCGGCAATATACAAATCCACACAATACTTCACACACAATAACAATACTTAATTCAGATTATTTGTAAAGAAATGTTGAAAGCCGTGTATCATTTCCGTCCTCCTTTTACAAACTACTTTATGTTGACTGTTACATAAAACCAAAAAAAAAATGTGCAAAAGGTCAAGGGGTCTGAATACTTTTGTAGAGGCTTCATATGCTCCATCGGGCCTAGAACACCTTCTGATGATGGTGGATGAAAAAGTGGATGGATGGTTTGTGTTAATAGTTTTTAACAAGTTCTAAACTGTGTCCCAGCTGCAGTCCATAAGTCAAAGGCAAGATACAACCTTAACAAGCTGATAAAAAAATAGGCCATTGTCAAAGTAGTGAGAAATTGTGTTTTTGCTAAGTAAATGAGGTCATTCAAATGACTATTAAGGTTATAGAGGACATTCACATGCTGTAGGGCCACTAATTTAGAACCTTGTCTTCTTAAAAGCCTATTTGTTTATCCTTAATTTCGGCTCAACCCTTAGAAAAAGATTTTCAATCATTGCAAAGTGGCAAATTGGTTGCTCCAAAAGTGCAATCAGCAGCCACTTTGAGGACAAACAATAGGTGGAATTGGATGTTTATTGGTTTAGCCAGCTAAGGCACCCTCAGCTTGAACAGCATGCTAAACCTTCTCTTATTTTCATCTTTCTCCTACTTGTTCTATCACATGGTTCTGAGGGCCTTTCGTCAGTCAGCTTTAGAGATGCCAGCAGAATTTGGAACTGCTGTGTTTAATTCCTGCCTCTGGGCAAGGACGATAAGCATCTCTGCCTCAGTAAATCTCATCTAGTTAAAGTCATGCAATGGATTTACATACACTAATAATTCTGTTATTAGCAGTGTGAGATGATTCACTGATGATTAGAGCTGTCATGTAAACAACTAAAGCCAGTTATCTAAGCTCTCAGCATGTGTGCTGCTGTAGCTCGATCCATACTTTACTGTCAAGTGCACAGTATAGGGGCCAACAGTAAAAGCCCTTCACTTGACTTGCGATGTTGCAGCTTCATGAGCATGCCGGCTCTCTTCACTCTCCACTGTCTCCAGCGGTATATTTCATAGAGGTCCACTGCTCTGCACAGAGCAGGTAAATTAATAAATGACATTAAAAAAATGCCGTTTTAACGTGGTGGAGGGGTTTGAGTGCTCGGGTAATCCCAGAAGCCAATTGTCTGGAGCTGAAATGCCCCTGGTAGGCTCTCCCATGGCAAACATGCTCTGGGTGACAGGTCAGACAAAGAGCGGTTCAGAAGCCTTTATGAGGACCAGTACATAAAGGCATGTGATGTCGCCCGGTATGGCGGAGCCGGGCCCCACCCTGGCCAAGCCTGAACAAGAGACACAAGGCCATCCCACAGTGGGCCCACCACCTGCATGGGGACCATGAGAAACCATGAGGACCTAATGCAAAGAGGATCGGGCGGCGCTCATGGACAGAGAACTTGATGACCCGATCGCCAGACTCTTAAACTGGACATGGAATGACACTTGGGGGGGATGCAGCCCGAGCTTGTGCGGGAGGTCAAGAGATATTGGCTAGAAATGGTTGGTCTCACCTTCATGCACAGCATGTTCTCTGGAACCCAGCTCTTAGAGAGACATTGGACCCTCTTCTACTCTGGTGTGGCCAGAGTCTCGTGGAGTACCCTGCTTTCTTGGCACCCCTGGTGGGGCTACTGGATGGCACCCCTTTCGGGGACTTTCTGCAGGGAGACTTCAATGCCTACGTGGGAAATGACAGCAAAACCTGGAGGGATGTGATTAGGAGGAATGGCTTCTCCAATCTGACCCCAAGTGGTGTTTTGTTATTAGACTTTTGTGCCAGTCATGGATTGTCCGTAACAAACATCACTGCACCAGGACACCCAAGGCCGGAGGTCGATGATCGACTTAATGGTCATGTCTTCTGACCTTCGGCCGCATGTCTTGGACGCTCGGGTGAAGAGAGGGGCTGAGCTGTCCACTGATCACCACCTGGTGGTGAGTTGGATCCATGGGAAGAGGAGGAAGCCAGACAGACTTGTCAGGCCCAAACGTATAGTAAGGGACTGCTCGGATCATCAGGCGGATTCCTCCGTCAGCGAGACCACCTCTGGGAGAGCTAGTTCCGGATCCAAGAAGAGGTTACGGACATAGAGTCTGAATGGAAAAAAATCTGCAGATAACAGTTTTAAGAACTCATCAAAAAACAGTTACAATTTGAAGGTTTGTAAATGGTTAAAAATTTCCCATAACTGAAAGATATGGACCGGGAATTAAAGTTCCTAAATGTTTTTTTTCTGCACTGTAGTTCTTCATAAAATAAGATGGTGAGATGGCTTTTTGTGGATTTGCCTCAGTTAACACTGCTACACTTTTTTCTTTACAGAACCAGATTTCGGTTAAGAACATCACATTTAGTTGGTGTTTGACGATATCATTAAAAGGATTTTCCTGCTAAGGATCTTACATTGAGCAATGCTATATTTTGTGTGTTATCTTTACAGTTTTTAACTCTATGCTGCTGACATGGAAATATATTGAGATAAGATATTATGTGTTTAATTTAATGTTTAATTTAGGTATTGTGTTTCTGTTCTGTCCGGTAAAGACCTGAATAGCACAAGCTGCCTGGTAACCGAGCCCAGACACGTTCTGGTTGTTGGGAAGGGTGATTACTTTATAGTCTGGACCAACGCTGTATCAGCAAAGAGTCCACTGCAATATTGAAGTCTTTTCTGCTGGTGGGGCTTAAGGATAAATCTGATGCCCTGATGGGGGTGGAGGCCAGCCTGGTAGATTTTTGTGTTTCACTTGTGATGAACTGTGTGGTTATGGTGGCGAAGCTGGACATGAGTGTCAAGTTTAGCTACTCTCTGTCTTTGCCCAGCTGTGATTGCCAGACTCACTGCTTCTTATCTGAAAGGGAAACATAATCACCCAATCGAACCCAGCTAGTACTTAATGAACCTGAATCTTTACAACTCCTCAGGTCCTCAAAAATAATTACTTTTCTAAATACGCAAATATTACACAGAAATAATAAAAAGAATCATTGAGAAAACCAAATCAACTTTTAAAAACCTGATTCCTCATACATGATAGACAACCTCAGAGAGATTAAGTTAAAGAGAGTGACTTTATTTTGAAATGTCTTGCCATATTATGTCTCAGACTTTTCTTGATCATTTCTGCAGATGAGAAAGAGGACAGCATTCTGGGAAGTATCCTATTGCCCAGTTTTTACATTTCCATGCTGTCCGTGGACGACCACATCAGCAAGAAATATGCCTTCAAGGTAAACCCTTCTAAATATTGTGTGGTCTCCTCTTAATACATTAAACAGGTATTTACACCACTTTTTTTTTTACATTTTGTCACATTCCCACCACAGCTTTTCAACTATTTTATCTGGATTTTACATGACAGACCAACATAAAGTAGGGAAGAATTGTAGAAAAAATTATACATGGTCTTTATATATATGTATATACCTCTTGAAGCTCATCAACAGAATGCCAAGAGTGTGCGTAGCAGTAATCAAAGCAAAAGGTGGCTACTTTGAAGAACTAGAATAAAGACATATTTTCAGTTGTTTCACACTTTTTTGTTCAGTATATCATTCCACATTTTGTTTAATTCATAGTTTGGATGCCTTCAGTGTGAAGCAGGTTGTGTGTGTGTATATATAAAATATTTTTAAATATAAAATATATATATATATATGTGTTTTTTAATATGTGTATATATATATGGTTATATATATTGTTAAATATATGGATATAATAATGTGTTTAATAAATTATATATGTTTTTTTGTGTAATATATATATAATATGTATATTAAATATAGTATATTGTACAGTATAAAAAGTACAGAATATATAGATATATGACATGTATATATATAGATATATGAATTAAAGTATATATTATATATGATATATATATGTATATATGTATATGTTTTAATAGTATATTGATTTTTAAATTATGTACATGTATATACAGGGGTTTTTGGACATTGAAACTGAAACACCTGTTTTAGACCCAAATAATTTATTAGTATGGTGTAGGGCCCTTCTTTTGTGGCCAATACAGCATCAATTTTCGTCTTGGGAATGACATATACAAGTCCTGCCCACAGTGGTCGGGGGGTTTTTTTTTAAAACCCCATTTTTCTTAAAATTTAGTGGCCAGGTCACTACGTGATACTGGTGGGGGAAAAACGTTCCTGACTCGCCTCCAAAAAACACCCCAAAGTGGCTAAGAAATTTAGATCTGGTGACTGTGCAGGCCCGGGGATGTTCCAACTTCACTTTCATGTTCATCAAACAATCTTTTCCCAGCCTTGCTGTGTGTATTGGTGCATTGCCATCCTGATTACACGGCACCCCCTTCAGGATACAATGTTGAACCATTGGTGCACATGGTCCTCAAGAATGGTTTGGTAGTCCTTTGGGAGTGACGCGCCATCTAGCGCAAGATTGGGCCCAAGGAATGCATGATATGGCAGCCCAAACCATCACTGATCCACCCCCATGCTCACTCTGGGCATGCAACAGGTTGGGTGATACGCTTCTTTGGGGTTTCACACCGGGGGTTTAACTCTCCCCCGGATGTGGGGAAAATGGTAAAGGTGGACTCATCAGAGAACAATACAGTGTTTCACATTGTCCACACCCCAAGATTTTGCGCTCCTTGCACCATTAAACCCAAACGTTTGGCATTGGCATGAGTAAACCCAAAAGGTTTTTGGTTTATAGCACCCCGACCGTGTATATTGACCCTGTGGCGCCCCCGACGGACATTTTGGGTTTGGAAACAGGAGAGTTGAGGTGCACATTTTAAATTTTTCTGCCGGTTTTGGGGGCAGCCATGGTTTTTTCTGTTTTTTAGATACAATCCGGGTAGCACCCGAACATCCCTTTTCAGACAGCTTCCTCTTGCGTCCAACATTTAATCCTTTTTGGATGTGGTTCGTCCTTTGGTGGTATTTCGCTGACATTACCCCTGGATACCTTGGCTCTTGATACATCACAAAAGGGTGCTGTCTTGGTCACAGATGCGCCAGCAAGACGTGCACCAACAATTTGTCCTCTTTTGAAACTTGGTATGTCACCCATAATTTTTGTGTACATTTCAATTTTTCTGAGAAAAACTGTGCTCTTACCCCCAATTGAAAACCCTTCACACTCTGCTCTTACTGGTGCAATGTGCAATCAATGAAGACTGGCTACCAGGGGGCCCAATTTAGCCATGAAATCTCCACACTAAAATGACAGGTGTTTCAGTTTTATTGCCAAAACCCCTGTATATATGTATATATGTTATTGTATATATAATGTACATAAAGTATATATGTATATGTATATATATATGTACATATGTATATATATATATGGTACATGGGTATTTTTATATGTATAAATGTTTTATATGTATATTATATGTATATATGTTATATTTTAGATCAAATTTTTTATTGTTATATGTTATATATATTTTATTATATTTTATATATTTTACCCTTAATTTTTTATATGTGTATTATGTATGTAATATATTATATATGTGTATATTGTGGGGTGTATATATAAAATATATATTATAATTATATTATATATTTTTTTTTTTTTCCTCGTCTCTTTTGTCTTTTTTTTTCCTATTTGTTTTATTTTCCACTTTGATATTCTAAATCATAAAAACCTTTTAATGCTTTTGGGATTCTGGAAGTGAATTATGTATACAGTATCCTGAGAATCATTTTTAGTTTTATTGTACAGACGGAAGATGTTTTGAATGCCCGGGCATGAAAATATTAGATGCTAAAAACACAAACATGGTCCTTATACTCATCTGAACAGCTCGTGTGAGGTGAAAAAAAGCACAGAACTCTTTTCAGTTTATATTGCCTTAAGGTTTCTGCTTATAACATGCACCGTTTACTTTCTCCACCACTCTCAGGCCACTCACTCCAACATGCGAACGTATTACTTCTGCACAGACACGGCAAAGGAAATGGAATCCTGGATGAAAGTCATGACAGATGCTGCACTTGTCCACACTGAACCAGTCAAAAGGTTGGTACTCAACGTACAAAATTGCTTTATGCTTGGAAAATGACCACCAAAGTCATCAAGCAAAGACAGTGACATAATAAGTGATGCAGACTCATAGATAAAAGACCGTGTGGTTCTGTTGTGCAATGCCTCTGCACATGTGTCACAGTGCTATGATGGTGGAACCAGTAAGCCTGCTGGGTATCACTCACTGGGTTCTAAAGAGTTTGCCCCGCAAGTTGACCAACTGCACAATAGAACCATCACATCCTCTTTTCTTTTTATCTAAAAAATCTTTGACATTTTTGCTATCAAATATTTTTAAAAGCTCAAATAATTTGGTGGCTGCATGCAATGTTTAGGGGGTTCTGTGCCGGCTGATATAGGTTACTGCCCCGGTGGCTGTCCTGCCCCTGAGTAGGTCTGAGGTGGGTTCGGGGTTCCCAGGGCATGTCACTCCCAGGCTGGGGTCCTGGGTCGGCCTGGGGAGGCAGGGGTCCTGACAAGTATGTCGCCAGGGTTCTGGGCCAGTGCATGGGGGTGGGGATAAGTCAACCTGGGTGTCTTATGTCTTATGCGTTCTGGGAGTTGTTCGAATGCTGGGGTGGGTGTAGCTTTCACTTTAGTGGAGGGGCTGGCCGGCCTGCTCGTTGCTTTGGAGCTATGCTTCCTCCTGCATTTCTAGTCCCAGCCTTAGTGACAGGCTGCGGTCCCAGTCGGGTGGGTGGGGTGTTGTAGTCCGTCTTGTACCGGGGCTGGGGCGGCTAGCAGTTTATGGTGAGCCTGGGGTGGTTGGTCAGCCCAGGGTTGGGTGTCTGGGGCCTGTGCAGTGGGGGTTGTGTCCTATTTTCAGATGTGTGGTTGCCGGCATTATAGGATCGGCTGAGCAGTGACAGTGGAGCTGAGCTGGTTAGTATTTTTCCCTGGGCTGTCGTTGCAGTGGGGGTGTTGTGGTGTGTTTGTGTGGTTGCGGGGGAATGGTGGGGGCTGTCTGCCCCGGATACATGCCACCGGCCGGGGACTGCTTGCCAGGTGAGTTGGTCCCGTCTTGCGTTAGTCCCGGCAGTGATCCCCCTGGCAAGCGGCTGTGGCTCAGATCTCTTCCATGTCCCGGGTCCTAGGGGCAGGTCTATGGCTCCTCACACCCGCTATTGAATAATTTTGTGGAGAAACCTTATATACACAAGTGTGTTCACACATACACCCAAAGGTGTTTGGATTCAGGTGTTTACAGATATACTCCACATTGAGCTGTGGTTGCCACTAATTACATCTTGCATTCATTAGTACCGTGTACTTCTCGTTAACATTGTTTATACCATTCCAAACCATTCTTTGTGAAGTGCCTTGAGACGACATGTGTTGTGAATTGGCGCTGTATAAATAAAACTGAATTGAATTTGTTAAATATGCGTTTCTGCAGGTGTGGAAGCAGTCTTCTAGGGTGTTATGTTGTATTGTCTTTATCCTTCTTTTTCTTCTCTATCCTTTTCTCATTCTCTCCCTTTTACCTTTTTGCCACACCTCTCTCTCTCTTTCTTGCTTCTTTTTTTTTCCTTTTGTTTCTGTCTCCATGTCCATTGCATTTAAAATAGTCCCAAAGCAGTTTCTAATAAAGTTTTTTATATATATCAAATAGAGCATTATAGCGTTAGATGTAATGTTCCACTTGTGAAGTAAATCTGTTCAGCTTCTGGCGCGGCGCTGGTGGTGTAGGGGATAAATGCGCAACCATGTGCAGAGGCTATAGTCCTCGATGCAGCTGAATTGCCGAATGTCTCCCCCTCTCTTTGCCCCTCTTTCCTGTCTACCTACTATCGAAAAATGAAAAAAAAAAAAGGCCTCTAGTGCCGCAAAAAAAAAAAAAACTCTGTTGGGCTTCTTCTTGGCACTCGGACAACAATTCTGAGTGCTACTCTGCCGGACAGGACACATTTAAAAAGAAAAGTAATTTTATCTTTGCTACAGTTTAGATTCTCTTTAGTGTGGAATCTAACTCTCTGCTCTTTGAACACAGACTGGACAAGATGAACGTGGACCAGCAGACACCTCAGCAGTGGAATAACCTGTTGAACCACGCAGTCTTTACGCAGCCTGAGCTCCAGAACAATGAACGGAACAGAGAAACTGTGCGGCAATATTCACTTTCATGGGCTGATGACAAACGTTTGACAGACATTGAAAAACCAAACAGCCAGAAGGACCGTGAGTATTACACCTTACAGAGAGATGGAGAAAAGTACTCTCTGAAGAAAGATGGAGTTACCTACATGCTTCAGAAAGATGGAGACAGGTATCTTCTCCACAAAGACGGGGAGCGATACCTGCTTCGACAGGATGGGGAGAAATACTCGCTGCAGAAAGATGTGGAGAATTACGCTGTTCAGAAAGTGAATAATAAATACACAGTGACATCAACAGAGGAGAAATATGCTCCTTCCAAAAATGGAGAGAAGTTCCTACTCACGACAGATGGAGATAAGTATGCTCTGCAGAAAGTTGGAGATCGACATATTCTCCAGAGAGATGAACAAATCTCTGTTCCTCAGAAGGAAGTAAAACGACAATTATCATTAAAGGAAACAGAAAGGTACAGCAGCATGAGGGACACAGGAAACAAATATGGTACCATACAAATTGTGGATAAATATGGCAATCTGAAGGAAGTTAGGAAATACAGCACACTACGCGAGGGGAATAAATATGCTGCTGTTGCAGATGCAGAGAAATATGCTACAATTCGGCCTGGGGAAAAGTATCGCTTTCAAAGAGATCCAAGTTCAGAAAGGTCTCTAAATAAAAACAGCAGCATCAAGCTGCAGCCCGCTCAGGCAGCTGCCATTGCAGCTGTAGTGTCTGCATCATGCCAGAACCGGGCAAGCCTCAACGCCCAAAAACCTCTGCAAGTCAACAGCCCTGGCTCCAGACCTGGAGAACTGCCTGGGGACTGCAGCCAGATAAAAGTCGATGAGACTGTGGCCAGGCTTCCTTTGCAGTCTCCAGCTCCAATCCATGAGCCAGATAGTGGCCTGCCTGGCACCAAATCCATACAACTGGAGCCGAGGGTCCGAACTCACCGGACAAGAGAACTGGATGATGACACACGCAAGTAAGGCTTTTTAAGGTTTAATAGAATTTTTCTGCAGTTTGGCCATATTTAAATGAGGTATTATACATGCATTTAGGGCATGGATGTCCAGTTCCAGTTTACAAGGGCCGTTGTCCTGCCAGTTGTTGTTGTCTCTGCTCCACACAGCTGGTTCAAATGGTCCATCTACCTTCTCAGCATGTCATAAAGTTCTGCAGAGGCCTGCTAATGAACCATCATTTGATTCAGGTGTGTTGAGCCAGGGAAGGAACTAAAACCTGCAGGATACTTGCCCCTGAGGACTGACTTTGGGCACCACTGATTTAGGGGGAAGCCAAACCATATTTATGCAAATTACCGCCCAAGCAAATGGCTTTGCATTCTTAAAGATTTTAGCTGTTTGCGAAATTGGAGTAAAAAAATACCATCTGCTGAAAGCTTGTGGTAATTAGTTTTTTTTTTCTTCTCTTTTTTGCTAAAGAAAAAGGGAAAACTTGACTTTTCTGGTGCAGCTGACTTACCAAAAAAGCTAATGAGGTGTGCCAGACATTTTGGCAAATAGTTAATTCAGTTTAATTAAATTCTATTCAGTTTATTTATATAGCACCAATTGACAACAAATTTATATAGCGCCGATTGACAACGGTTGGAAAAAGGATTATTAGAAGTAATTTTCCGTCTGAGTCAGAGTGCCCAGATTGATACATTGCATATTTGCACTAATTAATTGACTTTAAATAATTAAGACTTAGACTTAGAAAACTAATTTTAGGACTGTTTAGCATAACTAAACTAAAATAACTGTATTTTATTTGAAGAGATGAAGGATGCTATATACAACTACTCCCACGAGGGGGCACATTGGAGTGTGTCAACAGCAGTCAGTTACTTCTTCAAAAAGATGCTTTGACTGGGACATCCTTAGTGCCGTCACAATGATTTGGTTGAAAACAGAATATTGATGAATGTTGGTTTTTAATTAAAGTTATAACTTCTTGTGCAAATTGTATTATAGATAGCAAATGGACAATAATAAATGAACATTTTAGAATAGCTATGCAAGTGTTTTTTAGATAACCATACATTCAAACATTGAACAATCTCACTGACAAACACCCTGCAAATTTAGCGAAAAGACTTAAAAAATACATATTTAATAAAAATGATTATTCTTCCTTCATCACTGCAATTCTGCAATTCCTGGCAAAATACTCCTAAAAACCTGTCAATAGCATTTATCTTTGTATTCTGTATTGTCACATACAATGATTAATCACATGTAGAGGACCGTTATCCAACAGGCCGAAAAAAACAAACTAGATATGATGCAAGAAGCATAATTCTTTTGGGTTTGATGAATGTAAGGAATATCTTCTGATGCTTGTTGTTTTACCCCACTATCCAGATGCCTTTGGCTCTATACAAATGAAGTTAGAAAGTAAGAAAATTAATTTGTGCTCAAAGTGGTCAAAGGTCGCTGTGAAAACAAACAAAATTGGACATAAATACAACCTTTTACTGCATTATTTCTTTGAACTTGGGTTATGACTTTTATAAGGAGGACATCGGTAAAATAGTTCAATAGGTTGTTCAGTTGTCTTAGCACATTTTAGCTACCTTAGCAATTACAACAAGAGTATGAGAAAGCAGTTTAAATTACATGCCTCAGTCCAGTTGGATGTTGGTCCAGAACAGACATTCAGTTAAAAGATTTAGAAGAATATATTGAGCGAGTCTATGATGTATTCATTTATTTTTGCTTTGTGGCAGTGCAGAGCTGAAACCACTGTGATCCAGTTAGAGTATTCAGGAGTGCATCAAAGTAACATCATCTTCATAAATGTCAGGACCCAGTGTTTCCAAAGCATCAAAGTGCCCCTGTTTATCAACCTCTTATCTTCTTCCTGGTGTCATGTCTGCTCAGGGTCAGCTATGTACTCATGGGCCCATTTTTAGCACTTTTGCCAATTGCCGTGTTGGCAGCCATACCGGTGTAACATACTCAGCAAACGCCCCAAGGTCACAATCGGTATGAAATTATGTACGTGCTTAGAATTTACTGTTTGTACCACAATGAAATCTCTAAATGAATTACATTTACACTTTTTTCTGCTTCTAATACATCGGCTTCAAGGGTAAGGGGTCATTATAGTAGTTAAAGTGTTATGAGTGTTCTTTGTATGCATTAGGTATTAATTTACATCAGTTCAAGCCTGCCTATTATATTGTCTTCAAGGGAAGCTAAATACTGCTAATGTAAGCAGCTTGATGATCAGTCATGCATGACGTACCAGGTTTCCATATGCAGATAATGAGCTTGGTTTATATTCTGTAAACTGTGATTAAGACCTTTGATTCACTGTCTGCTGCATCACAGGGAGTTTGTGACTGATGGTGTTTTTGGATGTTGAAACTGTTGCTTGTTGATCTCATGAAGCACATATAGCAGGGAGAAGCACTATTCAATGCCTTGACTTTTTTCTCAATAAAAAAAATCTAGTTGAGCTTTTGATGTGAAATTTACAGCAGACCAACCCAAATATTACACAAAGACATGAAAACCAATGAGTCAGCTTATAAAATTAGTTATGTGTAATCAATTGGAGTAAGTATTGAACACATTGAAATGTATTGAACATTTAGTAGAAAAGCATTTGTTTACAACTTTCTGGATGAACAAACTAAGCTCATGTTTTACTCAAGTGGGATTCTGATCTATTCTTCTACATAAACTAGCTTGAAGATTCTGGGTGGCTTTTTTATGCCCTCTGATCTTCACTTCTTACCACAGACGGGTGGTTGGGTGGGCCATTCTAGAAGCTTAGTTTCCTCGTAAACCAGGTGAGAGTTTCCTTGTCTGTGTGGTTGGAATCATTGTCTTGCTGAAAAATCCGACCTCTTTTCATCTTCAGATTCTTATCAAGAATGTTCGGGTACATTTCTTCATTCATCCTTATGGTTGAATGCAGTGTTTCGGTACCATGTGTTAAAAAATATCACGATGTTTCCTCCATCTTCACTGTTGGTGTGCTGGTTTTGGAACGAGTGTCATTCCCATAAAGACAATCAGATCCAAAGAGTTCAATTCTGGTCTCATCTAAGCAGACTATTTTCTCCCAGTTTTTCACTGGCTTGTGTAGTTGTTCTGTTGCACACTTCAAGCAAGCTTCAACATGCTTTTTCTTCACAAGTGGAGTCTTGCGTGATGAGTGCGCATACAGACCATTACTAAGAGTTTTTAATGGAAAACTATACCTGCTAAATCCGGCTATGGCTGAAACCCTCTGTTAGCCCTCCTTGACAAACGGGTCTGTTTTCCTGGGCACTCAGGGGCAGGTAATGGGCCCGATTGAGTGTGCCATCCCGGGCCCTGGCAAACATGCCAGCGGGCCTGGCAGGGAGTCGCTGGTTCTGGCTGGTTATTGGTGAAATTATGTTGTTTCCACATCCAGATGATGGCCCTAACACTGCTCAATGAAACCTTCAGAAATTTGCAACATTAAGGTTGTAGCAGTCTTGAGGGAGTTCTATACTTTTACCCATCATGAGATGCTTCTTATGCAAAAGTTTGGTAAGAAGAAATCTTTTTATAGGCCAATAGATAGGTGAAAGCGGCTAATAGAGGGCAGGACTGCACATTTCCATGGTTACATGGCTTTCCATAACTTCTTGCAGCTACTTTTCTTCATGTGTTTAATATTTATTATCTGTGCTAATCCACTTTATTACACATAGCTTAGTTTATACACAGATCCGTTTAGATTGTTTTGTATGCATGGATTGTATCAGGTGTAAATTTAATGGCAATATTCCTATTAGAAATATACTTACCAAAAATTTTGACATGTTTTATACTTACCTGCTGATCTCATTTATAATGGTAATTAACCGTTAGCCTAAATCACAACCGCCATGATTTCTGTTGAGGTGCTGGCACAAGACTGATGTGACTTTGGTTACATCTAGGTTAAGGGGACACTCACAGGTTCAAAGATTTGTTTCTTTTTACAAGTGTCCAGTAGCTTGTTCTCAATATTTGTCCTCTCATTGCTTTATCCTTTACAGCAGCTGGGGGCTTAGTTCTTGAGGCCTGGCACTGAGCAAAAGGCATAGAGATGACTTTGCCTTCTGTTTAAACAATGTGTAATAGTGGTTGAAAGGTGAATGCTAAAATGCCATCCACATGAAAAAGTCTGCTGACTAATCTAAATGTGGTTGAAAAGTAGTTAGTGTTGGGCAAATGGGCTATGCAAGCCTCACTCTCAGCATCTTTGTTTAGGCCAAACTTGGACAGGACACCTTTATAAAAAAGGCCCATTCCAGCATGTTTTCCTGTGCTAAATAAAGACAATGACTGGCCGACCTGAAATAGCCAAAAAACATGTCATGGACATCCAGTGATTGAGGGTAATGCTTTAAAAAGCATTGGTGGGAGCTGAGACTTTGTTTGCCCTTGAACATCTCCCACATGGATTTCAGGTATACTGCTACTGAGCTCCCCAGGTTGCAAAGAAAATAAGAGTCTTAATCTATAGAGATTAGCAAAGAATTACTTCCATACGTTCTCTCTGTCACTTCTTTCAGTGTTGTTTCATACCAGACACTGCCCAAGAACATGCCCAGCCACAGGGCCCAGATGGTGCCCTGCTACCCGGAGGGTTACCGCACACTGCCTCGCAACAGCATGATGAGGCCCGAAAGCATCTGCAGTGTAGCAGGTTCTGTTTACGACCGGGCTCTCCGCCCAGTCTCCACCATCAGCACAGCAGAGAAGAGGAAATCAATGAGAGATGACACCATGTGGCAGCTGTATGAGTGGCAGCAGAGGCAGGCCTTCTCCAGGCAGAGCTTGGCCCAGCCAACAGGTACACATGTATACCCAGACAAATGTTCATACCACTCGAACTTTTTTACATTTTGTTAAGTTCCAACCACAAACTTCCTTACATTTTATTGAGATTTTATGTTACTGCCTCACACAAAGTACTGCATCATTGTGAAGCAAAAGGAAAATAATTCATGATTTTCATTTTTGTTTTTTTACAAACAGAATTTAAAAGTGTTATGCACACTTCTGTTCAGCCCCCCAAATAGATGCTTGCAGAGAGCCACCTTCAGCTGCAGTTCCAGAATTTTTATGTATGCAGTAAAGATACATTTTGGTCTCATCTGAGCAGAGCACTATCTTTCATGTTTCTGGCTCCTGTATGGCTCGTGGCTAATCAGCAGCTGCTTTAAACTTCTCTACAACTTTCTCCCAAACACCTAAATAAACCACAGATAACTTGATTTCTGATTTCCTCATTAAAACATAAACCTTTGTAAATACACATTTCAGCTCAATTAGGCTTTTTACACAGTCTTTTATATTTCATGATTTAAATTCACTTTGTAATTTAGTCAAACTCTGAATACCCTTTGACTTGTGGTTACCATGTTTTTAGCTGTGGGACATTATGGCACCCTGACCAGCACAAAGACCATGGGAAACATCTCGGAGCATTCTGTGGCACGCACCATCTCCACCTCACCGTCTCACGGCTCCCTGGCGCTCTACAGTACCTTCTCACCTCCTCACCAGCAGGTTGCTCCTAAACCCAGCAGCTCACTCTCTGAGGTGTCCTCACCTGTCCTCATGGGGGATGGGACGTTGGACCGCCAGCAGAGGTCTCACCTCAGCAAGGTAAAGTGTGAAGCCCTCCCTGGCCAAGTTATGCAAAACATACAATGAAATGGGACCTATGTCAGCCAATCAGAATCCTTTAATACATCTAAAACATCATGTCAGTGTTTGCTTTTGGCTTGTTAGTTTTACTGCCTAGTGTACAACATGTTAGATCAGAATGTTTTTCGCCCTGTGTGTCCAAACAACCTAAACAATTTTCATAGCCTTCTGTGAAGGTTATTGGATTCATCTATCATTATGGAGTGAGTTTGGCGGGGATACAGGGATGGGTGGGATTCGCTCCATGCTTCCTATTGCTCTGAATATCGATAGGAAAGGATAATGTACACACCGGTGTGAATCTCAACTGGCTTTGGATTTTCTGGATGGACAGGCGGACTATAGGAGATTACCTAAACAAACTACCGCTGCTTGCTGTGAATTTATATTCCACTGAAAAGTGAGAGTAAGGCTTTTGATGGAATCAGTTATAATTTCTGAGAAGATGATGAGGTTTTTTAAGTATACAGTGGCATGTAAAAGTATTCATTCCCCTTGAACTTTTCCACATATTGTCACATTACAACCAATTCAATTCAGTTTATTTATGTAGCGCCAATTCACAACACATGTTGTCTCAAGGTACTTCACAAAGTCAGGTACATACATTCCAATTAGTCCTAACCATTGAACAGTGCAGTCAGATTCAGTTATTTATTCAAATTGGTTAAAAAGTTTTTCTGCATTTGATACAGTCGATCACAATATTCTCTTAGAAAGGCTGGAATATGCTGTAGGGATCAGGGGAACAGCACTAGGCTGGTTTAAATCTTATCTGTCTGACAGATTCCAGTTTGTTCATGTAAATGATAAATCATCTTTAAACTCCAGGGTTAATTGTGGAGTACCACAGGGTTCAGTACTTGGGCCAATTCTCTTTACTATATATATGCTTCCAAGAGGTCAAATTATCAGGCAGCATAGGATACATTTTCACTGTTACGCTGATGATACTCAGCTTTACTTATCCATAAATCTTGATGAACCCAATCAGTTAGATAGACTACAAGCATGTCTTGAAGTTATAAAAACTTGGATGACTTTAAATTTTTTGCTTCTAAATTCAGACAAGACAGAAGTTGTTGTCTTTGGACCGGAGTCTTTAAAAAAGAAACTGCTTAGTCAATCACTTAACCTGGATAGCATTAAATTGACCTCCGATAATAAAGTAAAAAACCTTGGTGTTATTTTTGACCAGGACATGTCATTTAAATCCCATATTAAACAGCTTTCTAGGATTTCCTTCTTTCACCTCCGGAACATTGCCAAAATTAGAAATATCCTTTCCAGGAGTGACGCTGAAAAACTAGTCCATGCATTTGTTACTTCAAGGCTGGACTATTGTAATTCTTTACTATCAGGATGTCCACAAAATGCAGTTAAAAGCCTCCAGCTGATTCAAAATGCTGCAGCAAGAGTTCTGATGAAAATTAAAAAGAGAGCTCATATTTCCCCTACTTTAGCTTCCCTTCATTGGCTCCCTGTTAAATCCAGAATAGAATTTAAAATTCTCCTCCTCACATATAAAGCCATTAATGATTTAGCTCCATCATACATCAGAGATCTGATTGTTCCATACGTTCCTAACAGAGCACTTCGTTCTCAGACTGCAGGCTTACTGGTGGTTCCTAGAGTCTCTAGAAGTAGAATGGGAGGCAGATCCTTTAGTTATCAGGCTCCTCTCCTGTGGAACCAGCTCCCAGTTTTAGTCCGTGAGGCAGACACCCTGTCTACTTTTAAGGCTAGGCTTAAAACTTTCCTTTTTGATAAAGCTTATAGTTAGAGTGGCTTAGTTTATCAGGGAGGGAGCCTTTCTCCCTCCCTGTTGGATGGAGTAAGGGGGAGTCAGGTTTAGCCTAAACTGGCTCAGTTATGGTTGAGGTGCAAACACACCCTCCATTTCTGCTACCTGTATGACCCCTTCTCTTTTCCAATGGTTATAATCAGTCTGACAGAGAGAGGTATTCCAATCCTTGTGGTTTTTAGTATAACAATGACCATCAGTGGGACCCTTTGTGGGGTGCCTTGAAACGACATTGTTGAAAATAAGTGCCGTTTAACTAAATAATCTGAACTGAAACTTTCTGTGTAGTTATGCTGCTATAGGCTTAGGCTGCTGGAGGACATAATGACCACATTCACCCTCTTCGCTACATCCTCACACTACTCTCCAATTTTGCATTATTTTCTGTTATTTCAGCTTTTAACTTTGTTCTCTCTCTTTTCTCTTCCTAGAAGCTACACCTGGCCTGACTCTGTATCTACCTGTGACACCTTTCTAGAGAGGGGCATCGTCCGAGCTTCTGCTGGCAACAACTTAATGCTCACCCTCTACAGATGATCCACATGGCCCTGTCTTTTAGTGTTTAACCCTTTCTCTCTCCTAGACATGGCGATTGACTGAGCTTTTACTGTGACTAATTATATGTGCTCTCTTTCAGACTCTATCCTTGAAAACTGGCTCAGAGTTTATCTGTTCTTTCTTTCTAGGTGAAACGACTAAAGGAGCTACATCCATTAATATTTACTTTTCCTTCCCATAGAAAGTACTCCTGGATCAGTGCTTCTGTGTTCTCTTTGTGTCTCTGTTCTGTTCTCTCAAACCCTCAGTCGGTCGTGGCAGATGGCCGCTCACACTGAGTCTGGTTCTGCTGGAGGTTTCTTCCTGTTAAAAGGGAGTTTTTCCTCTCCACTGTCTCTACATGCATGCTCAGTATGAGGGATTGCTGCAAAGTCAACGCCAGTGACTGTCCACTGTCTCTACATGCTCATCCGGGAGGAGTGAATGCTGCAAGTCACTGACTGAAAAAACTGAAAAGGGCATTGTGCAAAATATTCAGCCCCCCTGAGTCAATACTTCGTGGAACCACCTTTGGCTGCAATTACAGCTGCAAGTCTTTTAGGGTATGTCTCTACCAGCTTTGCACATCTAGTGACTGAAATATATGCCCATTCTTCTTTGCAAAACAGCTCAAGCTCAGTCAGATTACATGGAGAGCGTTTGTGAACAGCAGTTTTCAGATCTTGCCACAGATTCTCGGTTGGGTTTAAGTCAGGACTTTGACAAGGCCATTCTAACACATTAATATGTTTTTTTTTTAAACCATTCCATTATAGTCTGGCTTTATGTTCAGGGTCGTTGTCCTGCTGGAAGGTGAACCTCTACCCCAGTCTCAAGTCTTTTGCAGACTCCAACAGGTTTTCTTCCAACATTGCCCTGTATTTGGCTCCATCCATCCCATCAACTCTGACCACCTTCTCTTTCCCTGCTGAAGAGAAGCACCCCCAGAGCATAATGCTGCCACCACCATATTTGACAGTGGGGATGGTGGGTTCAGAGAGATGTGCAGTGTTAGTTCTCCGCTACACATAGCATTTTGCATATTGGACAAAAAGTTCAATTTTCATCTCGTCTGACCAAAGCACCTTCTTCCACATGTTTGCTGTGTCCCCAACATGGCTTCTCCGCAGCAAACTGCAAACGGGACTTCTTATGGTTTTCTTTTAACAATGGCTTTCTTCTTGCCACACTTGCATAAAGACCACATTTGTGCATGACTAATAGTTGTCCTGTGGACAGAATTCCCCACCTGAGCTGTGGATCTCTGCAGTTCATCCAGAGTCACCATAGGCCTCTTGGCTGCAACTCTGATCAGTGTTCTCCTTGTTCGGCCTGTAAGTTTAGGTGGACGGCCTTGTCTTGGTAGGTTTACAGTTGTGCCATACTCTTTCAATTTTCAGATAATGGATTAAACAGTGCTTTATGAGATGTTCAAAGCTTGGGAAATCTTTTTATAGCCTAAGCCTGCTTTAAACTTCTCCACAACTTTATCCCTGAGCTGTCTGGCGTTTTCCTTGGACTTCATGATGCTGTTTGCTCCCCAGTATTCTCTTAACCAACCTCTGAGGCCATCACAGAGCAGCTGTATTTGTACTGAGATTAGATTACACACAGGTGGACTCTATTTAGTCATTAGCAATCATCAGGCAACTTCTGAAGGCAATTGGTTGCACTCAGAGTAAAGGAGGCACACCGCATTTTTCTGTTTTTTATTTGTAAAAAATGTTTTAAATCATGTATAATTTTCTTTACACTTCACAATTGTAAACCACTTTTTGTTGGTCTTTCACATAAAATTCCAATAAAAAAATAATTATGTTTGTGGTTATGATGTGACAATATGTGGAAAGGTTCAAGGGATATGAATAATTTTACAAGCCACTGTATTACGTGATGTGCAGAGAGAGTAAAGGGTGCCATAAGGAAATATGTATTAAACTCTAAACTTTTATGTAGAAGAGGAAGATTAGTGACAACACAGCTGTCTTTTGTTGAAAGGCTTCGTGGTTTGCTTGGCATCCTGTGTCCCTTAATAAAGGATGTTCTTGTTGGATCTGGAATCATTCTAAAGAGTTCAAACATGCTTCATTTGATTCACCTGTAAGGTGGATTCCTGTTCTTTGTTCCTGTAATGTGTGACAAGTACATCTATGTGCTAATTATTGTCATATCAAACAACAAGGCGATCAGTTTCTGCATCAATGACCCCATGACAAATAGACAACAGTTTGAGAGAGTGACCATGTGCTTAACCAGTTGGTAAGCAGTACAGGAGCACCACAGGAGACTGTACTCTCATCAGGGCCGCGAAGAGACCATTAAAGGGGCAGGTGCTCAAAGTAAAAAAAAAAAGGGCACATATAGCCGATTCTAGGCCAGAATATTAGCAAGAACTTAGAACTATACTTTAGAACACAACACTATGCAAATGAGTATTAAATATTTTATTATGATCAGATTTTCACTCTGTAGGACTCCTTTCATCATAGGAAAGTATTGAGATATTCAGACTTGGATATGAGTAAAATGTGATAATTAAAGAGCTAGACCCCATAACCTATTTTGTTTTTAAACAATTACACTGTTAAAATACACAGAGGGGCACAATATGGCCTTTTAGAGTACTGTAATAAAAGGACCTTCTAATAAATAAGGTAGCCTGGATGTTCTGTACTTGCAGTGGAGGTGAAGATGGTCCATTCAGAACTTTCATATGGAACTGCAGACAATAAAACAAAAATAAGTTGTTGAAACATGTTATCTTAGTGTTACATGTCACCATGAGAAACATGAAGCCTACTGACACTGCTAACTGACCACTGAACTTTAGGTTAAACCTAAACCTGTGCTCAATGTCTCTTATTATTTCTGTTTCCATCTCATCTATCACCTCCCTTCCAGGAGCAATAATTAGCTATCAATTAATCTTCATTTAATTAAAGTACATATCAACATCATTAATAACTCTTGAACCAGCTGGTTTTAAAATTCAACATAAGGGCACTACCAAACAGCTATATGTTTACTACATAAAATGTTAGTATTTTTGTTTTTACCTATTGTAACTTTCTAACCCAATAAGTTAACAATTCACTACCTTTGGCTGCTTCAAACAGCTCCTATCTTGTTTGTTTCAGACATCTTTCTTTACAAGGCATCTTTGAACTTTAAAAAAACCACTATGAATGATTATCTAAAAAATATTTTAAAATGCGATACCCAGTTTTTTCTCCTTGTACTTAAACAAAAATTATAATTCAGTCAATAGCACAGCATAACAGAAGTCACTTGAGAGAAAATGACACATTGAGAGCCTCTGCAAGATGTACTATAAGGATTTTAGTTTTAGAGTCTGTTTCATGTTTCTTACTAATCACATGCTTCCATGGGACAGGAGCGCTTTGATTGGTCAATTATCTATTCAAAACTATATTCTATCAAGAATAATGTGAGGGAGCTAATGTTTTATTTCAAAATTCACAGCTCATTTATAGCTATTTTTATTTTTCACTCCAAATAATTTGTTATTCTCATACTATCTGGGTGTGTGTTTATGAGGTAGTGTGTCCTCCGTCAGCCTCCATATGTGAGACAGTGAAAGAGGGTCACATCATTCAATCTTGTAAATTATTTTCACATTTTCACAAAATTAGGTAGTGCAGCTTTAATATAAAAATATATTCAGAGACACAGGCATACATTATTTAGTTAATGTACTGGCAAGACAAGAGGTTTAAAATACACCCTCTACTATCCAATCAAGTTCATAGAAATTACTTATAATAAATGTCTTGAAAGAATGAAAACACGATAACATATCGTGGGGAGAACAAGTATTTGATACGCTGCCGATTTTGCAGGTTTCCCCACTTGCAAAGCATGTAAAAGTCTTTAATTTTTATTATAGCTACTCTTTAACTGTGGGTGACGGAATCTAAAACAAAAATCCAGAAAATCACATTGTGTGATTTTTAAGTAATTAATTTGTATTTTATTGCACGACATAAGTATTTGATACATCAGAAAAACAAAACTTAATATTTGGTACAGACACCTTTGTTAATTACAGATATCAGACGTTTCCTGTAATTCTTGATGAGGTTTGCACACACTGCAGCAGAGATTTTGGACCAATCCTCCATACAGATCTTCTCCAGATCCTTCAGGTTTCAGTGCTGTCGCATTATGGACAGCAAAATGGACTTTCAGCTCCCTCCAAAGATTTTCGATTGGGTTCAGGTCTGGAGACTGGCTAGGCCACTCCAGGACCTTGAGATGCTTCTTATGGAGCCACTTCTTAGTTGCCCTGGCTGTGTGTTTCGGGACGTCGTCATGCTGGAAGACCCAGCCACGACCCATCTTCAATGCCCTTACTGAGGGAAGGAGGTTGTTGGCTAAGATCTCCTGATACATGGCCCCGTCCATCCTCCCCTCAATACGGTGCAGTCGTCCTGTCCCCTTTGCAGAAAAGCATCGCCAAAGAATGATGTTTCCACGTCCATGCTTCATGGTAGGGATGGTGTTCTTGGGGTTGTACTCATCCTTCCTCTTCCTCTAAACACGGCGAGTGGAGTTTAGACCAAAAAGCTCTATTTTTGTCTCATCAGACCACATGACCTTCTCCCATTTCTCCTCTGGATAATCCAGATGGTCATTGGCAAACTTCAGACGGGCCTGGACGTGCGCTGGCTTGAGCAGGGGGACCTTGCATGCACTGCGGGATTTTAATCAATAGCGGGGTAGCGTGTTACTAATTGTCTTCTTTGAGACTATGGTCCCAGCTCTCTTTAGGTCATTGACTAGGTCCTGCTGTGTAGTTCTAGGCTGATCCCTCACCTTCCTCATGATCATTGATGCCCCACGAGGTGAGATCTTGCATGGAGCCCCAGACTGAAGGATATAGACTGTCATCTTGAACTTCTATTATACTTAAAACTCACAAAATGTGATTTTCTGGAGTTTTGTTTTAGATTCAGGCCCCGTACACACGTAGCAGGGTATTTAAAAAAAACAAATATCTCCAAGTTTGCACAAACAAACAAGGAATTTGACTCAAGTACACTTTGCTCTCAGTGAAGATTTTTTTTTATTACTAACAGTGGAAATAAAAATATATTTTTTAAATGTACATATATACACAATTGACTTTACAATAGGATATAATGTGAGATCAGTCCAAGAATGCATGGTGTTGTTCTGGAGCTCTGACTGTCAAGTGTTCATCAGAGAAACAGCCTTGGGGCAACAAACTGTCTCTGTAGCTGCTGGTTTTAGCAGACAGTGCTCTGTAGCGCCGACCTGAAGGTAAAAGTCTAAATAGTTTGTGTGCAGGATGTGTGGGGTCTGCAGAGATTTTAGCAGCTCTTTTCCTGACCCTAGATCTGCATGAGTCCTGGATGGCGGGAAGATCAGCCCTGATGATTCTCTCTGCAGACCTGATTGTTTGTTGCATTCTGGACCTGTCCTGTTTTGTGATGAGCCAAACCATACTGAGATGGACGAAGTCAGGACAGACTGAATGTAGAAGATGTAGAAGATGACCAGCAGCTCCTGTGGAAAGTTGTACTTCTTGAGTTGCCTCAGGAAGTACGGTCTTTGCTGGGGCTTCTTCCGAACATTGTCAATGTGAGGACCAACTCAGGTTTCAAGAAATGGTGGTTCCTAGGAACTGGAAGTGGTCCACAGCAGACACAGTGTTGTTGAGGATGGTGAGGGGTGTTCACCATCATCTCCACAGTCTTGAGTGAGTTATGTTCAAGGTGGTTCTGACCACACCAACGTTCATTAAGTTTAAATCGTCCTCAGGCTCCTGAACCTTCCATATTTTCAGGTGACCCTTTGAAGTTTTTTGACCTCACAATAAAATGTACAACTTTAATTGATAAAATGTCATCTCTGTTGGTGAGAAAATGTTGTATTTGAAAAGCCATCTTGCTGAGGAAGCCCAAAGGCTGTGGAAAGATACTTTTACAGAAGTTCTGAGGATGCATATCAAGGTGCCTGGTCAGTACTGCATGACGGATAGGGAAATCTATTTGTCATGCAAAAGCCTTTTAGAGATAAACTTAGGTTATGGCAAAAGATTGCTCCAAATTATCTTTTTCTCTCAGCAGATTTTGCAGACTTTCTGAAACGCTGTGAAGAGGCTATGCCTCAAGTAAAATGATTGTCCATCTACTGTTAAGAAAATCACAAGCTTTTGAAAAAGTTGCCTGATCTTTTGAAAGGTTTGAATGTTTCCACTAAACCGGTTCACCTGAAGCTCAGCACCTTGAATTCTGTTGACACAGCTGTATCCAGTCAACGTGATAAATATATACAATTACATCAGGCAAGAACACATGACTTTATCCTGTTAATCAACCTGACACACTCCATGATATTTTGTCATTAATAGCTTCTCTGTATGATTCGTTGGGATTTATGGCTCCATTCATTTTGAACGAGAAGTGTATTCTAAAGGACTTGCGTCACAGATGAAAGTGTGGAAACTGCATTATAGTGTTGTGCTACAAAGATTGCCATGCTGCCAATTGATGTTTAACAGCTCAACATGCATAGTTTTCATTATTACATCACAGTTTGTTGGTTTTGATGCTGGAATTTCGAAACTGATATATTAAAAAAGGGTTCATGTGACTCCTGTCACCTAGGCCCAAGGGCGGACTGGCCATCGAGATCACCGTGACATTTACAGTGGCATCGCCACAGGCCTGGCCCTCTCAGCTATCACCAAGGGGCAGAACCAAAGGCTTGGTTCAGATCGCGCTCGATTTTTAAAAATAAATAATCTATGCCATTCGTGCGGCTCACTCGGGTATCTGGCTGAAGCTCCCAGACGGGAGGAAAGAAGGAGCGGAGAGGGAGAGGATAAAAAATAAAGCGCTGGAAGCCAATGCAGCAAAGTCCTGTAAATTAATATTTGTTCCTAAGTTAGCAGGTAAGATATAAACACTAGAGGCAAAGCATTAAAACGTTAGCATAGCCTGTCCAGCAGAACTAGCTTATTAAGGAGGTTAGTTCCACTTTGAGGAAACTAAGGGGCCCAAAACAAACTTAATAAATCAAATGTTAAGTTTTTTCAAAGGATATTGCAAATTTTAGAATATGGTACAGAATCTGCTTGTAAAAACACTGCTACTTTTCATGTTTTTTTCTAAAATTCTTCACAAATTCCATTTCATGTCAATTATATCTAAATTACATTCAAGTCAAACTGCCAAAGCAATATGTCATTCTACAACTTTATTTGCCTTTAAAAAGAATCAGTTTTGTGTACTTCTGGTGCTGCTTCTGTTTATATAGTTGGTCAAACGCTCAGTCATGGCACGGATGTTTCCATGTAACACATAAACCATTTTGTTTTCTCTAGTAGAGCAGCGGACAAATTGTTGAATCGTTGGAAGTGTGGCAAAGAGTAATGCATGATTATAAAAGAGTGAGGTGTGATTAAAATCACCAGCTCAGTTGTTGCAAGGGATATGGCCAGTAACTTACTGCTGACAGTTCAATATCTGGGCGACAGAGACAACACTTCACAATAACATGTCCTGGATTACACCATCGTTGTTTACAAGTACTGCTAATCCACCTCCTTTACTTTTGCCGCACCTTTTTAAATTTGTGTCTGCTCGTATAGTGAAAAAGTTAGGCAGAGACATGCTGGAGTCAGGGATATGACCCTTCAGCCATGTCTCAATGAAACAAGTAATACTGCATACGCAATAGTCTGAATGAGCCATTGTTAGTGCTTGAATTTAATCCAGTTTTTTTTCCCAAAGATCTCACATTGCCTATTAAGATCGATGGAAGATATGGTTTGAACATACTCCTTCTCTCTCTCCTCTTTGCTCTTGGTCTGTATCCACGATGCTTCCTTTTCAACTCATCTGGGATTTGGGGCTGTAGTTAACGTATTATTTGAGCTTTTGCAATGTTAATCAGCTCCTCCTGGTTGTACAAAAATACCTTGTTGCTATGGTACACATCATAACAATTGTAATTGTCTAAAAGTAAAAAAGTATCAACAGAAAACCTTCCAACTGCACAGCATTCAATACAAGATGAAATTATCATCAAAATAAGCAATGTTTCAGCCAGAACAAGGAGAAATTAAAGTTTTTTAAAAGATTAAGTCAAAATGAAAGTAACAGAGCTACTCCAACATGATGCCACCTATTGCAGTGCAATACTAAAAAAGTTATGTCAATGTTAAAATATTTCCCCACATGTGCATTTGTTTACTGCCCCACCGTACTCAAATTAAAGGTTAAAATTTCAAACATTTTCAGAGTGAGATTATGCCACTGGCATATAGAAGGAATCTATTTAAGACTAATTAAACATCTTTACCAGGGCTGCCTAATCTGTTTTCCATCCCCTACAGTATGGATGTCCATCTGACCGACGGTCCATAGCAACCTGTGTCCCTCCTCAAACCATAACGCCACAGTCTCTGCAAGGGAAGACGGTGAGTGCCGCACCTCTGCTCCACACCCTTCTATACTTCCTTTACTCACATGTAAATAGAGCAAATGTTTACATGTCTATCTCAGTTTTGAGTCATGACGGCCTTGTTGTTGCTTTTTCACACTTTTCTCATCAATACCCACATAATTCTTTACAATTTTACAATCTCTAAATAGGTTAGGATAATAAAACTTCAAGATATGGTATTAAGATATAAGTAAAACTGCTGTTATATTTAGACAAATATTTAAATTATTGCATTTAAATATTGCTGGCCTAAAAATAGATCAACGCTGTGCAATATTGGATTCAGAGTTTTTTTTTAGTTTTGTTTTTTTTACCAGTTTGTAGTTTTCTGTATTCAGTTCAAGTCTTTGTTTTATCAACGGCTGTGGCACAGCAGAAGCGAAACCCATTCAAGATTTGGATGGAGATTCACAGGGTGTGGACTGCAGCTGAAGTCAGGGTTTTAAGAGCCACCACACAGACGTATCCAGGACATGGGTACAAATGTTGGATACGTTGTGTTCAACCACTCCTGAACCAGAGACAACAATAGAAAAGTCTTCCCTCAGGAGAAACAGAACTGGACTGTTGCTCAGGTCCAAGGTCCTCTTTTCAGATGAAAGTAAAGTTTACCTTTTGTTTGGAAATGAAGGTCCAGGGGAATAGTAGAGAGAGACAGAATCCAAGCTGCTGAGGTCCAGTGCGAAGTTTTTTGTCAGATTGGTTTGGATGCTAAATAAATGAAATAATTTAAAAGCTGCATTTTGTATTTACTCATGTTATCTTTGTCTATTTATTTATATGGTGATCTGAAACATTTAAATATGATAAAGCAAAAACTGAAGAAATCTGTAAGCAAACACTTTTCAGTGCACTGTACTGTACTGTTCAGTACTTGGACATACACATAGTAGGCTCATATTTCTAAAATAAAAGCCCTGATATGATGGTTTTATTTTCTGAGAAACAGAATTTTTCAGTTTTATTAGCTTTCAGCTAGAATATTCAAAATGACCTGATATACAAACTTGAACCACATCACACGGTCCATTTATGTCAATTTATTTAAATTGCACCTACAAGTGCTTTACAATCCAGTCAAAGGAACAGATAAAACAACAATAAGAGCAAGGAAAAACAAAAAATAAAATGGGTAAAGTTAAAAGGAAATACAAAAATACATAATGAAACTATCAGCTTTAAAAGAATCTCAAACTCTACTAGAGTCAAACGGCATGGATTAAAGATGGATCTTGAGTCCAGATTTGTGAGGTGAACAGCAGTTCCCCTTCCCTTGGTGGTTGGGTGGGGCTCTCCTGAGAAGATGCAATTTCTGTGAGGAAGGCGGTTAGAGTGCCAGAAAGCTCTAAACTCCTGTGTAAGGGGATAGAAGTAAAGTTCTGTCCCAGTTCAGTCAGGAGACAGAAGCAAAGTTTTGAAATGGGACAGAAGCAGAGTTCTAAAGAACTGCCCCCTCCTCGGGGAGAAACACTTGACTTTTTGACTCTATGGTAATAACTATGGACCAAAAAGCACCGAGTGCAACAATAAATGGGTTAAAGAAATCTATTTTTATTTATTTTTTGGGACACTAGCGGCCTTTATTTTTCAATATTTCCAACAGTAGGTATACAGGAAATGGCGGCAGAGAGAGGGGGAAGATACTCGACAACCCAAGTAATGGCTGCTTAGAGGACTGTAGCCTCTATATATGGGTCGCGTGCTTAACCCCTACACCACCAGCACTGCGCCCAAGAAATCTATTTTTCCGACAGGAGGGTTGTTATATTAACAATTCATTATGTAAGAATTATGATTATTGATTAATTGATGTTTATCAAGAATTATAATTTAAAATCGGAATTTGAGAAAAATTTATTCCTTTACCAAAAATCCTTATTTATTAATCGAAATCAGAGATGTCCTCTGGTGTTGTAATTTGTGGCCCAAAGCCCTTGATAATTACAACTGCTAAATTTTCAGTAATAATTGATAACTATTACTAGATGTTACTGTTTAATCAACAGTTTCACTGCAGGTGGAGGATCTTCGACCTTATTTTGACAGAAAAATCACTCTTGCTCAAAATAAACACAAACGCTCTCTGTTTATCTACGTGAATATGTATTAAATCAACAGCCCTAATACACCACGCTCTTCCGATTCAATAATCTTCACCTAATCAAACATGCAAAGTTCTACATAAAAGGGTAAAATATCTAACTAAACAGAATAAAACAAAACAACACTGAGTGTGTATGAAAATCAAACCAGCAAACAAGTGATAATATGGTGCTGAGCGGAGCTTTGGGAGCGGCCTCGCCGAAATGTAGCTCAGTGTAACACACCCCACAGGGTCATAAAACTTCCCCCAAAGTTGGAAGCTCAGCGAACAAAGGATAATAAAACTTTTGGCGGCAAACCAGTAAAAAGCAACGGTCCAACTTTAAAATGTACCCTGAGCTTGCTCTCAGGTGTTATAACAACACAGCAAAGCACACACAGCTTGAAAAGCACAGCGGCTTTCAGATGTCCAACAGCAATCAAAGTTTCAATAAAATATTGCATGCACATACAATTTAGAACACATTGGACTATAAGTGGCGTTTCTAAATCGCCCTAAAATCCTACTCTATCCTGCCCAAGCTGTTTCTAAAAAGGAAAATAAAATAAAAAGGATTACTTGGTGTTGTCTCCTCTGAGCAGAGGGAGAGGAGGAGGGGGAAAAGTTTCCACACGTCCGTGGATAACTCAGGAGAGCGGTCATTTTCGTCCTCTGGCCTCCTTGGCGAAAAGGAACGATATGACGGACCGTCAACAGTCGACTGGAACAAAAACAAGGATAGCGATTCTGTCTCCTTGAACCCTCCGTGGGGTTTTTCTCTTCTGTTATGTCTTAAACTCACGCATTCGATCGGTAAAGTGACATTTCTGGCCTTCCTATTCCAGAAACTTCTTTCATGGTCTGAAAGGTCTCAGAGTATGTTATATAGCCCACTGTGACATCAGAGCTGCGACTCCCCCGTCCTATCAGCCGCGGTGCCCGCTGGGATTTGTAGTAGCAGACTATCCTGGGGTACAAAATGGCCGATGACGCTGAACAGCATAGTGGCGTCCAGCAACGTACAAATGGTCCAATATTCAGCAAACAAATGGTCCAACAATTAAGTTTGTCTGTTGTACAATTTTTTTTTCACATTACTTTCCTGTGTCATTTCCACTGCATTGTACTTTTTATGTTCTTTGTTAGTCACTGCAAATTTGTAAAGCACTTTGAATTGTCTTGTTGCTGAAATTTGCTATATAAATAAACTTGCCTTGCCTTGTCTTAAAAGTCTCAACAGCCTCAGCGGTCTGTATATGCAAAAATAAACTGTTCCAAAGGTTTGAGGCAGAAATTGCAAAGGCCCGAAAACCTCTGAATTTTAGTTTGGATCTAGGACATCTAAGAGAAAGTGATGGTTGACCAAAGTGCTCCTACTTGAGTGTGGATGTCAAGAACGAGATCACATATGTATGATGGAGCCAAGTTTTTAAACTTTTAAAAGCAATAATTTAAATCTTGGGGCTCTAAGAAAAAGAATAAGATGCATGAACCAAAACATCATGTAGACTTATAAGACAAATACGCTAGTGTGGAGGAGGAGCAGGGATCTGGAGAAGCTCAATAGTTGTAAACTTTCTCCAGTTAAAAATCAAAGAGACATTCCTGAGAAAATCATGGCGAAAGAAGATCGACATACAAAATAACGCCTTGTCCTTTGACCATGATTACACGGCAGCTGTGGTGCAGCAGCGCAGAGCCTACAAGGAGATGAAAAGCAAACTAAAAGACAGAGGCATCCAATTTCAGTGCCCCTACACAAAGCTATGAATCCTCTGGGAGACAGGCCCACAGACCTACAAAAGTCCAAGAGAAGCCAACCCGCAAGCTACAACGCCGGGGGTTCGAGGTGAGAGAGCTTTAGGAACATGGAGGATTCAATGCGGCATCATCTCTCGATCAGCGAGAAGGCACTTCACCATGGCAATGGTCACTCTGAGGCATACTGAAGGAACTGTTAAACTTGTGTGGGAGTGGCTTCAGGAATTTCAACACAACAAGATCTGATCAGTAAATTTAGCAATTGATATTCAATACCTCTCCATTAAATTTTAATAAGTGCCAGTACTGACTTGCTCTTTATTCTAGTTATTGCATCCTCAAGGACTAGCAAGCTTTACTTTTTGGTAGTAATCGGATTTGGACTGAAATGAGTGAAGCTCATTACGGGCTGTTACTGGTTCTAGGAGGGGATATTAATAAAGAAATTTTCAAGTTTCTTTGGGAGAATGGCAATGGTGAAGTTGGCCTTTTAATTTTATGGGACTCTTTAAAAGCTGTATTACGTGGGAAAATAATTTCAATGACGGCACACCTTAAGAAGATCATAATCGAAAATTATAAAGACCTGATTAATAAGTTGAAGGACCTAGTAAAAATGTTTAGGAATAATAAAGACCATAGTTTACCAAATCAAATAAGAGAATTAAGAAGTAAAATATATATTTTGTTGGGACAAGTGGTAGACAAAAAAGTAAGATATGTAAAACAATAATATTATGAATTTGGCCCCAAATTTACTACACTCCTGGCTTAGATGTTGCAAAAACAACAATTAGACACAGCTATAAATAGAATTAAAAACCCAGCCACTCATAAAGTAGCAACTGACCCAAAAGAGATCGAACAAATAGTTAAAGATTACTGTAAAAAACTCTACATGCAGGAAGGCAATATAAGCGGTTAATTAGTGACTTTTTGTACCAATTAGATTTGCCTAATACTGGTGAACTGCAAAAAACAATTACAAAAGAAATTACTATGGAAGAACTAAATAAGGCATTGAGCCGATCAAAGATGAATATATCACCAAGCAGCGATGGCTTTCCTGTAGAATGGTATTAAATATTTAAATATGCACTGAATCTGCTGTTGTTGAGATCTTTCAACTGGATCCTCAAGGAAGGTCAGATAACCCTCTCTTGGAAAGAAACTAATATATCTCTGATTCCTAAAGAAAATAAAGACAGAGAAGAATGTAAAAATCGTAGACCAATATCCATTCTGAATGTTACAAATTATTTACCACAATTAGCCCCAAAATAATAGAAACATTAATAGTGTGGATTCATACCTGGCAAACAATCCAGTGACAACATTAAAAGAACGTTACACATATTCCATAAAATTAATAGAGATAAATTAAGTGGGGCTTTACTATGTCTTGATGCTGAAAATGCATTTGACTGAATAGATTTTGAGTTTTTGTACTTAACGTTAGCAAGATTTGGATTCAGTGATGGGCACTTTATCAACAGCATACAGTAAAGAGAACAGTAAATGGCTCATTGTCAGAACACTTTGCAGAGAAACAAGGCAAACCTTTAGCCCAGGCTATTCAGCAAGACGAGATTAAAGGGGAAAATGAGCACAAAAAAGTTTGCAGATGATGTCATGTTGTATCTTGGGTCTCTGGACTCATTTCTCCCAAGACCTGTGAAGGTACTTGTACTCGTCATCTTCCGCTTAATCCGGGACCGGGTCGCGGGGGCAGCAGACTCAGCAGAGATGCCCAGACGTCCCTCTCCCCAGACACCTCCTCCAGCTCCTCCGGGGAGAGCCCAAGGCATTCCCAGGCCAGCCGAGAAACATAGTCCCTCCATCGTGTCCTGGGCCTCCTCCCGGTGGGACGTACCTGGAACACCTCCCGAGGAAGGTGTCCAGGAGGCATCCGGTATAGATGCCCGAGCCACCTCAACTGGCTCCTCTCGATGTGGAGGAGCAGCGGCTCTACTCCGAGCCCCTCCCGGATGGCTGAGCTCCTCACCCTATCTCTAAGGGAGTGCTCGGCCACCCTACGGAGGAAGCTCATTTCAGCCGCTTGTATCCGGGATCTCGTTCTTTCGGTCATGACCCAAAGTTCATGGCCATAGGTGAAGGTAGGAACGTAGACCGACCGGTAAATCGAGAGATTTGCTTTTCGGCTCAGCTCTCTCTTCACCACAACGGACCGGCACAGCGCCCTCATTACTGCGGCAGCCGCACCGATCCGTCTGTCGATCTCCCGCTCCATTCTTCCCTCACTACCATCACAAGTTAACCTGTGAAGGTATTAAAGGAATTTAATCTGTACTCTTAACTTAAAACTTAAAATAACTAAAACTCAAAATATTAATTTTAACTACACACTGGGAGAAGAAGTAAGGAATAATTCAAGGTAAAATGGAAAATAAAATTACTTAAGTATTAGGGGTTAATATAACCAAAAAGTGCTAATTATAATCCACTCAAAGTTCTAAAAAAGATTTGGAGACATTGGCCACTTACCCACTGGACTTTACCAGTAAAATAAAAGTGGTGAAGATGAATATTTTTTCAAGACTGATATATATATTCCAGTCTCTTCCAGTTGAAGTTCCAGTACAGCAATTTGTGGCATGGGACAAAATTGTGTCAATATTTATATGGGGAGGCAGGAAGCCCCAAATACACTTTTCTACGCTCTAGGCACCATTAGAAAATAAGATAATGTCACTTTAGAATCTAAAGCTATATTTTCAGGTTGCACAGCTTAGACCTATGTGTTGTTGGTGTAACAATAAATATATTGCCTGGTGGAAAGAAATCCCTGGCTATAACATACAAGCATTACTTGGGGAGGACAAGCTGAATAGCTCCCCCAGAGATTAACTAGATCCTGTTACTATATTCTCATTAGAAACTTTGTTTTCTTTAGTTAAACAACTAAAACTGGGAAATGGAAAGTTCAGGCCAGGTGCAAACGACTCCATATTCAAAGATTGGTCAAGAAAGGGTCTGACAGCCTATTGACTGGTTTTTAAAAATAATAAAATAAGGAGCTTTCAAGGCTTAAAGGCTTAAATACAGACCTCAACAAATTCAGCGCAATGGAGCGAATTTAAATAGAAATGTGTAGTTTTTTTATTACTCCACATGTGAATAGCAAACAGCTCGAAATTCAGGAGACCTGCTGGAGAAAATGTGGGCTCACCAATCTCATATCTTCTGGACTTTCCCTAAGATACAATCATTCTGGACATATATGAATGTAACACTGCAAGAAGTACTTGGATAGCGTTCCATAGGAATGTACTGTGATGTATTTTGGAAATACTGCCAATGTGGTTTGAAGGGAAGATCAATACCTAACTAAGATCCTCTTAACGGGAGCGTGGAAGGCCATAACAAAACTCTGGCTCATGGCAGATGTAGAAAAGCCAGAACCAAATATGTCTGTTCATGTTTTTTAGTAATGTTAAAAGACGAGCTGCTGCATTCTGGACAGTTTGTAAGCGATGCAGAGATGATATGCTTGAACAGCATACAAAAACGTTACAATAATCCAACTGAGAGGCAATAAAAGCATGAATCACTTTTTCAAGGTCTTTGGTTGGAAAATATGACTTCACCTTCGCACTGAGTCTTAGTTGGAAAAAAAACTTGATTTTACAACTGTGTTTATCTGTTTGTTGATTTAATAACCCCCAGATTCCTAGCAGCAGATTGGCAATTGTCAAGAGAAATACATTTACCAAAGCTGATGACTTCTTACTTTTATTTAAATTCAAGAAATTGGGGTTCAACCAAATTTTTATGTTGTTCAGACAGTTCAAGAGTGGCTGGAGTGGATTGACCCTGTCTGGTTTATTGGGCAGATTAACTTGAATATCATCAGCAAATCAGTGGAAGGGAAAGTTATATTTTCTAAAAATGAGCCCCAAAGGAAGCATATAAAGGCTAAAAAGCAGAGGAACTAAATTGGTGCTCCTTTTCCACTGACTCTTTTTAGCCGACACGGCACCACTCCACATGGTCCTGGCATGGAACCTGTTGTATTGACTCACTGACTTCTGAAGCTTTGACTTGAAGCCCTGCCTCCACTCATCAGTGCAGTCCACTGCAGTCCAATGTTACTGTGTGACATTGTCACATTAAAGTAATCTGCGTGAAACGATAAAAAAAATAAATAGAAAATGACTTAAAGAAACCAAATACAAATAATGTTTGTATTATTGTGTATGCAAAAGTGTCTTATATGTTTTTTTCATGTATAAAATGATCCACTGGGATAATTATCTGCCAGAACTTATAACATAAGGCTCAGGGGTTCTGATGTAAGGGAAGTGTGGCAGGAGAAGCAGATAGGAGAGATGCAGCTGTCTGGACTGGTAATGCTCCAAAGTTTGCCTCAAGAAGTTACCATTTTGCACTTTATGAGTGAGTTTTTGTCTCAGCCATGGCAATAACGAGGACAAGGACTTTAAAGCACAAAACCATCAACTTTTGACCACAGTGAAGTTAATTTTAGGTTGGATATTGGGTGTTCGTGCTCCGGGAATTCATTGGGGTCTTCCTTCGGACATGGTGTCCTTTTTCTTTTCTTTTCTTTCAGCCTTCAGTCATGGTTTATGATTTGGAATTAGTTAAGTTATATTTCAATTTGACCCACTCCAGCCATTTTGGTCATTAATATTATTGTAGTCCCTCCTGAGTTTTATAAACTTTTCTCTGCACTACCTTTTCAAAAACCTTCAAATTTATCCTTGTCCCATGGCCAATCACTGAACAGCAGTCTGTTCACATTTCATGTAGTCCCTACTCTGCCCCGGTACTGAAAAGTAGCTACCGGTACAGAAAAAACAGTAATGGAATGCTAGCAAAGCGGGCGGGGAGTGGAGTGGAGCGGGCCTAAATAGAGCCATTTGAAAAGGGCAATAGAGTCTTGAGGGACCCAACAAGTTAGAGGAGCTGTAGAAGAGGAGCCTTTTTCTAAATTAACAGAAAAACTATTTGTCAGGTAGGATTTAAACCAAGATAAAACTGTGCCTTTGATACCAACCACCAGTGACAGTGAAATATTATGGTCCACGGTATCAAAGGCAGCAGAACAGTACTAAAGTACCAAAACTTCCGAGTTTCCTGAGTCAACAGTTAAAAGAAGATCATTAAAAGCTGTTAAAAGGGATGTCTCTGTGCTTTGGCTGGATTTAAAACCTGTCTGGAATTTCTCACCATTATTGGCTTTTTCTCTAAAATTATTTAGAATTTGGTCTAAAAAACCAAAGGCTGCATTTCAGCATGTTTTAAACGCAGTCTGATGAGATGGTTATGTTAATCAGAGACAACTATTGGCGAAAGCAAGGAGGTGCAAGAAGCTTAACTTCTGTATTCAGAGAGGCTAAAACACCAGTTCTCTAGAAATGACACCACATCTGGCTGGAGGGGGTTCAGACAGATCGCAAACTATAAACCCAAAGCCCCCAGTCCATCAAAGACTCTCACCTTGCAAATGTGCTAAACCAGTTCTGTTGCCGCTTTGAGAGTCAACCAGTCCCCGTCCCCGTGACTCCTCCACTCAGCATCAGCCCCACTCCACCATTTCCTCTCCCATTTCTTCAGAGTTGGCCAGTTCCACTCACTCCACTCCCTCCCCTCTCCATTTCAGAGATGGAAGTCAATGGACAGTTTAAGACACAGTAACCCTGCAAAGCACTATGCTGATCAGCTGTCTCTGGTGTTCACAGAGATTTTTAACACCTCACTGGAAGACATGCCATGTGCCAGCCTGCTTCAAAGCATCCATCATCATCCCTGTCCCCAAAAAGCAAAGATCACAGGACTAAATGACTTCAGACCCATCACCCTGCCCTCTGTGGTAATGTTCTTTGAGTGCCTTGTGTTGACCCACCTTAAATCCATCACAGACCAATTTCTGGATCCCCTTCAGTTGGGTGAGCCAACAGGTCTGTGGATGATGCAATAATCATGGCCCTTCACTAGATCCTGCAGCACCTGGACTCCCCAGGAACCTATGCCAGGATCTTTTTTGTGGACTTCAGCTCTGCTGTCAACACCATCATCGCGGCCCTGCTGCAGGACAAGCTCTCCCAGCTGAGTGTGCCTGACTCCACCTGCAGGTGGATCACAAACTTCCTGACAGACGGGAAGCAGCACGTGAAGTTTGGAAAACACGTCTCTGATCCCAGGACCATCAGCACCGGTGCCAAGTGCTTCCTGGGCACCATCATCGCTCAGGATCTCAAGTGGGAGCTGAACATCACCTCCCTCACCAAGAAGGCTCAGCATTGGGTGTACTTTATGCTGCAGCTGAAGAAGTTCAGCCTGCCAAAAACAATAATGGGGCACATCTACTCCGCCATCATTGAGTCCATCCCTACTTCCTCCATCACCACCTGGTACACTGCTGCCACCATCAGGGACAAGGGCAGGCAGCAGTGCATCATTCACTCTGCAGAGAGGGTGATTGGCTGCAATCTTCCTTCTCTTCAGAAACTGCATGCCTCCAGGACTGAGGCAAGCAGGAAAGATTGCAACTGACCCCTCCCACCCTGGACACAAACTGTTTCAGACTCTTCCTTCTAGCAGGAGGATGCGGTCCATCAGGACCAAAACCTCTCACCACAAAAACATCTTCTTCCCATGTGCAGCTAGTCTCATTAACAAGGCCCTGGTCCCCCACTGACACTTTCCCCTTGCAAATAATATGAATATCTCAGCACATGTAAATAATATTAAATTACATTTTTATATTGTTGTTATTTTTAACTGTCTGTTTGTCTGTGTAGCACCTTTCCACCAAAGCAAATTCATCGTTCATGTGAAACACTACTTGGAAATAAAGTCTGATTCAAACAAACCTTTTTAAAAAGATGAGAAAGAGCACTGTTCAAAAGTGATTTTGAAGGCCGCCTATGATGCACAATGTCCTGTTAAAGCAGCAAACGTCACCGGCCCACACTGTTCAAAGGCAGCTGAGGACAAAGGAGGTGAAGAAGGGTCTGCATCAACCTGAGCTGAAGAGGGCCTCAGAGCATAAACTTTTTCAATAAAGAACTTAAAAAATGTACACAGTGCAGGAGATTTAGCAAATTTCTGCAAGTCACTGACTCTATGCAATCTGCTGGGTTTCCTTAGATAGAAAACCTTTTAACCATTTTGAATAATAAACTGATACTTTTTTGCCCCACCTATCTCTCTTTCTTGCTTCTTTTTTCCTTGCATTTTGGTCTCTTTGTCCATTGCATTTGGAATAATCCCAAAGCAGTTTCTAATAAAGTTTCATTTATAACTATCAAGCAGAGCATTAAAGAAATCTGTATGATTCAGTTGAATTTACTTTGTAAAGTGCCTTGAGATGACATGTGTTGTGAATTGGTGCTATATAAATAAAACTGAATTGAACTGAATATGACCAGCATCACAAGGATTCACAACAGAGTTAAAAACATTAAAAACAACCTGAGGTCTGTGATTGTTGATTAAAACCCAATTTAATAAGAAAAAAACAGACATAGATTCAGCACTCTAATATTTCAATGAGCTGTCTTTTAAAATGTCCAGTGAAACTTGTAGTCTGTCCTTTTTGGATTGTCTCTCAGTACTCCTGTACTGACATCTGAGAGGGGGCAGTTTCGTTTAGCCACGGCTAAAATAGAGACTGATTGATATCAACACAAGTAGAGATAAAAAGACCAGTGAGCTCTTCCACGCTGTACACAATACTTGCTGTACTTTGGAGATTATGGCACAGAGAAAAAGAGGAGAAAAGTTTATCTTCACCATTTAATGCTAAAAACCCAGGTAAAAAGGAATCTGAAGGAGCTGACAGTTAAAAGTACGTTTAAAAACAGAGACTAATCCACCTACTTTACTAGTGGTCCGTGTAGAGCTAAAGTAAGTGCATTGGAGGGAGAAGTTTAGAAAACGGAACTGATTCAAAAATATTAAGCTAAGTCTCAGTCAGGAACATAAAATCCAGTTGAATGGAGATTAAAAAAAAGTCTTTCAAAATAAAATTGGCTAGTGACCTAGCGTTCAGCAAGGCTGCAGGGAGAGTCAGATCCTTGCTGTCCGGAGCAGGTGCATGGGCCAGCCGGCCAAGATTCCTGAAGTTGGTGCCACGTCTATTTCTCGTCACCAATATGTGAAAGAGTCTAGATCTAAAAATAGAAATGGAGTCACAGATTGAATCCAGCGATGCCTCCCTTCATATATGTAGCTGTTTGCACAAAAGTGGAACAAACTTTAGTTGCAGTCAAATTACTTTAGGACTTAGATTTTTACCAGCAAGCCTCCCCACTTAACGTGTCTCCTTGGGCATCGCTCAGGTGGAAGTACACAGGGTGCACAGTACAGATAGTCCGGTATATTCAACAGATGCGAAAATGATTTTGTTGAATAACCTTAAGGAGATGGCTGCAACTTATTATGCAATTACAGACCAGCAGAGCAGAGTCATCAGAGCAGAAAAAATCCCAAACAAACAGCAAAAAGCAAACATAGCATATGTGGCAGACAGCTGGCCATGACAGGCACCATACTGTTGTGAGGGGTTTGAAAAAAAAAGACACCTGGTGGTGTTTATGAAACTACATGATATAATAGTTTCACTCAATGAATTGAATTGCTGAGATAAATTAACTTTTCAATGATATTGTACTTTATTGATGTCCACCTGTTTATAATGTCAATATGGCATCGTAGATGTTACAGAAGCTGTTGCTATGAGGATCATGTATATAACCTTGCATACAAGGCTCATAAGAGTACTTAAAATAGGATCATGTGCATCAATACAACAACATTTTTGATGAGTCATTATACCTGCTTTGCCTTTTGGGTGAGGTACTCACTGGACTCATATTTTAGGGACAATTCAAAGTGTCCCATTATTCTTATATACAGTTCTTTGATTGTGGGAGAAAAGTGGAGAGATTCCACTTATGCAAACTCTAAACATAGAGGCAGGGTTGGAAAGCAACTCCTCTAACTGTGAGGCAAGAATGCAAACCACAGCTCCACAATGGCCAAAAAAGAAGCTGTGAGCTAAAATGTTTATTGCAGCTGTTAAACCTAAACAAGGTAGTCATCTGCGTAGTACATGACTGTGGTCCTAGAAAAGTAATGCAAAGTTTTGTTTAAAATGATTATACCATTAGGAAGTATTCCTTTGGCTGAAGCATTATCAACAGTCCAACAAACCGATATTCTGACAATAATACAAAAGTAAACTTTAGTGGTTGTTTCTTCTCCTCTTTGTGTTGCTGTGTGCAGCCTGAGGAGCTGACATTGCTGCTCATCAAACTCCGCCGGCGGCAGGCAGAAATCAGCAGCCTGCAGGAACATACAGTAGCTCAGCTAATGGCCCTGGGAATAGAAGGGCCCAACGCCAAGGTCAGCCCTAAGTGTGCATGCACACATATGTAACAGTCTTGGTGTTTCTCTGTGTCATGTGTGCTGGTCATTTCTCCCCTTTTTCATTTTGCATTTTTGTAGTTTTGGTTGTTTTATACCAGACTGCCACAGAACATTTTATACTAACCACGTGTCAGTTCTTACTTGCTTTGGGATCATGTGAAACATAATCATTTAAATTGAATTTGGTGTGTGCTTAAAGGATGTTTGTCAAAAAGAGATACAAAAAAATATGAACATTCCATTGTGTTCAGTACTTTATCTGAGTCTCAGATTGAAGATCCAGCTAATCTTCCCACTTCACAGCAACCATAAAAATGCCACTGGGCAGTTAGTTCAAGTTAATTATATTAAGTTATTTAAATAAGTAGGCATTCAGCCATTGCTAGTGATTCAATAGCCATAGTGACATGCATGGGATTATGGGTCAAACCTTACAAATGGCTCATTCCACTATCAGATCTAAACAGCCCTCTATTCCCACCAGTATGGTTCTGGGATATTGTGTTGCCATAAGAAGGTCATGCATAGCTTAGCGAAGTTAGTTGTTTGACCAAAGATGTTTATGAAATTTGTCAACTTTAGGCATTAATTTAAAGACAGAAATGCACAGAATTCTCAACCAGCTAAAAGTTATTTTATTCATATGTCTTTGTTAACACACCAAATTCAGTTTCATTTTGGAGGGATGTTCTGCAATAAAACGTTTTTGGTAAACAGTTTGATGTGTGATTTTGGGTGGTGACAGCTGTTTACTGGCTTTTGTGTTCTGTATGTGTGCCAGTGCTGTCTTGGTAGAGGTACTACTCCTGTACTTGTATGCCATTTTAGAACTTCTGTGCAGCTGGGATTTGGATTGCATATTCTTTCATCATCAGTGGTTATGTTTTTTTAACCCGTCCTGTGTCTCAGTCTGAGTTTTAAGTTTGTACAGTAAAGACTTTTATTAACTGATGCATGACTGGTTGGTACAGAAGAGCTTAATATTGTGCGTTAAGAAATTATTTGAAGAGTTTTATATGATTAAAAAGTGTTAATACTTATTCCAGTACTTACTAAACTACTAAAACTCATCTTTGTACATGGCAGATAAAACCTTTCATGGTCTTTGAAATATTACTGTATCACTTGCTTTAACTGATTTGTCATTCCCAAACGCAAATCCCTGTTTAATGCTTACACTACACTTACAACAGCACTGAGTAAGGTAGACATGTAAAACTTGCAGGTCATACTTTTGGTTTTACATATACCCAGTCATTTCATTATAAGAACATAACCTCCAAATTAAAAGCGCCTAATTACATTATTTTTCAAATTAAATGGTAAATACGCCTTTATCAAAAGCTATTAATACAGTTCAACAACCCCTCTTGACATAATTTACCACCTGCTGTGTGCCTGATAAGAAATCTTGGTAAACTATAGATGCTCTTGGTTCTCTTTGATCAGAAAACCTGGCCAACCCCATCTAGTATGGGGATCAAGCCCCACACTAGGTGGGGTCAGTGAACTTCATATGCAGATTACCCTCAAATTAACTCATGCTCCTTCTTGACCAATGTAAATTGCTTGTTACAATCAGCACCGCTTCTAAGAGTTTTCATTTGCAGTTCTATAATGAACTACTATTTTCAAGCAGTATTTCCCATCTTCACCTTCAAGAATCTCCTGACTAGTCATTTCCTGAAGGTAAAGGGGGGCATCCTCCCTAACACATCTAACACACATACCATACCTCACATGCACTTTCCCTACGATTCTATGTCCGCTCTGCCTCTGCTGTCAATGTTCAGTAGAAACATCTAAAAGCAATTGGTGGTTTGACCTAAGAGTTTAGATGTATTATGATTTAAGGGATCCTTTACACAATCTTGTATTAAACAGGAAGCCTGTTAAAGAGGCCAAACTGGAGTTATATGTTCCCATTGTCTAGGTATTGTTAGTTAACACTGAGTGATAGCCAAGCTGCGAGGGACTCACAGGTCTAAGCCCACATACAGGGAATTAGAGTAATCTAGGCCAGGGGTTCCCAAACTTTTCCATACCATGGCTCCCCAAACAGCATTAGCATCTGGGCGGGGACCCCCTTTTGCAAAACCCACAGAAACGTCAACTTTTTAAAATGTCTTTTATTAACTATGTCTTTTATTAACTCCCAAACACAATGACTTTAATTACTGTTGAGATGGAAAAAAGGAACTATAACTATATATATATATAGACTATACATATTATGAAAACAAATAATATTTCTGATGAAATCTTCACAATAAGCCATTATGCGTAGCTCATTACATTAGTACCTCTTTCCATTAGCATAACTAACACAACCAAATTACATCATGACCATTAACATTTCAAGCCGCTCTAAAACGGTTTCCATTTTAGATACGAACATTGTTCCCCTGTAGACTGAAGCTAAACCCTACATGCTTTTAACCTTTTCCGTAGTCTTTTCTCCATTCTTTTATGGATAACCTTTATGCTAATCTTTTCTCAGTTTAGCCATTAAACCTTTAGGCTATCATGATGTCAAATGTCTCATGATGTCAAAATGTAAACATGATGAGGAGGAGTGTCCCACAAATGTGGGCCATCGATTACAAACAAGATTTGTTCATTTGCACACACAAAAAAGTTATTTTCCAAACAATTCATTCAAGCCATGTTGACCACATGACCACACCCCAGTTAAAATCTTAAGTGAAAACCCAAACCTAACACTACAAAATTCTAATTAGCAAGAATTTACCCACAAATGAGTCAAGTTATTAATTTAAGAGGTGTTCAGCAGACAGGTGACCATAAAAGGGCAAACCTTAAGAAAGATAAACCACTTCCCATTTCATGCTGTCAGCAATTGCACCACATGGAAGAAAAATGTCACAAAACCTGAGAAAGGAAATCATTTCTTTACACAAAAAAGGATGGGTTACAAGAAGTTCAGCAAAGCTTTACATATCAGTCAGAATAATGTAGCAAAAATGTAAGAAAGATGGAAGTGCAACCATCTAAATGAGGCGTCCAGGCAGTCCATGGAAGTTAACATCTCAAAAGGAGCGTCTTCTGATGAGAAGGGTTGAAGAAAATCGCTATGCAAGTTCACTGCAGTTAGAGAAAAGAAAGAAAGAAAGAAAGAAAGAAAGAAAAACTGGAATGACGGTTTCCTGTGACACCATATAGTGCGCACTGCAGTGGAATGGTATGCATGTGTATCGTCCACAAAATAAGACTTCCCTAAAGCCCGGGCACAAAAAAGCATGCCTAGAATTTCGTAGGGCTAATGTTGAAAAATGGCGTCTCAAAGCCTTCAATGAAACATGGTGGTGGCAGTGTCCTCATGTGGGGCTGCATGAGTGCTGCTGGTGTCGGAGATCTGCATTTCATTGATAGTTTCATGTAATTACAAATCATTGCTCTATACTGAAAGGGAAGATGCTACCATCACTCTGTGCCCTTGGTCGCCATTCACCTTTCCAACATGACAATTATCCAAAACACATATCTAAAGCTACTGTTGTATTTCTGAAGAAGAAAAATTTAAACATGATTGAATGGCCAATCTCCTGATCTGAACCCAATCAAACATCAATGGGGAATTCTGGAGAGACAAGTTGAGCATCACTCTCCATCCAGCATCCGGGTTGTTCTCGAAGAATGGAAAAATATAGACGTTGCAGTCTGTCTACAACTTGTTCTTTCCATACCTAGAGGACTTGGTGTTTTCCTTACAAATTACGGCAGTCATACAAATACTGGATACAGTAGTTTTTGTTGTGTGGTGCATTCAGTTTTGCTTCAATTAATTTAAGTAAAACTGCAGATTTTGTGATCCAGGATATATTGTTAACCTTGATTTCATTTTATGGATTTAAACAAGTGTTCTAAGAAACTCGGCATTGGGAAAACTTCAGACACTGTGTATATATATATATATATATATATATATATATATATATATAATATTATATATATATATATATATATATATATATATTATATATATATATATAATATTATATATTATATATACACAGGGTTGGACAATGAAACTGAAACACCTGGTTTTAGACCACAATAATTTATTAGTATGGTGTAGGGCCTCCTTTTGCAGCCAATACAGCGTCAATTCGTCTTGGGAATGACATATACAAGTCCTGCACAGTGGTCAGAGGGATTTTAAGCCATTCTTCTTGCAGGATAGTGGCCAGGTCACTATGTGATACTGGTGGAGGAAAACGTTTCCTGACTCGCTCCTCCAAAACACCCCAAAGTGGCTCAATAATATTTAGATCTGGTGACTGTGCAGGCCATGGGAGATGTTCAACTTCACTTTCATGTTCATCAAACCAATCTTTCACCAGTCTTGCTGTGTATATTGGTGCATTGTCATCCTGATACACGGCACTGCCTTCAGGATACAATGTTTGAACCATTGGATGCACATGGTCCTCAAGAATGGTTCGGTAGTCCTTGGCATCTAGCACAAGTATTTGGCCAAGGGAATGCCATAATATGGCAGCCCAAACCATCACTGATCCACCCCCATGCTTCACTCTGGTTATGCAACAGTCTGGGTGGTACGCTTCTTTGGGGCTTCTCCACACCGTAACTCTCCCGGATGTGGGGAAAACAGTAAAGGTGGACTCATCAGAGAACAATACATGTTTCACATTGTCCACAGCCCAAGATTTGCACTCGTTGCACCATTGAAACTGACGTTTGGCATTGGCATGAGTGACCAAATGTTTGGCTATAGCAGCCCGGCCGTGTATATTGACCCTGTGGAGCTCCCGACGGACAGTTCTGGTGGAAACAGGAGAGTTGAGGTGCACATTTAATTCTGCCGTGATTTGGGCAGCCGTGGTTTTATGTTTTTTGGATACCATCCGGGTTAGCACCCGAACATCCCTTTCAGACAGCTTCCTCTTGCGTCCACAGTTAATCCTGTTGGATGTGGTTCGTCCTTCTTGGTGGTATGCTGACATTACCCTGGATACCGTGGCTCTTGATACATCACAAAGACTTGCTGTCTTGGTCACAGATGCGCCAGCAAGACGTGCACCAACAATTTGTCCTCTTTTGAACTCTGGTATGTCACCCATAATGTTGCGTGCATTTCAATATTTTGAGCAAAACTGTGCTCTTACCCTGCTAGTTGAACCTTCACACTCTGCTCTTACTGGTGCAATGTGCAATCAATGAAGACTGGCTACCAGGCTGGTCCAATTTAGCCATGAAACCTCCCACACTAAAATGACAGGTGTTTCAGTTTCATTGTCCAACCCCTGTATATATATATGTGTGTGTGTGCGTGTATATATACAGCATATTTACATATATTTATATATATCTATAGATATATCTATATTTATAGGTATATATATATATACTATATCTATAGATATATATAGATATTTATGTGTGTGTGTGTGTGTGTGTGTGTATATATATATATATATATATATATATATATATGTATATAGATATGTATGTATATGTATGTATATATATATATATATCTATATATATATATGTGTATATATGTGTAAAAGGCCTCTCAATTTTGTTCTCACTTGCCTTTCAGGGCATAAAAAACAAATGCTTGCTTTAAAAATTAGGAAAAAATATTTATGATTTATAGCATGAAAGACATAATGGAAAAGCACAGTTCGTCAGATTTTGTACGTCACTTGATTTTTCTTTCTCGCCTTTCAGGGGGGAAAAAATGTTCCCTGAAAAATAAACTTGGAATGTTCAGCTGTTTTTATAGTCTTTATTTTATGTTATATAGAGTATGTGATTTAATATTATGATTATTCTTTAGGAAAACACTAAATAAGGAATCTCCTCAACCTGGAAATTCAGGGGTTGTTAATTACAAATGCACTGTAGTATATTTCTTTTCAATCATCTTTTGTTACTATGTTCTTTACCTTCTCTTCTTATTGTTCCTTGCTTACTCATATCTAATAAAAACCTGTTTATTCCATGTTAATCAATCCACTTTCTTCCCTACTTTACCCATGTGTCTGTGATTCTACCAAAAAAATTTGGCTTCCCTTTTTCTGCTCCTTTTCTTTTCTCTGTGACTGCTACAGACTGATGTTCTCTCCCACCATCTTCAGAGGAATCTTATTTACCTGGACAAGCAGGTGAGAACTCTGTTTCTGGCTACAGAATCAGAATCCCCATACAATATTCTTTGGGTTGTAAAAACTTAATTCCAGGCATTCCTTGTATTTATTGAACATAGTTTCAGTGCAAAGGGAAATCTTGGATTCTATAGCGAAGAATAGCTCTGATAACGTTTGAGCTCTTAGCTGCAGTATGTTACTGCATTGTGATTTAAGTTAAGATGGAGCTCAAGGCAGGCAGATTGAGTGACTTGTGAAATATAAAAACACATGCTCTCATCACACATAATAGTATAACTGACAAGTAAAGTGAAAAACATTGACATATGAAGCAGCAAGTGAACATTTTGCCCTCAAAGTTGATGTATTAGGAGGAGAAATTGGCAGTGTGAGAATTTGAGCGAATTTGATGAGAGCCAAACTGATACTTAGACAACTGGGTCAGAGCATATCCTAAACAGCAGCTCATGTGGAATGTTCCCGGTCTGCAGTGGTTATCATCTATCAAAGCTGTCCTAGAAAGGAACGGTGATAAACCAGCAAAAGGGTCATGGGTGCCCAGGTAGTCTGATGCAACTGACAAGATACTCCAGCTTTAATTACAGTTTTTTGTGTATGGCACTGCATTGCTGCAGACCAGTCAGGGTGGCCATGCCGAAAGTACCAACAAATGTGTCTGGAACAACGAGGGATGAGTGAATCCTGTTGATTAAATCTGCTTAAAAGTTACAAGCAAAACAAATGACACTTTATTCCTTAAATTGTTTAGTTGTGACTTTAAGCTGCTGTAATTTCTAACAGTAAAATTAAATAAGCTCTCTAACTTCCTAACAAATATGAATGTAAACTTGACCAACTGAATTACGTTTAATGCTTCAACAAATAAAAGCACCTTACTTTATACACAAGAATAAACAAACCAAATTAATTGAAGATTAAGTGCTGCAAGACATCAGAACAACTGAGGTAAAACTTACAGATACCAAGAAATAAATTAGTGTGAAAGATAACAGTGTCTGCCTTCAATGAGATTACACCCAGGACCCTATGAAATTAGTAATTTCTTTTTCAAATTAAATTAGATTATTTCCTAAATTCAGTCTGTTTTCCTAATTTCGTGTATCAAAAATCAACACATTTAGTCTTAAAAGGTATCTAATTATATGGTCAATGTAATCAATTTCAACAGTTCCATAGAAAAATGGAAAACTTTGGAAAAATAAACACATGAAAGTTAAGAAACAGTCCTTTTTTAAAATAAAAATTCAGATATGAATTTTCAAACTTTCATATACAATTATTTAGAATAGTTTTGTCTTCTTTCATTTGCACCAACAATCACGATCAGGATGCTTCTTTTAACAACCGATATTTTATTCCTTCTGAGGTTCTAGTCCGTGTTCTTTATTCCAACCCAGTATTAACTCAGTTTAAACAAAGTTGCTATAATGTTCCAACATCATGTAACCTAAAACATGCACAGCTTCATCATTTAGTAAACGCCATCTTGCTCACGATATTTGCTAAGGGAGGAATTTACAGAAACAACAGGGCAAGCTAGCTGGTTTCCTTTCTTTGATGACTGGCTCTTGACACTTAGCTGCGTTCTGGCACAGACACAGGCAGAGAAAGTTATTCTAGTGTGAGACCTGCGTGGTCCCAATTACAAATACATGCAACAACAGTCAGAGGCTTCTACAGATTGGCTGTAATAAAGATCACTACAGGAGATCCATACTTCACCACAGCATCACCATCTACATCAACTGTCAGTTTGGAATAGAGGGACCTTACACCCTTCTAGATGTTCATCTAACATACACATCTTGTGCATTTGTGACAACCGAGACCACAATGGGAATGGTTGTCCCAGTGTTTTTTATTGAGAAAAATAAAAAAGGAGACTTTAGACTAAAGTGTTATTTAACGCAGCCTTTTATTTCAAAATTTAAAGCTGCAGTAGCTAAAATGTATTTTTTACATTAATGTTGAAACTGTCACTATGTCCTAACAGTACAATATGAAACAGATGATCTGTGAAAAAATCAAGCTCCTCTAGCTCGTCCCTGTAGTCCTACTGCCATTTGCAGAAATACACCGCTCCTGGTCAGAAACAACCAATCAGAGCCAGGAGAAATGTCTTAGCTGTGTCAATCAGACTCGTGTATGGGGTGTGGAAACCATTCCAAACCTCTCCCCCGCACACAGCGTGTACGATCATTCAAGCTCAAGATCATCAGTGTGCTGCAGCTGTGCTAATGGCTTTGTGTTGATGATTTGAGGAGCAAGTTTGTAGTCAAAGTATGGGCTGGCTATGGTCAGTGTAAAGCATATTGTTAATGTTTCGTTCCTACTAGAAAATGTGCCATAGCTTTTTATCCGTCGTCATCGGTGGCCCTGCTTACGGCAGGCTCTGCTGTGGGTGAGGAGCTGTGAAAGGGAGGCCTGTAGCACAGCAGAGAGCAAGGGGGAGGGAACTGTAAGATGTGCTTGTTCAAATTTTCAGGCTAAGTCCAAGGTTTTCTCAGAATTCCATACTGCCGCTTTAAAGTGGAACTAAACCCGATGTAAAACTATAACCCTGCACTCAGACAAATTTTAAAAATGTCACCAAAGTGGGCAGTGCCAAGAGACACTGATGGGCATGGCCAAGTGTGGGGATGACAGAAAGGGTTAAGTGGGGGTGTGGTCAGCAGGTTGAGGGAAAGTGGCCTCTAGCTTAATTTGACATATGAAACATGGAGAGTGAGCATAGCGACGCTGGTAGTTTCGCAACATAGGATTCTTCATCCCCCTGTTCACCGGAGGTTAAGGGAGGCTTTATGGAGCCCGGCGGGCTTGAGCCCCATCAGTTCGAGCCGCTAGCTCAAGGCACTGACTCAGTGATGCCCGAAGCAAGCGCTGCTGAGGCAGTGGAGGGCAGAGTGGGTCCAGAATGGTAAAGTGATGTTAGCAGCACTGACAAACTTTCAGAAAGTTTACATATAGATTTATATTTTCTCAAGTAAAGCATATGATCGAAGGTATAATGCATAAAATGCTCTGATCAATGCTTGCAGTTCCAACTCCTGACTCGCTTTGGTGGTGTGTCTGATTGAGAACGTAGGGGGCTGTGACGTACACATGTACCAAGCTGTACCGTTTGAATTTAACTGCACTAGCCACTGTTCAACCCAAAGAGGGCAGCACTAAGACTGTTTTTAGGACAAATATTGCAGAATTAAACAAGCTAATGTGAAAATGTAAAAAATTGCACAGTAATATAAATATAGCAACCCTTAAGGCCCAATTTAACCAGTTTATCTGCAAACAAAGTTGATTTGTGGTTTAGTTCCACTTTAATTTCAGATTTTAGTTGAAACACCTCATTGGTCTGTTGGATTTTCAACACTCACCTAAAAGTGTATCTACCTCTATTAATTAAATACTGCTATGTTCCATAATACTTATTTTGGTAATGTACCAATCCTAAATTAAACCTTTGGGCATTTTTTACCGGTAGTCTTTTGTAGCAACAGAAGTTGTTCCAGGTTTTTGGTTGCATCTTTATTTGCCTCATAATGGTACACCCTGAACCGTATATGGGAGGGCGAGTGTACACACACACAATTTCCTAACAGCAACTTCAAATCATCAAACAACCAAACATGCAAATATTAAGGCAACTGAAGCATCTTAAGAGAAAATCCACAAATGTTTGTATGGAAAACTTGTACACTTCTTGAAGAAAGGGCCCTTCAATAATTTGACAGGAGAACCATTTGCTGTAAAGCAACAGTGTAATCTATTAGCTCACTACAGATACCATTTTAAATAGGCGGAGACTAGTGTGCTTCACAAACAACGTTATTTCCTGAGAGCTATTAGTTCGTAACCAATTGGTCATCAAGCCATAATCTCTAAGGCTGTCTGTTCAGCCTTTGCTGATTTTTTTTCCTTATGTTTCTTGAGGAAATCCTTTATAGATACTGGGGACATACGGTACATCTTTTTAGGCTGCCCCTTCTTCCTTTGTCTTTTAACTTTTCTGTTCTGTTATAGTTATTACAGAGATAAGTCACGTTTTTGACAAGAAAAGAGTCCTATGAAATAAAGCTACATCAGTAAATCAGTAAAGCTATAGCTCCAAAGTTTTGCCTTGCACAAACATGTATACATTATAGTGACATATTTTTAGAAAAGAACAGCTCATCTATTATTTAGATATATGAGACTGAGCTATGAGAGCTGGAAGTGATTTATCTATTAAGGCCTAATCTGAGAAACAAACGTTTTTTTAAAGGTTTTTCTTTAAGAATGGGAGAAAGTACAAAACTTACATTGTAACATGAATATTTGCTCTTTCATTTACATTTACTTTGTAAACGTTAATATAAGTATTAATGAAACAAACACTCTGGTACATACTGGCCTTGTCCGTATTTATTTAAGTGTTTTTAAACATTGTGGTGGTTGTTGTTTAGAGTGATGTTGATGTACAATGTGAGTGATGGAAACCAAAGTCAAATTCTTTGTTTATACTCACAAACCTGGCCAATAAAGTTGATTCTGATTCTGGCATACTTGTAGGCAGTGGTATGAAAATCTGTACTTGACATGTAAATATGTCCAGTGAGGCTTTTTGTATAGAATTCTTATTAGACGTCCGTAAGCAACCCAAGTAATCCACACAAAGAAATCTAAACAAATAAGTTCATCTACAGTAAATAGATGTTGGTCAGTATTTTCATTTTCAGGTTTTAGTCTTCCTTAGCTTATTATCAGTTAAACAGCATCTGATATCTGTAGTATCACTGTGTTATTACACCACTGTATTCTCTACTTCCCGGCACTGGTGCTAGACGAAGGAGAATGAGCCTCTTATCTTCATGATTCACACTATGATTGAGAACTCAGCGCCAAGGCCGCAACTCTACCAGCAAGTAAGGTTTTTGGAAGGTTTTGGTTTGAATCGGCACAGATGCCATCCTGCTGTCTGCTGACAGAGTTGTTTCATACAGAAATAGCTTTACAACTATCTTGAGTTTCATAGTCAAATATTGAAGCAACAATGTAAGAATGACGTTGGTTTAAATGAAAAGCTCCCAAATAAATGACCTGGAAATTGAAGCGTTAGTTTGCAAAAAATAACAACCAATCACTTCTAATCTATAAACATTACACTAAACTTGCGTTTGCTGTAGAACTTTAATTTGTCTTCAGCAAATCATGTTTATACCTGACTTGAAGTGGAGCAGACTCAAACCAAAACTTTGCTCTGGTTGCCCAGTTGTCGTGCATCCATATCTCCCTCTACACCATTAAGCTCCAGTTTCACCATATGGATGCAGCCAGCCATTCATCACCAGTCACTGGATCCTTCCCAGATTCAACAGCTGATGTCTGGATGATGTCTGTGATACAGCACGTCATTTCAGATGCTTTCCTTTGTTGGCATTGCTGGAAATGACCCACACTGGAGCATGGGACATGTTGCTCTGTCACCCAGACCCTCTTGCACCTGTTTCATTCACCATAGTTTGTTGTTTAAGACACATTTTGAAATGCTTGCTTTACATGTTTAGATGTCTTTGTCTAAAAAATTATTTTGCAGATATTCTTTAGCTGTGTTGAAAATGTATTTCTTTCTTGAAAACAAAACTATTCTTAAATTTTACGAAAGACCGATTCTGTTTGGTACAGAGTTGCAGTTTGTGTGGATCAGGTTAGTTCAGATTAGCAGAGATGATTACAGGAGAATTAATTTGACAAAGATAAAACTTCCACGTATTGCTGTTATACTATAAAGATGTAGTAATACAGCTGTTCTTTCATTTTGCGTCATCAAACAATTTCCCAGAGCTTCCTTGAGGCCAACCAAAGGTCATTCTCAGTAGACTTCACTATATGAAAGAAAACAACCTTCATCAATCAGGTTCCAACTTTTATGCAGCAGTTAACAGACCCGCTCTGCCATGAACTTTCTTTAGAGCCTGATCATATCGATGTTATCCTGTGAAATGTAGCCCCATATCATTACTGTCTGTGGAAATGTGCTGCGGGTGTTTACAGTTGTTTTTGCATGTTTGGTTGAAAACTGACTGAACAAACATTTCTGCATCATTTCCTTCCAGTGTCGACTAGTAATCCATCACTGAACACTTTTACCCGATCCTCCATGACTGCTTCTTGTTTTCTTACTGAAATCCTTGTTTTCTTCTGTTCATCTGATTTTTAGCCTCAGTGTATGAACATTCACCTACTTTAGTTTCCTCAGGTTTAGCTCATTTGTTTTTAGTTTTTGGTGCATATTTTTTCTTTTCAAGCCAGTATGCTTCTAATTTTCTGTACTGGAGCTTTGGCATTTTCCTTGGCCTAGCTCTATGCTCCACTTCTACAGCCATTTAAATTTGGTTTACCTTCCTCCAACTTTTAACCTTAGTGGACCGGAAGGAAGCAGTCTGATCCATATAAAATAACTTAAAGGAATTTCAGAATTGTTTGCATTGTTTCATCTGGCAGCTTTTTATTTGGCTCTGTAAGCTCTCTCTCGGAGCTGCAGAATCATTTTCAGTAACATCTATATAAAAGCCAATGAATCATCCGCTACATGCATATTGGGGCCCAGAAGACTTTATTATTCCTACATGGCAATCCCATTTTCATGTGTTCAGCCACTCAGTTTGTATAGTATAAGCTTAAATAAAAAGTAAATCATTTTGACATTAAAATCTTGATCAGCTGCCAGGTAGATAATTTGTAAATAAGTGTCCAGATCTCATCTCTTAACAACATTGAGGGGCCTCTAAGGAATATCTGAACAGTCTCCATCTTTCATTTGGCCTTAGCAGATAGGGTGTTAGTGACCCCTACTGGCCCACTCTTAATGTTTCTCCTCTTTCAGATCAATCCTGAAGATTTTAAAGACAGCTGTTTAAACCAGTCTACAGACGAAGCCGATGTTGAGGTAAGAAACTATGCTTTCTGTAAACTTCTGAACAGGTCTAACGAACTGCGCACCTGATCTGTGTTTGTGTGAATGTCAGACCAAGCTGAGCAGACTGTGTGAAAAGGACAAGGTACTGAGGATGCAGGAAGAGAAGCTGCAGCAGCTGCACAGGGAGAAGGTACTGCCCTGAGTGGTGCAAACACACCTTTCCACATTGTGAGTAGTCTCAGGTGTGAAGTAAGGAGGCTACCTGTGTATTTTGTGGCAGCACACTCTGGAAACGGCGCTGCTGTCGGCAAGTCAGGAGCTGGGTGAGCAGAGGAGCTCCAACACGGCGGCAACGCAGAGCCTTGTGCAGCAGAGAGATGTTCTGCAAAGCGGCCTGCTTAGCACCTGCAGGGAGCTGTCCAGAGTCACCGCTGTAAGCACACAAACACACTCACACCAAAAATGACCCTTTTTATGTTGGTTTAAAACGTTTTCTGGTCCTCTCTCAGCAGCAAGTGCACACACGCAAAAACACACTTCATAGCGGCGCACACACTTAGCTGTGACATTTGCTTAAGTAGGTGTTGTTAAATACAACGATAGAGGAAGTGTTTAATTAATAATTATATATTAGAATTTGTATCTCAACATCCTGACTTTTTACTGTACAGAATGTACAGAAAAAGAAAGACACCCTGTTTCAGTTCTGTGTCACAGGATAGTATAAAAGATCTTGTCTTTACCAGTTCATCAAATTATGTACATTCATTCTTAAGTTTACAAAAATCCACAACAGGTACCGTAATAATATGTAACTAGCCCGGATGGGAAATATGTAATTTATTATCTAATTTAATTTATATTGTATAGTTATAACACATTTATCATGTTTAGATTATATAAACAATATAGAATAGAACAGAAATATCCTTTATTGTTCCACAGTGGGGATATTCAGGTGTGTCAGCGGCATAGCTAAAAGGCAAATAGAAGCATACTAAAAAACAATAAAGAAGTTACAAGACTATATATGTTATAAATATCATTATTTTATCAATCAAATATAAAGCCAAAATGGAAAAGCTGTATGAAATGAACAAATAGTAAAAATAAAAAGAGAGTTAAAGTAAACAGCTTGATACAATTTCTTGGGCTTCCTTAGACAGACAACTTACCAACTAGCATTGAATGACCAACTGAATCAGACTGTATTGTATTATATTGTTCTCCTTGGATCGGCACCTTGCCGTGTTGGAGAACCTTGTGTGTTCCAATGAACCTGAGAGCAAAAGAATGTTCCAAAAAAGCTGACTCAACCACGACCGACTCTTAAGGGACTGCATGAACCTGCAACCCAGCATTGATTTCAAACCTCTCTTGGGCAAAGCCTTCAACAGGAATATCCTAATGATGTAAATCCATCATCCTCGATACTTGTACAGAGATTTTTGGGTATACGTCCAGAAAACACCAGGACTGGTTTGATGACAATGACACTGAGATAGAACTGTTCATCTCCAAAAGGAGGGAAGCCTTTCACATATGGCAAAATGACATTTACTGCAAGATCAAAAGAACGACCCATTCCAGAGCAAAGGCAACTGTACAGAGCCGGTTGAGGGAACTCATGAATGCATGGTGGACAACAAAGGCAATGGAAGACTTGCAGACTCCAGAGGCTTTTTCAGTGCCTCTAAGGCTATTTATTGCCCAACCCAAGCCTTCAAGGCCTAACCCCACTGCGCTCAAAGGGCAGGCAGGAGCCACTGAAGACCAATGAATCCATCAATACCCGATGGAAAGAGCACTTCCAGGAGCTCCTGGAAGTGTCATGAGGAGCTGAGGGTGCCCTTAGGAGTCTTAGAAACTACAAGGCAACAAGTCCTGATGGGATCCCAATAGAGATTCTACATCACTTCCACAAACTACTGCTCAAGGCCTGCATAGAAGAACAGATCCCTTCAGGGCTCAGGGATCCTCTGATAGTGACCTTTAACCTCTGATAGTGTCCGACTACGTCCAAACCCAAACAACCCAGGCCCCATCCAGAGACGTGGGCCACAAAAAACAAAACAAAAATTAAATAAAAATAAATGGATAAAACTAACAAATAAATAAATACAAAAAACAAGGGAGGGTTACACCTGGTCCAAACTAGCCACCCAGCCGAAACTGTCCCAACCCCTGCCTTTTTCAGGAAAGGAGACGAGGCAGAATTTGGGATCTACAGAGGCATCTCATTACTCTTTCGCTTTTCATGGTAGAGTTTTAACTTGCACAAACTGTGTTAACTGACAATAGTTTTCTGAATTGTTCCTGAAGTGTTCCTTTACAGAATTATGTTGGTTTTTAATGTAGCGCCTCCTGAGAGATCAAAGGTCACGAGCATTCAGTTTTGGTTTTCTCGAAATTCCTTGCAATTGTACGTTGAGAAACGTACTTATCTTTGCAGTGTATTCAATTTCATATAGGTTGAACAGAATTTCCAAATCATTACATTCGGTTTTTATTTACATTTTACACAACGTCCCAACTTCATTGGAATTGGGGTTGTACTTTCACTTTCAGTTCTATAATTCAATTTTAATTCCAATTTTTGTTTTCTCAAACATCTAGGCCCTTGAGAAAACCACAGAAAAATCCAACAGACATTCACTGATTTATCAGGTTAAACTTCCTGTATGGCATTTTGAGCTGGAGCTGTGGAGCACACATGAGCTTTGCAGATGTCAGTCATTATGTAAAACATATCGTTGGGGAAACACAGACCGACGTAACACCGGTGGCACACAATGCTAATTTGGTGTCTTTAGCTAATAGATACAGGTTACATAACTGTTACAATTGGTCCATCATATGTTTACATGACACTTCTTATACACGGTCGTTGGAGATGGTGAATGACATCCACCAAGCTCATGTATGCTCCACTGCTCCAGCTCAATATGTTATAAAGGAAGTTAAACAAGATGTCAAACGTAAAGCAGTGGAATCTGTGTTTGATTATTCCGTAGCTTTCTCAAGAACTTTGATGTAAGACATCTGGGTCCTTTCAATTCTAAAACAAAATTTTGCAATTGAAATTGAATTAAAGAACGGAATGTGAAAGTAATCAAACAAAGAAATACATTTGCAAAGCAAATAAATTCAGTTTCAAACCAATAATTAATTTTTGAACCAATGCATTTAATTTCAAATTACGTGAATACAGATTGGGTCTGAGCAATTGAAATTCACCTTCTGATGGCACAAGTTTCTGCCCATACGTTTACCTCAACAAGTTTAAAGTCAAAAGGAAAGTTTGCTGCACCTTCATCATTGAGCTTCAGTATGCTGACGATAACGCCATAGTAGCACTCTGCAGAGGATCTCCAAGGCATATTGTACGCCTTTGCCAGGGCAAATAGAGCTCTGAGTCTGCCTTTAAATGTCAAGAAGACCCAGGTTTTATACCAACCTCCACCTAATCAGCCATACACCCAGCACACATAAAGGAGCAGTAACTCACAAGCTGGAACTCCACATCAGTACCATCAAGAAAGGCTAAAAAAGTAACTGTTATGTAACTGAATATGGTTTGGATTTGTTTGTCCATTGGCAAGTTGGTGCTATATTGACAAACTAAATTTAATGAAATCCCTAATTTTGGCTAGTTGTAGACATAACTTTGATTTGAAATTTGTTTTAAAAGTTTACTGTACTTACACTTTGAGACCAAATTCCTCCCAATTTTGGCTTAAACGTACATTGACAATTTTCCTCCTGGACCTGTAACCTATGCAACCTGATCTCTGAGATGGATGGATGGATGGATGGATCATAAAGGTCTTTTACATTTCTCACATTTTTTAAAATTCAAATTAAGTAAGTATTTTTGTAAATGCATTTCTTATATTTTGGGGGACAGAATAGATGTTTTTATTTATTAACTGCATAAAAGCAGAGGTATCACTGTGAAAATCTTTAATACACACACACCTATATATTAGGAAACACAGGTCCAGGACTCACATGCACAGCATATGGACACATTTATCTGGACACAGACTGAGTGGGTGTTGTGTCCCCAGGAGCTGGAGCGTTCCTGCAGGGAGTCTGAGCGGCTGGAGGCAGATGTTACTCTGGCCAGGACCAACCTGCTGGAGCAGCTGGAGGCCCTAGGCAGCCCACAGGTAACAGATAAGCCCAGACCAACTCAAAAACACACACTGCTTTATAGATGCCTCATACTTTAACAACATCTTTCTCTCTGTCTGTGTGTTTGTTGCTCTCAGACAGAACCTCCAAGTCAGCAGCACATCCAGATCCAGAAGGAGCTTTGGAGGATCCAGGATGTGATGGAGGCTCTGTCTAAAAATAGACCTCAGCAGAGAACAGAGAGTGGTGAATATGAGAAACCGATCACTTCTTAAAACAAGAACTTCTCTGTGTTTCCTCTACAACGCTTGCATCTGAATCTGTTTCTACCACATAAATCATTTTACTCTGAAAAATTCGTAGATTCAATGTAGTCAATGAATCTAAGATCATTCCCAGTTTTCAGCAAGGCTGGACAGTACAGTGTGCCAAAGATTTAAGGACACCATTTACTAATGAACAGTTTATTATGCCAGCTGTTTCTAATTCTGCTCAGACAGCCATGTTGTATTATGAGGTCCTGGTGGTTTTGGGTTAGTTTTGGAGGTATCTGTCTGATTATTTGGTTCTTCCAGATAATCTTACTCCTTGTTGTATTTAGCAGGTTTTCCTGGTTCAAAGCCTCTCTCCAGTCAGCAGAAAAATGAGGTAAAGCCTACACATTACATCCCTCACATAACCTAAATCTTTATTAGCTTCTGACTTTAATAAAATCTTTTCTAAGGTTTGTTAGACCTAATAGCTCTTAACATTTACACGCCTGTTCAGGTCACAGGAGCATAAGCACCCATCCAACTATTTATTTGAGTTGTAGCTGGTATTATCTCAACAATCGCTTGCTTGTGATTGATATAACATCTGGGCGGTTTTTCTGCACGTACTCTGTTTGACATGTTTTCCTTAGTTAAAGACTAGCTATAATCATTTTTGCTATATCAATTAAATCCTTGTAATTTAATTCAGGTGCCTCAGTAAACAGGAATATGATCAGAAAAACCCCATTTCTATCAGTAATTCAATTCAAAAAGTGAAACTCAGATATGATAGATTCATCCAGTTATGTAGTTCAAATATTTAATTATGGTAATTTAGCTGATTCTGGCTTACAGAAAATGTAAACTCATAACTCAGTTTCTCAGAAAATTAGAATATCACATTAGACCAATAAAAAACTGACATTAATACAGAAATGCTATCGTACTGAACAGTATGCCCTGGAACTTTACTTTACAGTATATGCACTAAGTACTTGGTCTCGGCTACCTTTGGCATGCCTTACTCCATCCATGCAGCGCAGCATGGAGGGTCATCAACCTGCAGTTCTGCTGAGGTGTTCGGTTTTATTAGATGCCTTTCGGTTATCTGTGTCTGATTTTGGTGTCTCTTATCTTCCTCTTGACAACAGTCCATAGATTCTCTATGGGGTTTAGATCATGCCGGTTTGCTGAAGTTACCATGGTGATTAAAGCAGGTATTGGTACTTGGAAGGCAAAATGGGCTGGTCCTTCTGGAAAAGGAAATCAGTAATCCCATAAAGCTTATCAGCAGAAGGAAGCATGAAGTTCTCTTAAATGTTTTGGTTGATCGCTGCTTTGACTTTGGACTTGATAAGACATAGTGGACCAGATGTGTTTTGGATTCTGTGCATCTCCACTATTCCTCTAGAATCTGTGACCCTGATTTTCAAATAAAAAGCTTTACTCCCATATAACGTTGGACCACTGAGCACCAGTCGAGTCCTTTTTTCTCCCTAGTCCAGGTATAACACTTCTGACGTTGTCTCTGGTTGAGGAGTGGCTTGACACAAAGTATGTAACAGTTATAGCCCAAGTCCTGGGTAAGTCTGTGCGTAATGGCTCTTGAAGTTCTGACTCCAGCTACAGTCCACACCTTTTGCTTTGCAATCTTTTCAGAGGCTGCAGTTATTCCTGTTGCTTGTGCACCTTTTTCTACCACACTTTTTTCTTCCACTAAACGTTCTATTATGTTTGGGTACAAAACCCTGTAAACACTCAGCTTCATCAGCAATGATCTATTGTGGCCTCTCCTTGTTAAGGTTGTCTATTATTGTTTGCTGGACAGCTGTCACGTCAATATTCTTTCCCTGATTAATAAAGGCCATAACATGACAATAACATAATATTTATGTATAAAAATCCTTTATTATTGGTGTGTTGTAAAATTGCTTTTTCTGAGTGACAGAATTTTGAGTTTTCATTAGCACTGAGCCAGAATCACGAAAATCAACCAAAATAAATGATTGAAATATACCACTATGTGGAATTAGTGAATGTAATATGAATTTCACTTTTTGAATTGCTCGTACTCGTCGTCTTCCGCTTATCCGGGACCGGGTCGTGGAGGCAGCAGACTCAGCAGAGACACCCAGACGTCCCTCTCCCCAGACACCTCCTCCATCTCCTCCGGGGGGAGCCCAAGGCGTTCCCAGGCCAGCCGAGAGACATACTCCCTCCAACGTGTCCTGGGCCGTCCCCTGGGCCTCCTCCGAGTAGGACGTGCTTGGAACACCTCCCGAGGAAGGCGTCCAGGAGGCATCCGATATAGATGCCCGAGCCACCCCAACTGGCTCCTTTAGATGTGGAGGAGCAGTGGCTCTACTCCGAGCTCCTCCAGTATAACCGAGCTCCTCACCCTATCTCTAAGGGAGTGCCCGGCCCCCCTACGGAGGAAGCTCATTTCAGCCGCTTGTATCCGGGATCTCGTTCTTTCGGTCATGACCCAAAGTTCATGGCGATAGGTGAGGGTAGGTACGTAGACCGACCGGTAAATAGAGAGCTTCGGTTTTCGGCTCAGCTCTCTCTTCACCACAACGAACCGGCACAGTGCCCCCATTATTTCGGCAGCCGCACCGATCCGTCTTTCGATCTCCCGCTCCATTCTTCCCTCACTCGTGAACAAGACCCCAAGATACTTGAACTCTTCCACTTGAGGCAGGAACATGACATTGAGTGTCTCTTTAGACAGCTATGACAACATGCCCCTTGCGGTGCAGACAGAACTCGCTCGCGATCAGTTCCTACGAGCCTTCAGTCCCACAGAGAGCCATGTACAGACTCAGCTTGCCCGTCCAGACACACTCGTGCAGCCCTGGAGTTAGCATTGGAAATGCTGACAGAATCCACTGGAGGGTCTGTAGACACACCAATAGTCAGAGCAACGTCAGCACCTGCCAAGCAGGTGGAAGGGTTTGGGGGGTTTGGCACACAACGTGATCCAGGTGGCTGCCCTTCAGCCACCTGCTCCTCAGGCTGGTCCTCGCCATGGTCAGCAGAGCTGCTGTGGATGTGGGCAGGTAGGGCACCTCATCAGACAGTGTCCCAGGTTGGTGGCAGTCCAGGGAAACCACCAGGGGCCCGTGTAGGTGGGAGTACATGGGCTGTTGACACCAAACCCCCACACCAACCCCATCTTCACCTGGCATAGTCATTGCTGTAGGCTGGTCCCAATGCTGGGTAATTCTGCCACTTTCCAGTGATGGTTGCTAGGGTGTCGTGTACAGTGCTCCTAGGGTCGAATGCAACATTGGTTTGACCTGATATCATTCCATCTGGAACTGCGGTGCAAGCAACTTATGTGCTTGTAAGACAGTGACTGGTGACTTGGATCCCATAAAAAGGAGGGGAGTGTTCCTGTTTAAAGTCGGATACCTAACCGTACCTTATGCTGCCTGGGTGGCTAAAGCCTGCATCCTCGGGCTGGATTTTTCACAAGCCATAGGTGGTGTGCTGGACCTAGACAAATGCGTTCTGTTACTCCCCTCCCCCCTTTACTTTAGGCCCCACACCTTTTGCAGTAGCTGCTTGAACAGCAAACTGACGAGGAGAAGCTGTCAGCACTGTTCGGGTCCAAGAACTGTGAGGGGCTGACTCATAAGCAGCAAGAAAGTCTATGGCAGATGCTGCCAGAGACACTTTTTCCCTTAAAGAGAGTGATGCAGGTCTAACACACTTGGTGGAAGACATCATTGACACTGGTGATGCTCAGGTGATGCTAAAGTGCGCCCCTGCTGACTTCCCCTGGCTCATCAGGAGACTGCTGACACAAAGCTATGTGAGATGCTGAAGACGGGCATCATAGAGCTATCTGACAGTCTGTAGGCCTCTGCTGTGGTGATGGTGCCCAAGAAGAACAGCTGTTGGATGAACTTCTGTGTGTACTATAGGCCTCTTAATAAAGCCACAGAAAAGGACTTCTACCCCTCCCCAGAATTGATGAGTCTCGACTTGGTAGCCTGGTCCTCTTGGTTTTCCACCTTGGACCTGCGAAGTGGATACTAGCAGGTACCTTTGTCTCAAGAATCCTTCTGCACAAACAGGGGACTGTGGCTACAGCCTGTGCAATGCCCCCTTGAGAGACATATGAACTGTGGTGGGTGGTGGGTATGCTATGTGTACTTTGCACAAGAGCTCTTTTGAAGTTGCACTGGACACAATGAGACAGGTGATGGAGAGAATGAGCACTGCAGGGCTGAAGCTGCATCCTGATAAGTGCCATTTAATGAGAGGGGAGGTGAAATTTCTGGGCCATAAGCTGGGCTGTGAGGACATCAGCACTTTAGAGGAAAAAGTTCAGACTATTAAGGACTGACCCACTTCCACAGACCAAGTCCAACTAAAAAGGTTCCAGGGGTTGGCCTCTTATTACAGGAGATTTGTAAAGGGCTTCTCTTCTAGAGCTGTGCTATTTTTCGCCTGCAATATGACTTCAACTTTAGTTGGATCAAGGACTGTCAGAAGGCCTTTGACATCGTCTGCAGATCCCTGACAAAGTTTTCAATCCTTGCAAGTTCAATGGTCTGAGGATATGCAAGGGAGTTTTGTAGTTAGTCTGGAAAGATCCTGCCACAGGGAGGAATGGTGGCAAGTTGTGGTGCTATGGTCACTGAGGGCAGCTGTACCGGAAGACTGCCACGGGAGTGCAGTTTCCAACCACATTGGTGTGTTCCAGACCCTGCGGCGCTTCCGCCAAGGCAACTATTGGGGGCAGCAGCAGAGGGATGTTAAGGACTTCTGCCCCAGCTGGGATGCCTGTTCCTCTCACAAGGGACAGCTGGAACAGTCTCAGCTTCAGCAGCGACCAACAGTAAAAAAGATGGAGCGAGTGGCTGTAGAAATCATGGGGCTCTTCCCCTGTACAGATAGGGGAAACCTCTATTTCCTTGCTGCCATGGGCTATCTTACTAAGTTGCCGGAGGCATACACCATCCCGGACCAAGAGGCGGAGACTGCTGCTGACACATTAGTGGGGTGGATGTTCTGCCGGTTTGGGACAGTGGGGACCCTTCACAGCGTTCAGGGCTGGAACATTTGAGTCCAGCGTGTTTGCTGTCATGTGCTAAAGCCTTGGGATTCAGAAGACCTTCACGGCCTGGTGGATGGTGTCCTAAACTGGATAGAAACTGGGTGGGCCCCTGCAGCATCCTGGAATGAGTTGGGGAAGTGGTTACAGGGTGCAGTTCCCTCCTAACAGCAGAAAAGTTTTGAAAGTAGAGACACACTTTCTACATATAAAGGACACTCCCTTCGCCCTTTCCTGGAGGGTGTGTGCAAATCCTCCATGCACAGTTGGACTGACAGCAGGAGCTGCCTCCTTCTTGTTCTTCCTCCCAGATCCCTGTAGTTCCTGCTACCTCTCAGAGCCTGGTGAGGCCAAGAAGGTGACGTCGTCTGCCTTCCCGCCTTTAAGTCTGTGTTGTTCACTCAAAGACGAGAAAGTAATTGTTGAGGGGGCAGTGTAATGATCCATAATGCAATATTGTGAGTGTTCAATTATTACTGTTGTTGTTCCTTTATGTTGAGCTCCCTAATACCTGTGTGATCTCAATAAACCGGTGGTGTAAGCAAAACATTTGGTGGTTGGGTGATCTAACTGACCATTGCAACATATATCAGTATATATATATGTGTGTATATCTATATGTGTATGTATATCTATATATATATCTACAGTTTATACACAGACCCATTCAGTATATTACAATATTGTTGAATGTTCATTCATTACAGTAACTTAACTCATTAAAGTTACGCACATTATATTAAATTTATATATATATATATATATAGAGAGAGAGAGAGAGAGAGAGAGACCCCTGACCTGTCCAAACAAAGCGGACAGGTTACATTACAGCCAGTCCAGTGAAGAGTTGTCTGTCTACTGTGTCTTGAATCTTCACTTTAATTCAGTCTCCTATAATCAAGATGCAGCAATGGAAATTGCCCTTTAACCTGAATCTTCTTTGACTCCTCCCTTTGACTAAAGGCAGGAGTTTGCACATGTGAACATGCATGTTGGTTTACAACTCCTCTGTCATGTGTGAAGTGTGAGCATGCCACTAAGCTAATATTGATTTCACCAGGAAGCTCATTCTGGAATGTGATGAGGTGAGTGCGGAGTCCTGTCCTGGCCCCTGAGCTTGTGCTGTTTAAACTGTAAAACGGGAAATTTACGCTGCTTGCCATTCCCCCCCACTTAAAGAGGGCAACAGGGTGCCTGCTCGCCCGCCCCTCCCTCAGTGCTATGACTCATCAGAGCGCATCCCTCACGCCCCCCCCCACTACCCACAACCCGGCAGCCGACCCCTCCACACTCACCGCCCTGACGAGCGTAAGGCCAGCTCCAGGAATGGAGCGCACAGTGTAAGACCTGTTCGAAGCCTCCTTGCCCCATCCCAAACCCAAACCCCTCAACTCTCCCCAATCCTCCGTAATCTATAAAACACGATCCACTTTCTGACCTAAACCCTTTAAAGCCTCACGTAAAATCTTTTAAAAAATAAAAAAAAAATAAGCCCGGGTTCCTCCCTGCTCTATGCTTCACCCACCCTTTGGGCCTCCCCAACACTCAGCTTAGGGGGTAATTCCCCCCGGGATCTGATTTTTTTCTGGGGTTTCAGCTTTTTGTCTGATCTTTTCCTGTTTGGGGCCTGTCCGGCCCCCTTTTCCCTTGGATTTTAAAAAACATCTTGTTAAAAGAAACCCAGTGTTACTCTGCTTTTTTGGAAGATGTCCTTTAAACCCCAGCCCTTTCAAAAAAAAATTTTTCTGAGATGTTTTGGAACCACTTATTTACTTTTGTAAACATAATACTTTACTATGCAGACTCTTTGACTAGTGGTGTTCTTTGCTTGGTGACCTATGTACAGTGTGTGTGTGTGTGTATATAGAACCTTGCAAAAGTATTCATGCCCCTTAATTTTTCCACATTTCATCAGACTTCTATGTATTTTATTAGAATTTTATGTGACAGAACCACACAAAGCAGTGTCATTGTAAAACAGAAGAAAATGATTAATGGTCTAAATTCTTTTACAAGGGAAAGGTTTTTCGTATAGTGGGGACCCTTAAAAATTAAATCCCCCTTTTTCTCTGAAACCTGTGAATAAAAATTTAATGCAAACCCACTTCTTCAGAAATTTGCCTCAAAGATTTAAAACACACCAAAAGATTTTAATTTTAATCTTATGTATCTTAGTATAAATGCAGCTGTTCTTTGAAGGCCATCAGAGAACAAACAGCATTATTAAGACCCAAAAAAACCCCCCGAGAGGTTTAAAAGGGGAAAAGTTGGGGGAGGGGAAATTTGAAAGGGTGGGTTAGGGGTTTTTAAAACAAATTTCCCCAAATGGGTTTAACATTTCACAGAGGGGCTGTTAAAATTCCAACATTTTTGGGAAAAAGGGTGGACCTACTGCAGACCTCCCAAGGCATGGACATCAACCTAAACCAGAACCTTGAACTTTTTTTCCTAAGACAAAACACTTTGTTTGGTGGAAAACACTGAACACTCCATTCCCACACTGAAAAAAAGTTTGTGGGGGTTTTCATGATGCTATTCCCTTTTTCAGGGGCAGGAAGTTGGGCACCCTTATAGGGAAAATGGGATTGGGAAACCCAAAAAACGGAAAAACCTGGAAAAAAAAACCTGTTAGAGGGTGCCCGAGGGCTTAGGGCTAGGGTGGAGGTTAACCTTTTTCCCGCATGCACCACCCTAAACATACAGCCAGAGCTGCAATGGAATGGTTTAGATCAAATCATAGTGTTGTGTAAAATGGCCTAATTAAAGTCCAGATTTCAAATCTGTGGCAATGGTGTTGAGAAGATCTCCAGCCAATCTGACTGAGCTTGAGTTCCTTTAAAAAGTAGCATTCCCATCAATTTTAGTTTCAACGCTGATAGAGACCGTTAGATCAACCTGTCAACTTTGATCTTATTTCTATTCAATTCAGTTTATTTATATAGCTCCAATTTACCAAACATGTTCCAGAGCTTTTCTTCATTGTCAAATGTAACCCCTGCACGCTATGGTTAATCAACTAATTCTGAAAGGCCTAGCAGTTGACCCCCACTGGTTCAACCCTAGAGATTCTACATCGGCTATCTGGGCATTAAATTCAATCAAGCTTACTAGAGTGGGTGGAACTTTTTTTTTTGTAATTACAAAAGGCTACTCCAAGACTTAGACCCTCTGATATGTGAGAGATGAAAAGAAATGAAAACCTTAAGTCTGAAGCCAGACTTAAGATTGAAGCCAGGATAAGATCACTGAAATCTTCAACAAGTCACTGGAGCTATGTGAGGTCCCCTCCTGCTTCAAAAGCTCTACCATCATCCCAGTATTCAAGAAACCCACCATCACAGGATTTAATGACTACAGGTCTGTCGCCCTGACGTCTGCATTCATAAAATCCTTTGAGTGACTGGTGTTGAGCGACTGGCCTGTAGTACATCCAAGGCCCCCTGCTTTACCCCCTGTAGTTTGCCTACCGGGCAAACAGGTCGGCAGATGATGCATTCAGCTTGGGACTACACTTCATCCTGCAACACCTCGACCACCCAAGGACGTACACCAGAATCCTGTTTGTGGACTTCAGCATGGCTTTCAACACCATCAACCCAAACATCCTCCATCAGAAGCTCACCCAGCTCAAAGTCCCTGCCTCCACCTGTCAGTAGATCACCAGCTTCCTGAAGGACAGCAGCAGGTGAGGCTGGGGAGCATCTTCTACCGCACAAGAACCATCAGCATCACCTCCAGGGGTGCGTTCTCTCCCCACTCCTCTTGTCCCTCTACACAAATGTCTGCACCTCAGTGGATCCGTCTGTGAAACTATATACGTTTGCAGATGACACCACTGCAGTGGTCTGACCCCGGCATGTGAGCGCTACAGCAGGATTTTGACCGGCGGGGTACACTGGGTAGTCAAACCACCTTGAACTAAACCCACTAAAGCCCGTAAATTTTGGAGAAAACACCACCCCCAAACACACCCCTCCCCCATCCTCAAAAACACTGGGGAAACCCCCTTTTCTTAAAACCCTGAGAGGGTCCTCACATAATCAGTCAGAAGGGCCCTGCAGAGACTGTAATTCCTGACAACTCAAAAGTAAAACCTTCCCAGGACTGCTGGCATCTTCTACACTGCCATCATCCAGCTGTCCTGTTTTTCATACTTCGTTGGTTTGGGGCATCCACAAAACAGGACGGTCCAGACTGAAAATGAAAAATCAAATCTGAAAGAATCATCGGGGCTACCTTCCCTCATGCAAAATTATACAGGTCTAGGGTTAGGAAAAAGGCACTAAAATCTCTGCAGCCCCCACCTTCTAAAATAAATTTTTTTAGGCTTTAGCTTCAGGTTGGCGCTACAGAGCACGTCTGCTAACCCACCGCCACAGAGACAGTTTCCCCCCCAAGGCTGTTTCTCTGAGAAATTTGCAGTTGAGTTCAGAACAAACCAACATACTTGGCGGTCTAACAATTTCTTTCTGTTAGACTTGTGTATAAATGTACATTTAAAATGTATTTTTTATTTCCATATTAAAGAAAAATCGTTAGTGAGAGCAAAGTGTATCGGAGTCAAATTCCTTGTTTGTGTGCAAAAACTAATCTGATTGTGATATTGATTATAATGATTATAATGCTATCAAGGGGACGTTTGTGTCTGTTTATTCAGGAGAGACAGATAAGTTGTCCGCTAACACATGGAGACTTACAGTGACTCCAGGAGGCGGTTCACCCATAGAACCTCACTCCGTGCTTTTTAATGTTTGGACAGGAGCTAGAACCTTATAGAGTAAAGAACAATTACTAAACAAAAACTCCCAAAAGCAAGGGATTAGGAAAAATAAAGAAGACTATATTTTAAAAGACAGTTACAGCTAAGCTTTTGGACCAGGGAAACACCCCCAGGCACTTCCCATTGGGTGGGGAGTCTCTTCACAGCAGAGAGAGGGCTGACCTCTGACCCACATTTCCACATATGGGATATACAACTGAGACATGCAACAAAGACCTGTGGCTGTACCTACAGTGAAAGATAATTTCACAAAGTATTGATTCAGGCGGATGAATACATGCACACCATACTTTTCAAATATTGTTGGGGAAAAAACATGAATTATTTTCCTTCCACTTTACAATTCTGCACTACTATGTGTTGGTCTGTCACATAGCATCCCAATAAAATCCGTTGTAGTTTGGGGTTGGAATATGAGAAATTGTAAAAAAGTTCAAGGGATATGAATATTTTCTCAGGGCTCTGTGTGCTGCTGATTGTGTAATCTAACCGTGAATCGCTTCACTTTGCTCTCATAGCAAGCTCCAGACTACCGGCTGTATAAGAGCGAGCCTGAGCTCACAACTGTGAAGGAGGAAGGAGACGAGGCCAATGGTGAGGACAAGGACAAGACTGAGACATCTACTGAAAGTAAAGACACTCCAGTGCCCAAAGGTACATTAAGAAAGTATGTTCTCTGACAGTATGCAGTATAGCAGATGGTTAAATTGAGATTTATTTTTTTTTATATAGTGAGAAAATGTTACACAAAATAAAGGACTAAACTGATTTGAAATGTTACATTTAGGAGAAACTGACTTTTGTGCTGCAAGAATACAAAATATACCCAGGCTGCATTTGCTGTGTACAAATTTCCCTCACCACTTTCCTATAAAATTGAAAAGAGTCTTTAACCTGTTAAGCCCTGAGGGGTTTTAGAGCAATCTCCGCCTGAAATTACATAACTGAAATAAATCAAGTATAGCTCCACAGTTATAATTATATTAGAATTGCAAACTTTTGGTACCTGTGGAACCACTATTGTAACTGTTACTGTGTCTGATATATTTGTGATTGAACAAAGAAAAAAATTAATTTTTAAGCCTTGCTGTAGATGTGTGGGTCCTCAATAAGAAGTACATAAGGAGTTTTAACAACCTGTTAATTAACTTTGTGCATTGAAGAATATAGATTCCATGCTGAACGTGAGAGTTATAACCCACAGGGTACGTTGCTTTAGGAAATAACACGAGGCTACAAGAACAGGTTTGTTTATCAACATCTTGACAGTAACTGCAGCAAATTTAGACTGAATCAAATAAAGCATATTGGTTCCACAAAGGTTTTAGTGGGCAATGTCCCAGTCAGAGCTGGGATTTTGGCACAATTTAGCCACATGTGCCAAAACTGTACCGAATGTGTTTTTCATCTCAGAAAAGATGAAAAACGATTTCCACTGTAGGACTCCTTCTGCATATGACATAGCTTTTGGTTATGACATTTACCCTGTATATAATCACAATGTACAATTGTGCACAGCATAAAATCAATATAATGAAAGAGATTGAACTACATTTTATCCTTTTATCTCCGACTGGAGGAATAGTAATAGAACAGCTATTAACAGTGATGTTAAAAACGCCACAGCACCCTACACTGTCACACTTAAGGCTGTAGCTATGGTGGTTTAAGCCCCGCCTCCAGCCGCCATAGCTCCAGCCGTCAATGGGTGAGTGGAAACACAACAGGTACAGTACCAAGTAGAGAGAGACTGAGTGGAGCGGTGCCGCACCGCCTATAACGAGCCAGTCGAAAAGGGACTGTCACTACCCGATCTGCTCATCTGCGCAGGCGCAAACAAAATTACTTCCGGTTTGCTGTTAAATGCACTTTAGTCGTTTAAACCATAGACATTAATCCTCCTGGAAGCAATTCTGTTTGCACATGTGCATATGAGCTGACACTACGGATTGTGCTTCCGGGGCAGATCGGGTTTTGACAGGGGCATTAGCAACCCACGTTTTAGAACCCCGCATAGCTTATTCTTTGTTGTTTTGTGGCAGTTGGCATACAACGATGTGGTGCATTATCGCTACCAGCTGGCTTGGAGTGTGGACCAGAATGTCACTGACCCACATAGCTGGGTATAAAAGGTGATGTTGAATACAACTGGCAACCAATGTTGGCTGTACTGTGTGGGCGTGGCGAATTATCATATCTCGCCGTTGGCATGCGTTTGCCTCTAACTTACACATACATCGTACTCCAAAACTGAAAATGGTTGATCAACCCCCAAACAGCTCTATTGGATTACATTGGAATTTGGATCAGTGGCAGCCCTTAGGAAATTTCAAATGCTTTATCTCCCTCATATATTATTGGATCCACACCAAATTGTGTGTGCATCATCATGGATGAATGCTGAACACCTTGGCATGGTCAATTGATGACATCACTTTAGCATTGCCCACTGAAAACCAAATTACAGGTTTCTTAGTTGATTGACCTTCCTTGACAGTCTCCAGAAGTTTCAAACTTTGTCTAATGACACATAATAATTTTAGATGACATTTTTCAAAGCACCACAGAAAGTCTTCATTATCTTTCACCACCAATCAGGAAGTAAACGCAGCTTCCATCCGGAAGGTCAGATTGTGGCCAGATTTTGAACGCTTCTCATCGGAGCAGAACTCAACACAACCAAACGTATTGGGAAGGCTTGCTCACAGTACCGCCAAATGGCGACGTGTGGAATTTAGCGCCAATCCGAGACTCTCGCGTTTGCGACACAGGAAGCTGCGAGGGCCTCCCAATGCTGCTTGCAACTTTTATTCCATATGTAATTTATAAACATTTAATTCACATTTACTAGATGTGCTCAGCCCCAAGTGATAGCAGTTTTTTCTGTGATTTATCTCCTTAATATAACTTGTGTTTAATCCTACATGTCATTTTTTTCTTCCATCTCTTTGCCTTATGTCTTTGTAGCATAGTTCAGTGTTCTGCCAAAATCTAAACACTCAGCCTCAATGGTTTGTTTGTCTACTAAAAGGTAATTGACATGCTTTTTTTCCCCTACAGTGCCCCCCTACCCGATGGGCATTGTCACTCCCAGGACTAAATCTCCCATGAGCCCCCCCGAGTCTTCCACTATCGCCTCCTACGTCACCCTAAGGAAGACCAAAAAACCAGAATCCAGATGTGTAAGTGTGCCCTTCAGTATCAACAGGGATACAAAATGCTCAAAGATGAAATGAAGCGAATCCTGTTTCACTAATGTAGCAAAACCAGCCTAAAGGGTTTTTTTTTCCTCGAACAGTCTGTATCAGAAGAGTGGCTTGCCCAGACAGAGATAAACTTAGGCAGAGTTTACAACATAGCACCAATTGACAGCAACTTTACAAAAACAGTAAATTCAATCCAATCACACAGACAGATTCCAAATGAATTACGAATATCCCAAATACATTCTAGAGAGACAGACAGCGAGAGAGAGACTATGTATATATATATATATACAGTCTATATACAGGTTACCAGAGCACAATACTGAGTCTGGTCTTTTCCAGGATCGGCCAAGGAGCACAGTGGATCAAATTGGATTTGGGGAGCGAGAATTCATCAGAACAAGGATGAGTGTTGAGGAGCAACTGGAGAGGATGAGGAGAAACCAGGAGGCATCTTCACTCAGAGAGAAGAGGAGAGAAACACTTTCACGCTCATCCTCTTTCAGCAAAGATAACCCCCTCCTCCACTTGCAGGTGATGCTGCACACAAATGTGAGCCTGTAGCAGAAGGCCTTCGGTTAATTGCTTGTGTTTATCTTTGTCTTTTTCTCAAAACCTGACCAACATCTTTTGTCTGGCAGTTAATTCAAGTGCTGTTAATGCCACAGAGTGTGTGTAGCCATTTATAGTGTTTATGTGTTTGTGTCTATAGAGTCGGTCCCAGGCAGAAGGGGCCTGTCTAAACCCTGTGGAGCTTGAAACAGCTTTGCTGCAAATAAAGGGACTAAAGGAGCAGAGCCAAACAACATCAGAAGCATCAGGAGCTAAATCAGCAGAGTGGCAACCAACCTCACCACAGGTCCGTGTCAACCTCCACTACCAGGTAATGCACTAAGTTAAGTGGTATGTTTCAAATGATGGAAACATCTCCAATTAGGCAGTTTCAGCCATTATACCTCCCATTTACAAGTAGACCCAAGAGCAAAGTAAATTTCAAGTTATTTTAATCCACTGGCTGTTGTGCGTCTTAATATCTTTAATATTCAGTAATAAATGTGACACATGGACATTATTTGTGGATTTCGGTTCCATCCTTTTTATAAGTTGCCTGTATAGATGGATAGATACAGTGGGGACAACAAGTATTTGATACACTGTGGATTTTGCAGGTTTTCCCACTTTCCCACTGCCTGTCTTTAATTTTTATCATAGCTACTCTTCAACTGTGAATGACTAAATCTAAAACAAAAAAAAGGAAAAAACACAAATTTTGGGGATTTTAAAAATTTAAATTGTTTTTTTTTGCCGAAAATAAGTATTTGATACATCAGAAAAATAAAACTTAATATTTTTGGGACAGAAACCTTTTTTTTCCAATTACCCGATATCCCGACGTTTCCTGTTTGTTTTTTGAGAGGTTTTCACACACTGCAGCAGGGGTTTTGACCCCTCGAGATCCCCAGATTTCAGTGCTGTCGCAAGGGGAATATGGGCTTTTTAGCTCCCTCCCCAAAAAATTTTTATTGGGTTTTTAGTCTGGAGTCTAGGGGCCCTCCAGGACCCTAATGCTTTTACGGAGCCACTCCCTTGTTTGCCCTGGCTGTGGCTTCGGGGCTTTGGGAAAGTGGAAAAACCCGTCATGGGCCCATCTTCAATGCCCTTACTGAGGGAAGGAGGGTTTTGGCTAAGAAACTCCCCCATACAAGGCCCGTCCATCCTCCCCTCAATCCGGGTTTCCGTTTGTCCGTCCCCTTTGCAGAAAAAACAACCCCCAAAGAATGTTTTCCACCCCCATGCTTCAGGGAGGGATGGGGTTTTTTTGGGGTTTTACTCCTCCTTCTTCCACCTCCAAACAAGGCGAGTGGAGTTTGGACCAAAATGCTCTACTTTTGTCTCGTCAGACCACATGACCTTGTCCCATTTCTCCTCTGGATCATCCAGATGGTCACTGGCAAACTTCAGACGGGCCTGGACATGCACTGGCTTGAGCAGGGGGACCTTGCGTGTGCTGCAGGATTTTAATCCATGGTGGCGTAGTGTGTTAAATTTAATTTTTCTCTTTAGACGTGTCCCAGCCTTTTAGGTCATTGACAGGGCTGCTGTGTAGTTCTGGGCTGATCCCTCACCTTCCTCATGATCATTGATGCCCCATGAGGTGAGATCTTGCATGGAGCCCCAGACTGAGGGAGATTGACCTTCATCTTGAACTTCTTCCAATTTCTTTTACTTGCTCCAACAGTTGTTGCCTTCTCACCAAACTTCTGGGCTATTTTCCTGTAGCCCATCCCAGCCTTGTGCAGGTCTTCTATTTTATCTGTGATGTTCTTACACAGCTCTCTGGTCTTGGCCATTGTGGAGAGGTTGGAGTTTGTTTGACTGAGTGTGTGGACAGGTGTCTTTTATACAGATAAGGAGTTCAAACAGGTGCAGTTAATACAGGTAATGAGTGGAGAACAGTGGGGGGGCTTCTTAAAGAACTAATAGGCCAGTGAGAGAAGGGATTCTTACTGGTTGTTAGGTGATCAAATACTTATGTCATGCAATAAAATGCAAATAACTACTTAAAAATCACACAATGTCCTTTTCTGGATTTTTGTTTTAGATTCCGCCACTCACCGTTTGTCAACTACTCATGATCAAAATTAAAGAATTCTACATGCTTTGCAAGTGGGAAAACCGGCAAAATCAGCAGTGTATCAAATACTTGTTCTCCCCACTGTGGATAGACCTATTAACAAACTTTGTTCAAATTTGCAGAAAGTACAGAGAACTGAAGGTGTAAAAGATTCCAAGCATGAAGAGGTGCAGCAGGAAAAGGCCACGAACCTGCTGATTGGGAACCAGCCACCGGCCGAGATCAACAATGAGGTACAGTTAGTAGACAAGTCACCTCAAATTATTAAAAATATTCTCGGAGAACAGAAGAAACAGCAGAAGTTAGGAAAAAAGGTTCTCATATTTAAGCTGTACCTTTTATAATGTGAGCAGCTTTTCAGTAATCAGAATCAGCTTTATTCAGCAAGTTTGTGCAAATCTGTCTGGGCAAATTTAACTTTGGTTCAATATTACTTTGGTTCAAAGTTCTTTTATCTAAGCAAACCCAGCAGATTGCATCGAGTCAGTGACTTGTAGCAGTCACTCCTCCTGGATGAGCATGTATAGACAGTGGACAGTCGCTTGCATTGACTTTGCAGCAATCCCTCATACTGAGCATGCATGTAGCGACAGTGGAGAGGAAAAACTCCCTTTTAACAGGAAGAAACCTCCAGCAGAACCAGGCTCAGTGTGAGCGGCCATCTGCCACGTCGACCTACTGGGGGTTTGAGAGGACAGAGCAGAGAAGGAAAACGAACACAGAAGCACTGACCCAGGAGTACTTTCTATAGGAAAGAAAAGTGAAACATTAATGGTTGTAGCTCCTTTAGAGGCTTCATCTTGGAGAGAAAGACAGCTAAGCAGATAAACTCTGAGCCAGTTTTCAAGTCTGGAGTATGAAAGAGAGCACATACAGTTAGTCCCAGTAGAAGCTCAGGCAGCAGCTATGTCTAGGAGAGACAGGGTTAAACACTGAAAGACAGGGCCATGTGGATCATCTGTATAAGATGAGCATTAAGTTGTTGGCAGCAGCAGCTCAGCCAATGTCCCTACGCAGGAACCTGCCACAGCTAAACACAGAGCCAGGTCAGATATGTATATTCTGTAATGCCAAAACAAAAACAATAACCAAAGAGCAAAGTGCACCGGAGTCAAATTACTTGTTTGTATGTACAAACTTGGCAATAAAGCTGATTCTGATGTAGCTTCTAGAAAGAGAAAAATCAGAGAGAAAACATAGAATTAAGAGCAGAAATAACAGCAAATAACACAAAATTGGAGAGTAGTATGAGAATATAGCAGAGAGAGTGGTAGCATGAGTGGTAGCATGATAGTTTCTTGGGAAACAAGATAATGGTGGAGCGTTCTCCCTAAGAAATGCACCATTGCATGATTAAATCACTGCAAACCTGTCGCCTTTCCAACGTCACCCCATGGCCATACGTTTGGCTCTAATTTCCAAATTTTTCATCTGATCTGCACAACACTCAATAAGATCGATCTTAGTCCTGCCCCAAAAGGATTTTCAGTCAAATAATTGGTGGCCATGGCCTAATTTATCCACAGGGCACTAAAACAACCAGCCCCAAGCCATGCTTTGAACAAGGATAATAAAATTTGGTTCATTTTTGGCACAATTTGGAATGCAAGTCCTTAGAACCTACAAAAAAAGTCTCTTGGAGCCATGGTCTAAACCAAAACAGTAAGTCGGCCAATGTGAATCAAAGCTGCCATTTTGTCATTGTATCTGAGCAAACTCTTCCTATAGTTTTTGACTTGCACACTTCAAAATGACTCAGTATACTCTTAAGGCTTTATACTTTAAAAGTTATCAAAAGCTTTCTGCTGCATCAAAGCATGTGGGCATGGCCAAGCCTGACTTGTCACCGTACAAGACGAAACTTCCATACACAAAGTTGGAGCTGTACCAATTTTTCTGTCTCTCATCTCAGACCAGTCCTCACCACAGTCACATGCTCATTTGCTGACATCACTTAAGCCTCGCTCACTTAGAACAGGTCACCTGTTTCACGGGTAGATGTCCTCAGGTTACATTCTGACTCATACAGGTTTAATGTAGTGTGTGATCACACAGTACAAGGTGATGTTGAATCCTACTGTGAACAGTTACTGTTAACTTGACTGTTGGGGTGTGGCGACATGGCGAATTGTATCTCCATTTGCATACGGATGGCTCTAAATTACAGAGGCATGGTCTGACTTACTCCAAACTGGATATGGATGATCTTTGTCAACCCCCATACAGCTCTATAGGATTACATTGGAATTTGAGTCAACGCAGCCCCCTAGGATAATTCAAACAGTTATATCTGCCTGATGCGTTATCGGATCTGCACCTAATTGTGTGTGTTTCATTGCGGATCAGTGTTCAACATATTGGTATGGTCAATTGATGATGTCACTTTTACCCCGCCCACTGAGAACAAAGTCAAAGGTTTTTGTGGTGATTGATCCTCCTTCACAGTTTGTAGAAGTTTCATACTTTGTCTAACAACAGAGAATAATTTGACATGACATTTTCAAAACTTGACAGGAAGTCTTTGTTAATACTTTGCCACCAAACAGGAAGTGATCACAGTTTCCATCGAGAAGGTCAGATTTCTGCAGAATCTTGAACACTTCTTGGCAGAGCTGAACTGAGCCTGCCCGAACGTGATGTCAAGGCTTGCCTATGCTGCCGCCTGATGGCTGAGTGCAGAACTCCATGGCAGATTCGCTGCAGCCAATGAGGCGGCGGTGCCGGACACACGCCCGGAGTGGCCCTGAGTTGCGAGGGCCACCCAACGCTGCTTGCAAATTTAATTGTATTGAAAACATCACTGAGAGCAAAGTGGAACCAAAGTCAGATTCCTTGTTAGTGTGCACAAACTTGACAAATACAGCTGATTCTCATTTTGATTCTGATCCTGTAGCTGCCATTATATATTTCTAAAAACCTTGACTCATAAGTCAAAAACTAAGGTAGCTTATTAAAAAAGCCAGAGTGAGAATAATAATTAAAAAATCTGATTATAATTTGATTTACTCATGAAGCTAAGGAATGCACTTATTGTTGCTAATATGCAATAACTAGAATTTATTTGCTAAATGCTGGTCTTCTTATGCTATTGTCAGCTCTTTCAGTTCTTTCTAAAAGTATAATGTTTGTTTTTTAGCTGTTTGAGAAACAGAGGGTGGTGATTGTGGACCTCGGACTAGAGCCAAAGCATGTAGAGTTTGTAAACTTTTTGCCCTTTGAAGATGATGAAAGCAAAGGCCAAGATCTGACCAGCTCTCCTATAAACACCACCACCGAAAACAGGTCTGTATGTGTAAGAGTGTTGCATGTTGGAAACGGGATGATCATAGTTAAGACCTTGACAGAGTGGAGTTTTGTGGAAAGTGAAAACATAACAGCTGGTTCTCTCTTTCTGTTTGTTTCTGTATGCAAAGCACATTCTAACTATTGGTTTTGAAAAGCTTTGTGTTATCTTATCCATCAAACAAGGTGGTTTTCACTTGGAGCTCATCATCAAAGATAAATCATCCCAATACCAGAGGAAACAATTTCTGTATCAAAGAAGAGTCTGATTGCTTTAATGTTAATAAAAACATTTCCATTGATTACAGAGTTCAATTCAGTTTTATTTATATAGCGCCAGTTCACAACACACATCGTCTCAAGGCACTTCACAAAGTCAATTCAATCAAAACATACAGATTTCCAGTCAGGTACATACATTTCAGTTAATTCTAACTATCAAACAGTGCACTCAGATTCATTTTATTATTCATATTGGTTAAAAGGCTTTCTATCTAAGGAAACCCAGCAGATTGCATCGAGTCAGTGACTTCCAGCATTCATACAGTTAGTCCCAGTAGAGTCAGAGAAGGGTCTAAATAATTTTTAGCTTTTCGTTTTCTGGCCATTTCTAAATGCTGCTGCGAGTTCCGAAAATGCTGGTGTTATCAGCAAAAATAATGTGCGTCAACAAGTTCATTGCTTGCATATGTCATTTATGTGTAAGACAAACAGTTTGATTTTAATGTTAATGTTCTGTCGTGAATGTTTGTATTCTTTCATTTTATGATAATTAGCATATAATCTTATAGACTATCATAGTGATTGTCAAATATTGTGGTCTTAGTGTGATGGTTTGGGGCTGCTTGACTTTCTCAAGACCTGGATTATTTGCTATACTTGATGGAATCATAAATTTTACTCTCTACCAGAAAATCCTGCAGGAGAATGTCTTTGTATCGTTATAAAGATGAACTGTTCTATCATTAAGTCTCAGTGTCAAATGGTTGGTGGTCATATATTTGATGCTGATATATTTATGATAGCATTTACAGTGTCAGAATTAAATGCAAACGTCACTTCAAAACATTTGTGGCTGATATTAGGCTAAACCATGTCTGCTGTGCTACTCACCTCTCTTCTCAAAATGAGATTTTTCTATTGCTCTGTTTCTCTTTTGGTAGCTTCAGTCCCATTTTCTTGAGGAAAGACAGGATTCGTTTAATGCATAGGGTGCAGATGTGCACTAAAACATATGCAGCCTTCTGATCCTCACAAGTGTTGTATGGCCACAGTAAATTCTGAGATGTTATGCTGAAATGGCATTAAAAGTGGGTACATCCTTTTTTTAGGGTTTTACATTATGAAACTTAATTTTATTTAATTTAGTTAATACAGTCATTTTAACATCTTAGCAAAACCTAATATCTTCATGATTTAATACCAGACATTGTTGTGTACACATAGTACAATCAGTGTTACTGTTTCACAGAGATGAGGGACTTTGCTGAAAAGATGCTGACCAACATTTAGCCGCAACAAACTCTCAAGAAATACTAAAAAGTGAAGTTATTTTATATCTCGGGTTTGCATTTAGAGACTTTGTGTAATAAACTACATGTTGAACTGTTATGAATGTGACCCACTCTGCATCTACTAATTGCAGCTTTCAGAGACCAAGCCCTGAGCCCATGGAGGAGGAAACAGATGGAAGCCAAACTCCAAGCCAGGAGGATCACCCTGGGAGGAGTCTTGATTCATACAAACAGCTGACTGAAGACAGCAAGAAACACAACATCAACAACAACATGTTGGCTGGTAAGAAAAGTTAGTTTCTCACATGTGAGGCCAGATTAACCAAAGACAGATCCCTTCATAAGAATATGAAGCAAAAATGACTCAGGCAACTGTAATGAGACATTATCTCCTTCCATTCACTACAAACTGTTGATCATTTTTGATCCAGCTGAGATTATATTGATATCTGTAATAATAGCAGTGGGATCACCAGATTTGAATTCGCATTGAATATCTCTGTAGTTTAGCATTAAGAGCAGGGCAGATCCTACAGGGTGATCCATACAGGAAGCTTGCCTGCTGCTGCTAACTAATATTTGGGGGCTAAAGAAAACGAAAGTTTACATAAATAAGAATGATCAAAGGGGAGTGAACCATTTGTAGACAGAGTAATGGCAGCCAGGAAACATAAGGAAGGAAGATGGAGAGAAAGTTAAAAGAAAAGAAAAATATTTCAAAACACATTGTTTAACAATATCCAATTCAATTAGAGCCTTTCTGCTGCTGCGTAACTACCAGCAGGAGCAGTAATGTAGTCTTAGATATCAACCAATCAGATCAGCGTCTTTTTGTTGCAGCTACAAAGGAAACTGGGGTACTGAAAAGAAACCGGTAAACATGGCAATAAGGACAAAATAGGGGCAAACGAGGGGCAAAAGTTGGGAGAAAATCAATTTGAAGCAGTTTTCACCTGACTGTTTCTCCCTCTGTCTAATCTCTCATATTTCTATGGTGAGTTGTAGTTGAAAGTATTATAAAGATATTATAAAGATATAAATGTTAGGAATTAATCACAGCATAAATTTACCATTCCCTTTTTACTAAATTGTTTATTTTATTGTATGTCTTGTTATGAAAAAAATCTTATTAACAAGAACAAGATCAATGATCTTCAATTAATCATCACTTATTGGTAATCTTGCAAGATGAGAACAGCACACAGAATGATTCAGACATGTTGAGTATGCGTTCGATATGTGAAGGAGAAGGCAGAGTACGCTGCCTTCCTGTTTACTGCAGACATGAGCAGAAACTCTGGGGCATAGCTCTGGTGACCTTTAGCATTCCACGTCTGGTAATTTACATATTAGCTTAGATGGGCCTTGTTGTAAAACTTTAAGGCCCTTGAACAAAATATTTTTTTTTTTTTTCACCCCTTTCGTGTCTAAACCCGGTTTCCCCCCTAAAGCGTTGAAAAAAACTTTTACTGTTTAATGTGCAGTGCAAAAAACGTCAGGCCCGTACGTGGGAAAAAAAGGGACTGAAAACTTTTATCATGTCAAGTATGGTCAAAGAAACAACGCTACTTTTGATTTTTACCACAACAAGGTTTGAAAGGTTTTCTTCTCAATTTAAAATGTATATGGTGATCTTGGCAGATATCAGAATGACCTTGCTGATGGCGGTTAGGACACAGTGAGGCTATCCAGGAAAACGTCCACAGCTATTTTTAGTGCCAGTCCACCCCTGGTTTGATGTTGACTAGCTGCACATAAACAAGAATCCGGCAACGTGGCTGAAGCCTTGAGTCCAAATTAGCAGACCCTCTAAGGTCTAATGGTTTTCATCCTTCAGTGGTTTTGGCAGCAGAATAGGGGGTTCCTCCAGGAGGCTACAGTTCAATTTCAATTATATTCAATTCTGTTTAGTTATATACAGGGGTGAAAGTAGTTTTAAATTCTTGCCAGTACTTGGGGGCGGAGCTAGAGGGGGGGCTGGGGAGGCACTGGGGGCATATATGCACGCATATATATATATATACAATACCAAAATATTAATATATTTTTAATTTCTTTTTCAATGTTAAAGAACTGCCTGTATGAAACAATGATTTTCTCATTTTCCGTTTTTTTTTTGAACAAGAAGTTATGTTTCGCTTTGTGGTAAAGTTTTGTTTTATTAAATTAAAAAATTTGACTTTTAGGGTTTTTTTCGGTTTTTATTTAAAAGTCGTGATGGTAAGTGATTATGTTCGTCCTGCCTAATAAAACGGCGTTTTTTTTGTCGTGCCCACCTGTGTAAAACTCCCAGTCCATTACATCCAACACACCGTCTCCTGGCAACCGCCTTTTTTTTGGAGGTAAACGGCATGCGCTCTCGTAGTGTAGTAAAATCTCGTTAAACGGGGTTTTTTGGCTTACTGTCGTTGTAATTTAGCAAAATAACATGAAAAAACAACTAGTTACTCTCCCCTTTTTCTTTAAAGGGGATTTTGCAGCCAGACAGACATTAAAGTAGCGGTGCTGTTTAAAGGGGCCTTTTAAACAGCCTCGAGCTCCGAGGGAGAGAAGCAAAGCAAGAGCAATGAGGCTCCAGCTAGCAGAAAGTTTTAGAAAAAATTTGGAAGAGGGGGGAAAAAACTATATTTTTAAACAGATTTTAAATCTGTTTTTGATGTCTGTTGGTAAGATTGATCTTCTTTGTGTATTCCCGAATTTTTGCGGCCGTAATGGTTTTTGTAGACGGCTCATAGCAGGGAAACCGTTCTTCCCTTTCCCGGTACTCGTACCGCGCAGAATCTTTTTGTGGGGGCAGTACCGGACCGTACCGGCTCACTTTCACCCCTGGTTAAAAACTCTATTCAAAACATATAAAATTCAAGCACTTACAAAAATCAGTTCAAGTCAATTTCCCAATGATTACATACATTCTTGATCCTAATTAAAAAATCAGTCAAATTTATTTAATTGGTTAAAAAGGTTTAAATGGGAAACCCCAAAAATTTTATTGAGTCACTGGCTTGGGTATCATCTATAGAAGTAGAACATGAAGTGTTGGCAGCAGTAGCTTAACTGGTCCCCCCTTCAACGAAGGTGTCACTGCTAAACAGAACATCAGTCTAGGTGTAACATCTATGAAGAGAAAAAACAGGGAGAACATAAAGTTAAACATTGAACAGCAAAAAAGTTGAAACAGCAAAAAGTTAAAAATAGCATTTCATCTTGCTCACACTTTTTATTTTTAATGTTTGTTTTTGTTCTTTTTGTCTACCTGTCTTGTCCAGTGTGACATGTGCTGCTGCCTCTCCTGGCCAGGTCAACATTGTGAAATAGGTCTTGATCTCAATGGGTCTTTTACCTGGATTATTAAAGGTTTAATAACAACATTAAATGAATGATAAATCTGAGTGAAATGCAGTTGCAACTCCTCCTCTCGCAATATTTCAAGGAATGTGAAAATTTCAATAATTAGAACAATTTGAATAATTTAAATTAACCTCATCCTCTTGTTGCAGCCAGGTTTCTGTGAGACAAAATAAAGTCTTATTATCACAAAAGTCATTAACTAACAAAGTCATTGAAAAGGGGGAGATTTTATGTTCAATAAACTGCATTTCATAGTTTTATTATTCTCTTCAGTCAGTTTAATGTTATGAGATTTTCAAGGTTTGATCCTTTTGGGTTAGTTTTGAATCTACATGTTGTCTTAATGTTACAGCTTTACATGTAGATATGGCGACATTTCTTTGTTGACGCATCCATCTATGAAACCGATGGTTACTGAACATTATTCAGTAAGGTGCGAGTCATCACTAACATGCTCTGTCTCTCTTCTCTCTGCAGTGCAGACATTTACCTTGGTTAGCAGCGACACGTGAGCAGCGCCAGCCTCAGTGTCCAAACCAACATGCCATAGAGCCCAAATGTAGCCAGTCAACACAGAGCATGTTCCACGGCTTTCGGCATTCCCAACAAAACCAAGTAGAGACTACTGCTACATCTCCACACAGAGACTAACATTCAGTAGCAGATCAAGTGATGTTTTCAAGCAGGTGAACTGATATTTTCAAGCCTTTATTTCTGTTGATTATGAAAATTTTCTGTTTCCAGCTAAAGAAAACATGACATTTAAGACATTTTAGAGAAATATGGGCTTAATGGACTGCATAGGAACCCCTGCCCTGTTTGGGGTGTGTGTTCAAAAAAATCAAGGTTCATTTCTGATCTTCTCAATGTAAGGAACAATTTGGTTGCAATTAAGGTTTCTGATTGTGTTTCTTAAGCCTTATATCATACACTGGTATTGTTTATGTCTATTAGTTTTAAGAGTATTTAAACTTTAAAATAAGTTTTTTGACTCTCCACTGCCTGAAGGAGAATACTATTGAGACATGTTTAACCTCCAAGGTTGAAATTACGTTCACGATTAAAGGCACCTTTACTAATACCTACCGCTTTCATTAAGGCCCTGCAGAGAAATAACACAGAAGAAGCTCAGACATTCTTTCCCTGAATAACACATCTTAACATCTATACTTATCCAAGACAGGGGAGGATATTTTCTGCAGTCTCCATTCTGTAGTCTGTTGTTCAGACTACAAAATGTTCAGAATGGGTCCTCGGGCACAGGTATTTATATCTCTTCAACTTCTCACATTTTTGTCACATTACGACCTTGAACTTTAACTTATTTTATTGGAATTTTATGTGATAGACCATCACGAAGTAGCTCTGGTTGTGTGTCTAGGGTGGTTTCCTGCTGGAAGGTCAACCTACACCCCAGTCTCATGTCTTTTAGAGCATCTAATAGGTTTTCTTCCAGGACTGTCCTGTATTTAGTTCCATCTATCTTTCCATTATCTCTGACCAGCTTCTGACCACCCCTTTGTTAGAATTATTTTACAGTTACATCACAATTATGCAGAAGTTTGAGTTGTTCTGTTACATGAAACCCCCATGAACTTTGTGTTTTTAGTGGACAATCTGTAAATGTTAAAGGGGTATGAATACTTTTACAAGACTCTGTATGGTTCCAAAATGTCAGAAACCAATTGTCCTACTGGTCAGAATATGTCTACCTTCACAGTAGAGCTAAAGACAACATACTGATTTGGAAGGCTGTAGAATGAGGTCAAATCTTAGTTGCGGCCAGATTTTGCTGAGAGTAGTAACAGTCCATCCAGAACACTCTTTGAATCAGCCACGCCTGCTTCTTCTGGGCACTGCATCTCTTCCAGTTGAGGAAAATCTAAAGCACATACAAGCTCAGCCCCTGCCAGACGGGAGCTTCAACACGAACCTTTCACGGTGTGAACCCCTGGACTGCCTCACTAGAAACATTAATACGTTTCAGACTTAATGACAACATTTTTAAAGTGTTCCGTGTGTAGTTCTTCACCGCTCAATATGTCTTTTCCCTGATTGTTTCTCAACAAGGTCTCAGGCAAATATTTCTGGCCATGTTGGAGCCACTTTATATTCAGAGATGCTGAATTAGAGCAAACCACTTCACAGTCTTGACTCCACGTGGGACTTGTTTTAGGGGTCAATAGCACGTTAGAATTGTGTTGCCAAGTACATAGATGTTAATATAAAGAGCTTTCGAGACAGTATAAAAATTCATCTGGACATGAGAAAAATTAGTAGGAATCATTGCCACACGTGGAGGAGCAGTGCCCGCTGTTTCTGAGCTGCTTGAGGTGAGTGTACAGCTGTAGATCTGAGCACACCCAATGGCCTAAGAAACAAAGTTTCAAACACATGCAGTGCTTTACTTCAAGCCCAAGTGACCACTGAAGCTTTCTGATTATCTCATTTAGATTTCTTTGTTGTTTAAGGCTGGGGGCTTCATGTTTTCACAACTACACCGCAAGTTGTCCTTTGTCATATATGCAGATAAAGTATATATGAATTATAAATATATACAAACATAAAGCCAGTCTTACTTCAAGATGGTGCCACTTCATGCTGCTGTTTTTCTTTTTAAAGGACTAACCTTTGTAAGTATTTATTTGGATTGAGTGGTTTAAATCTCTTAAAGTCTGTTGGGCATGCAAAGTAGAATGCTTCAGATTTCCATATGCTTTTGCAGCTTGTCTTCAGTTTTCCTCTCTCACTTTGGTTTGCTTAGCTAGCAGACATAAAATAGAGGGTGTGAATCTGTCCTAGATTGTGACGAGTAGGAGAATAGCACACGTATGAAGCAATAAGGCGGACTTTGACGCTTCAGGACATCAAACAAATATAAGACATGTATAAACTGTAAACAAAACAAAAAAAAAGAGAAGAAAGCATAATTTATCTACAAGCTGAAAATAAGAGTGAATATTATCAGATGTTGTTGTTAATATTATTAGGGTCAATATGCAAAAGGTTCATACCCCATCTGTTTTATATCATGTGAAATAAATGTTGATGTTCCTAAAAGTGTTTAGTCTCTTTTCATGGATGGATGGATGGATGGATAGACTGTATTGTAATTTTATTGAGTCATTGACTTTGCAGCATATTCTCATACTAAGCATGCCTGTAGCGACAATGGAAAGGAAAACTCTCCTTTAACAAGAAAAACCTCTAGCAGAACCAGAACCTGCCTCAATGTTAGAGGCCATCTGCCACAACCAACTGGGGGTTTTAGAAGAAGGCAATGGCACTGATCCAGGAGTACTTTCTATGTTAATAAAAATCTAAAGAGTTAATTGCTTCTTTAGTGACTTTATCTAGGAGAGAAACATGCTAAGCAGACATACTCCTCCACAGACTCTCTTCCTCAACATGCTGGAAATGCAAATACGAACAGGGCAGGACCGAGACAGAGGGGGCGGTCTTTGGAACCGCGTCACCGCCTTAGCTTCTCTCCTATTGGCTGAGGTCAAGCATCTAGGAAGTAGCAGCTAAGTCTTTTTTTTTTTCAAACTTTATTTAATAAGAAATGTACAAAGTACGGCAATTAACAATTGTCCAATTTCAATTTCACAACTCTTTGTTTATGGATAAATAATTTTGCCAAACTGAATATAAGATTACAACAGAGTTCGATTTTTTTGTTCTCCAATAATATTCCAAATGTTATATTTCAAGAAATAGATTCTGGAAGTATAATTGTTGGGTCAATCCAACTTTTTAAGTTATTCCAAAATGTTTTTTTTGTTTTGTTGCAATAGTAAAAAATATGGTCTAGTGCTTCTATATCATTTTCACAAAATGAGCAATTATTATCCTCAATATTTTTATGTCTTCCCAAAAGTGTTTATATAAGTTTCCTGTTAAACCATCTGACCCAGGAGCTTTATTAACCGATAAGCGATTAACAGCCTAATCAAGTTCCTGTATTGTGATATTACTATCACAGGTTTGTTTGAAGTTAAATTCTATTTTTGGGATAAATGTTTCAATGTGTTTCAGGAAGCTCTGACAGTTTTGTTCAGAGAAGTTGGAAGTGTATAAATTGCTATAGAATTAAAAGATTTCAGCTGCTATTAGTGTTTCATCAGTGGTTTCTACATTATTTATACTCGTACTCGTACTCGTCGTCTTCCGCTTATCCAGGACCGGGTTGCGGGGGCAGCAGACTCAGCAGAGACACCCAGACGTCCCTCTCCCCAGACACCTCCTCCAGCTTCTCCGGGGGGAGCCCATGGCGTTCCCAGGCCAGCTGAGAGACATAGTCCCTCCAGCATGTCCTGGGCCGTCCCCTGGGCCTGGGACACCTCCCGAGGAAGGTCTCTAGGAGGCATCGGGTATAGATGCCAGAGCCACCTCAACTGCCTCCTCTCGATGTGGACGAGCAGCGGCTCTACTCCAAGCCCCTCCCAGATGGCTGAGCTCCTCACCCTATCTCTAAGGGAGTGCCGGCCACCCTACATTATTTATAAATAGAGATTTTATAGCATTGTGTTGTCTTCTTTTTTCCAATTTACAGAAATAGGCAGAATTTTTTTCACCCTCCTCGATCCACCTGGCTCTTGATTGAATAAATGCTTCTTTGGCCCTCTGGATATACATTTCATGTAGTTTAGGTTGGAGAGTTAATATTTTTTGTTTGTCTTCCATCAAGGGGTTAGATTTAATGTAGTATATATTAAGTTGTTGAATAATATCAAGTTCTTTTTCTTGAAGTTCTTTTTAACTTTGTTTGCTAAATAAGATGGAAAACTGTCTGATTTTATATTTTTGAAATTCCCATTTCTGGATTGGATTTCTGAATTCTTCTGAGTTCTCTGAGTCCTTATATTCAATATTAATTCTTTGATTTTTTGGGCAGAATGTGTCACTTTTTACAAGACTGGAATTAAATTTCCAAGTTTTACTTGATTTTGGTTTCCAATTTTTAGGGTTTATCTGTAAGGAAATAAGAATATGGTCAGTCAAAGGTGCAAAAGAAATGTCAGAAGTGATTTCATTGGTCCATAACTCATTTGCTATAATCCAGTAGTCAATTCTTGACTTCTTATTTAATCTAAACCATGAGAATTTTATACCTTGGGGATTAAGATGACGCCACACATCAACTAGGTTTTGTTCACTACAAAAATTGTTAAAAATTGGGTTTGGGTAACTAGAATCATGTTTTGAAGGCTATTTATCATAAAATTCATCTTGAACAAGGTTGAGATTGCCTCCAATTATAGTTTAGGGCTATTGCTTCTAGGAGTAATTTGTTTTGACTTAGATTATTATAACCATGTATATTTAATAAAAGAAAAATTTAATTATCTAAACAAACAGTAAGGATTAACCAGTGACCATGATCATCTATCTTGTGTCTATATTGACCCTGAATGTCGAGGCGCGCTTCCCGGTCTTCTTTAATGTGGTCCTCAGCAAAACAGATGTTGAGCTCTCAGCAGGGTGTTGTTTAGAAGAGCACCAGAGTTCATCCCTGAAGATTCGACCAGTAAACTGGATGATGATCTGTCGTGGGCGATTAGAGTTATTAGGACCAAGTCGATGTACTGTGTCCAGAATCATGTCCATCTTTTCTTTCCAGTGTGGCAGAATCTTCTTTATGATATCCGCAACTATCTGTCTTGTGTCTTATTCTTTTTCCTCTTTTGAGCCGATGATGCGCAGATTCCATCTTCTTTTATAGCGTTCTGACTCAGCAGTTTTCCTTCCAATATCTTCAACTTTCTTTGTCAGCTCAGTGTTTATGGCTTTAAGCTGTGTTATTTCTTTTTCCATCTCTTGGTTTGTACTTTTACACTCCCAAATTTCGGCACTGTTGAACTCCACTACTTTAGCAATATTTGCAATAGACAACGTGCTCTGTTTCATTTCTTCCCCAAACTTTATCATCATTTTTTGAAGAGTTTCAGCCGCTGCTAAGATTTTTGCACTAGAAGCATTTGATCTATCTTCCTCATCTCCTTTTGTTTTCTTGTATGGTACCGGGGTTTTGTACGGTGATGTTAAGCCATTTTTGATCCCTTCGGCATCAGTATCCAAATTTTGAGAGCCGCAGTAGTCATGTGTTAGCAGAGCTTTGCTAGCTTTAGCTTTGCTGTTAGCCATTTTTAAAGTTGTTTTCATTTTATCTTTTGTTTTTTTACCGTTTCAATGGGTCATCTATGAATTTCATAGTGATCCTTCTGTGTTTGCGTTGAGTCAGGAAATCATATAATTGGTTTCAAAAGTCTTTTGAAAGCTCCTCACCGCATGACTGCTCTCTCCGCCATCTTGCCGGCCTCCAGTAGTTGCTAAGTCTTATTATGGCTTGTCACTACCCGATCCGTGCCGGAAGCACGATCACTGTCAGCTCATTTGTGCATGCACAAACAAAATTACTTCCGGGTAGGCATTTTTTCTTTGATCATTTTTTGGGTGGGATGTTTCTTTTTGTATTTTATTGTAATCGTATAAATAGTACAGGATTTAAAAGGAATATAAAAAATACAGACAAAAATGGCTCACTTCATAGACCATTTTGACTGCTCTAAGCATGCGCAATGATGACGTCACAGAGCGAAAATTTAAGTTAATTTCAACATTTGATTCACTCGGTACTGTACACTGCAACAGTGTTGATCACAGAATGGATCCGTTTGCAGTCTTTTGTCACATGCATTTTTTTCTGGAAAAGGAAACGTTTTTAAAACGTGTGGATTTTTTTTAATAAACAATTTTCTACTAAAATATATTTTTCAAACAAAATAATTAAGTGAAATATACAATTGTCTAGGAAAGTAGGTCCTTTTAATAGCAAGTAACAATTTAATATCATAAAGATGTTCTCTTTCTTGATCTACATTTTAATATCAAAATGTGTATTACATATGTAATATTAAAACTATTTACAGGATATAATATAGCACACCATTATAATTAAGGATGGAAATACTTATTTCCAGTACTATTTAAATGACTAAAGCGCATTTAACAGCGACCCGGAAGTGATTCTGTTTACGCATGCCCAAATTAGCTGACGGTACGGATCGTGCTTCCGGGACAGATCGGGTATTTAAATTGGGTTTGGGTAACTAACAGTCAAGTCTAACTTGATTTGGAAATATAGACTGTATGCTGGAGGGTGTGGCTGTGGTGGCATGGTGAAGTGAGACATCGCACTGTGTCCATACATTTGGCTCTAATTTCTACATAGATCATCTGATCCATTTACTTTTCCTTCCCATAGAAAGGACTCTTGGATCAGTGCTTCTTTGTTCTCTTTGTGTCTCTGCTCTGTTCTCTCTAACCCCCAGTCGGTCATGGCAGATGGCCGCTCACACTGAGCCTAGTTCTGCTGGAGGTTTCTTCCTGTTAAAAGGAAGTTTTTCCTCTCCACTGTCGCTACATGCATGCTCAGTATGAGGGATTGCTGCAAAGTCAACGCCAGTGACTGTCCACTGTCTCTACATGCTCATCCAGGAGGAGTGACTGCTACAAATCTCTGACTCGATGCAATCTGCTGGGTTTCCTTAGATAGAAAAACTTTTTATCCAATTTGAATAAATAACTGAATCTGACTGCACTGTTCAATGGTTAGGACAAATTGGAATGTATGTACCTGACTTTTGTGAAGTGCCTTGAGACGACATGTGTTGTGAATTGGCGCTATATAAATAAACTGAATTGAATTGAATCCACATTAAATTTTATATGATGAATCTTAGTCCAGCCCCCAAAAGATATCCAGTGAAATATTTGGAGGGCGTGACCTAATCCACAGCACCCCCTGATATTGATTTTTTTTTAAATCAGCCCCAAGCCATGCTTTGACCGAGGATAATGAAATTCGGTTCACATGTAACTTCTCAGGACCTACAAAAAACGTCTCTTGGAATATGGTCCAAACCCCAAAGAAAGTTCGCCATCTTGGAACAAAGCTGCCATTTTCTATTGAGACACACATCGTACCTATGCAAACTCCTACAGCTTTTCACGTACGGACTTCAAAATGACTCAGACATTGCGGATCAAAAGTTATCAAAAGCTTCTTGCTACATAAAAAGCATGAGGGCCAGGCCAGGTGTAGCTTCCAGGAAGAGAAAAAAACAGAGAGAACATAAAATTAAATGCTGAAATAACAGCAAATAACGCAAAATTGGAGAGTAGTATGAGAATGTAACACAGAGTGAAAGTGGTTATGTCCTCCAGCAGCCTGAACCTATAGCAACATAACTAGCTCAGGATGACGTAAGCCACTCTAACTATAAGCTTTATCAAATAGGAAAGTTTTAAGCCTAGCCTTAAAAGTAGACAGGGTGTCTGCCTCACGGACTAAAACTGGGAGCTGGTTCCACAGGAGTGGAGCCTGATAACTAAATGATCTGCCTCCCATTCTACTTCTAGAGACTCTAGGAACCACCAGTAAACCTGCAGTCTGAGCACGAAGTGCTCTGTTAGGAACATACGGAACAATCAGATCTCTGATGTATGATGGAGCTAGATCATTAAGGGCTTTATATGTGAGGAGGAGAATTTTAAATTCTATTCTGGATTTAACAGGGAGCCAATGAAGGAAAGCTAAAGTATGAGAAATATGATCTCTCTTTTTAATTTTCATCAGAACTCTTGCTGCAGCATTTTGAATCAGCTGAAGGCTTTTAACTGCATTTTGTGGACATCCTGGTAGTAAAGAATTACAATAGTCCAGCCTTGAAGTAACAAATACATGGTCTAGTTTTTCAGCATCACTTCTGGACAGGATATTTCTCATTTTGGGAATATTTCAGAGGTGAAAGGAATAAATCTTATGAACCTGTTTAATATGGGATTAAAATGGCATGTCCTGATCAAAAATAACATAGAGGTTTCTTACTTTATTACCAGAGGTCAATTTAATGCTATTCACATTAATTGATTGACAGTTTCTTTTTCAAAGACTCTGTTCTAAAGATGACAACTTCAGTCTTGTCTGAATTTAGAAGCAGAAAATTTAAACTCATCTAAGTTTTTATGTCTTCAAGACATGCTTGTAGTCTATCTAACTGGTTGGGCTCATCAGGATTTATGGATAAATAAAGCTGAGTATCATCAGCATAACAGTGAACATTTATCCTATGCTGCCTGATAATTTTACCTATTGGAAGCATATATATAGTAAAGAGAATTGGCCCAAGTACTGAACCCTGTGGTACTCCACAATTAACCCTGGAGTTTAAAGATGATTTATCATTTACATGAACAAACTGGAATCTGTCAGGCAAATAAGATTTAAACCAGCCTAGCGCTGTTCCCCTGATCCCTACAGCATATTCCAGCCTTTCTAAGAGAATATTATGGTCGACTGTATCAAATGCAGCACTGAGATCTAACAGAACCAGTACAGACACAAGTCCATTATCTGAGGCCATAAGAATATCATTAGTGACTTTCAGCAGAGCTGTTTCAGTGCTGTGATGAGCTCTGAAGCCTGACTGAAGCTCTTCAAACAGTTCATTGCTGTGTAAATGTTCACACACTTTTTCTATTTTCTCAAGAATTTTAGATAAGAATGGAAGATTGGATATAGGTCTGTAATTTATTAAGTTATCTTGATCAAGCGAAGGTTTCTTAAGGTACATATCTGTTTACTAAGAATAGATTAATTAAATCTAGAATGGAGCTGGTAATCAAAGGGAACACTTCATTGAATAATTTGGTTGGGATTGGGTCTAATATACAATGAAATATAATAATATAACAATAATATTTCAAATAACTCCACTTGATCAAAACAGTCCAAACACATATCAGATTCTGCAGTTATCTCCAATGCTGTCTCACTTACTGAGGTGAGTATGCAATGATTTTCTTCTTATTAGAATCATTTTTATTTTGGAAGAATCCCATAAAGTCATGACTGCTAAGAGCTAAGGGAATGGATGGCTCAGCAGAGCTATAACTCTGTGTAAGTTTGGCAACTGTACTAAAAAGAAACCTAGGATTATTCTTATTCTCTTCTATTAATGATGAGAGATAAACTGTTCTAGCTTGGCAAAATGTCTTTTTATACAACAGTAAGCTATTTTTCCAGATTAGGTTTGAGACCTCTAAATGTGTAGAGCACCATCTTCTCTCCATTATTCTAACATTGTGCTTTAAAGTATGCAGCTCTGAATTAAACCAGGGAGCCAGTCTCCTATGAAAATGACCTTTTTTTTCAAGGAGGCTGCATTGTCTAATGCACCACACAATGAGGAAGTAACAGTATGAACAAGAGAATCAATTTGTGAAGGGGAAGAAATAAAATTACCGCCCTCCATTGTGTGTTTCTGTGATAATGAGGAAGTCTCTTGGTACCATGGTACATCTCGGACCAGCACTGATGATATTTACATGGTCATTAGCTGACATCAGTTTAGGCCCGCCACTTAGAACAGGAAGTCACCTGTTTCACTGTTGGATGTCCTCCTTATCCAATCTTACTCTTACAAGTTTCAAGCATAGTGTGATTACACAGAACAAGTTGATGTTTAAACCTACTGGGAACAGTTACTGTTGGCTGGACTCTGTGGGGTACAAGTTATCTCGCATTTGCATACACTAAATTACACAGGCATGGTACGGTTTACTCCAGAATTATTATGGTTGATCTTTGTTAACCCCCAAACAGCCCTATTGGATTGTAATGAAATTTGGATCAGTGGCATCCTAAGAAAATTTCAAATGCTTTATCTCCCTCGTACATCGTCAGATCCACGCCAGGTTTTACATGCATAATCATGGATGACTGCTGAACAAGTTAGCATGGTCAATTGATGTCATCACTTTAGCCCCACCCACTAGCTTCTTAGTTGATTGACCTTCCTTGACAGTCTCCAGAAGTTTCAAACTTTCGTCTAATGACATAATTTTAGATAACATTTTTAGAGTCTTTAATAATCCTTCGCCACCAAACAGGAAGTGAGCACGGCTTCCATCAGAAAGGTTATGATTTTGGATAGATTTTGAACGCCTCTCGCCCTAACAGAACTCACAATGGACGTATGAAAGCTTGCTAACAGTATTGCCTAGCGGCGACATTCAGAATATAGCAGCGGTGCCGTGGAGGCATCAATGCAAGACTCCCATAGTTGAGACACAGGCCGAGTGGCGCTAAGCTACGAGGGCCTCCCAATGCTGTTTGCAGCTTTCATTTTTTTCCATGGATAACTTACTCTTCATTGTTAAACAAATTTTTGGGTCCTTATTAAAAAATTGTTTCCTACTGAACAAGTTATTTTCACCACGGGGATTTTTGGCTCCATAGAATACTGCCTCTTATACTTTTTTACATCTGTCTAGTTGGTGGAAATTAAACCTTTTAAATAATCTTGTCAGACCAAAACCATCAGGCTTTACTGACACTCTGAAGCTCAGCTACGTCTGAGTCTTTTATACCCATTACCAGAACCCCACTCTTGCAACCCCGCCCCACCCCACCCCACAAACACACACACACACAAAACCACACATGGGAATATGAGAACCTTCTGATCTCTAGCATCTTGTCCATGGAGGCATCTGTTTTACCCATTCCCTGTCCATTGGAATTGCATTCCTGATTAGGTAACCCCAAGTTAACCCCTAGCTCCCTAATTGCACATGCACAATTGCCACACAAGTCACACACAGGTCACACACAGGCTGTATTTAAGCTTGATAAACATTTTCTAAGAATATATAGAGGAAAGCAAAAGTATCCACAAAAATTTCAATATACACCATCATAAATATGTTTCGAACCAAGAATTTAATTCCTGTGGAAGTTAAGCTTCCATGATCAAGTCAAGCAAAGATGGAAATAAACACATTTTAAAATTGTAACAATACTATAAAGATAAATTTTAAATAATAAGAGAAACACGAACAATTGTGAACAAGTGTTGCGTGCGGACGCTCCCGTCTGCTCCCGTTCATTTTTTATCCTGTACCGTCCCAATCACGTGATCTTTACTAATGCTGTCTCCCATCCCACTCGTGGGATTCCCGAAAAAATGTCAGCCTCTAGTGGGTATGTGGTGAATAACCGCGAGTACCAGAAAATTAAACGGCGTACTTTCGCCAGAAAATTTGTGAAATCTTAAGTTGTTGTTTGCATTAATAATTAACAATTTCACCACAATTCTGTAAGACAGACATCCATCGGTCCTTCTGCTTGAAGCCTGTGATCTTCATCCCAACCACACATCGTTTTGCTGGAGCTTGCTCTCCATTTTCTTCCTCTACACCTCCTTGCTGTCTCTTATCTTGACTTTAAGTTGCTCCTGTATACTCATCAATAATTCCCTGTCTCTTTCTCTGAAGTCTCTTTTTTTCTTGTTAAACAGGTTCTTCAAGTCACTGGTGATCCAGGGTTTGTTATTAGGGAAACATCTTAATTTGGGATATTGAAAGAATTTATTTTTTATCAATTCCATATAAATCTTTTAAAACATAAAGGGGGACATATCATGCAAAATCCACTTTTTAGCCCTTAAATACATTTTGTTGTGTACATGGAGTCTGTAGGAGAGCAGAAAAGTTAAATTTAGTCTTTCCAGGTGCTGGGTTGATATCTTCATATTTGGTTTGGGTCATATTTTTCAATCTGTTCAGTTTTCTCTAATTTCTATTATGTTTTTTTAACTATTATGTCACAGTAGCAGCACTAGTGGCCTTTATTTTTACAGTATTTTTCTCAAAGTAGGCAGAAAAGAAATGGGGGCAGAGAGAGGGGGTAGACATGGCAAATGTCACTGGGTCCGGGACTCAAACCTGGGTCGGCCATGTTGAGGACTGAAGCCTCTGTATATGGGTCACGTGCTTAACCCCTACACCACCAGCGCTACGCCTTATGTCACAGTATTTGCTGCTGAATTGCTAAACAAGGTCATGGTCTTCCGGCTAGCCAATATTGCGAGTCCGCCATTTTTTTTTTCTCTCGCTGTGATGTAGTAGTTTAAGCTCAAGTATGCCTAAGCTGAAAGTGGAGACGTCTAAATGTTCGGTTGTTGGGTGTATCAACCCACAGAATTCATTACACCGTCACTCAGCATGAGAACCTCCGAAGTGGCTGGTTACATTTTTTTTTCATGGAAATATGTTCACATCAGTGGAGAATTTCCTCTTTGTTTGAGCGAAGCTTGAGTGCTTCAGCAACCTCCGCCAATATCAAGAAGGATTTGCTGAAAGACTTCATCTGATTAAGGGGTCAGTTCCTTCTGTCTATGGAAACGACGGACACAGCAAAGCGGTCAGCTGCAGATAACGCTAAAATAACAACTTTATTTTAGACATGAATTTATTGTGTGTTGATGACATCTTGGCCATTGTTCTGATAGCAGTAGCATCGTGCCTTCTGATTATGCTAGTGCTGTGTGCTGCTTTTAGCTCCTTGAGGATAGAACTGTACTGCATGTTTTGATGAATAATATTATTACATAAAAAGTTTTGCATTGTAAGGCTGGATGGACAAGTCTTGTTGACATATTTTAATAAATTTGGAAATAAAAAGTTTCAGCACTGCTAGATAATTGTATCTCTGTTATCAAACTATGAAATTGGCGGTGGAGTGGAATGCTCTTTGACCTGGAGTGGGCAGGGTGTGAAGTGCCTCAGTAGCATTTAAAGAGACGGCGCCAAAACGAGTTGCTCTCAGACGCACCTCAGAACAGGGCTAAAAGAGGAGCCTGTGGAGCTACAATACCCAAAAATTCAGACCAAAGCATTGAAGTTCCAATTAAAATAGACTACAACTGAATGATTTAAATGTGAAAAGAAAGGATTTAAAAGCATGATATGTCTCCTTTAAAGAGTATGAAATCATTTTATAAAATGTGTCCTCTAAATTATTTTTGTCTTTTCTGTTCAATGTTGAAAATTTAAGAACCCTTTTGTTTCACAGGATTCCTGGGTTGCTCAATTTAAATATTTTTACGATATCCACTATGTTGAAAATAATTATGTTGGCTGATGATACAAATTTTTTCTGTTCTGGAAAGAATATGGACGAATTGATGCAATTAGTAAAAAAAAATAGCTGTGTTAAAAATGTGGTTTTACTATAATATGCTATCCTTAAATGAAAAAAAGGTCAACAAACAGAATTTATGATATTTTCTGGTAATCGAATTTTCAGTAATGCAAAGTTACATATACATGGAGTTACAATCGAAAGAGTTTATGGGACCAAAGTTTAAGGTAGAATTGTGGAGAAAAAAAGTCTGAAGCTCAACATAGAATATATCAGAAACAAAATAGCAAAATCAACTGGAATATAGTTTAAAATTAAAGATGTCCTGAACCAACCAATAAACGTTTCATTCAAATTAATACTTCAAAATTTATTGATATCCTATGTATAAAAGTTCTGGAAATAATAAATAAAGCACTGAACAAAAGTCTTCCTTCTGGAATTCAGAAATTATTGAAGTAAAAGAGAGTAAAACCCTCCCGCAGTCCTGGCTAAGCGCTAGTACAGAGCGCGGCAGATGTCACCGAAGGCGCCAGAAAAAAACTGCAGGTGGGGCCCCCGCAGGACCAAAAATCTAGGTAGTGTAACCCTGTGTGTACATGTCTGTAGTGTGTGTAAATATGTTTAGGTTTAAATGTAGATCTACAATGTACATGTGTATATGTTTGTATATAGACAGTAGTTATTTTTAATACTGCTTAAGCTCTTGATTTGTGGATTGAAAAGGGTAGGCAAATATAAGCCTTGGCTTCTGCCTATTCCTTTTTTGGTAAGTTATCTAGAATATATAATGGTGTTTTATTCTGTTTTTATTTTCTGTAATGTTGTAAATTTCCCATAATAAACGACTCAATCAATTTTACACCAGCCCTGCCTTGCAGGGACATATCTTTAATAGTGTTCAGAAGAACTCTAGGTGAACTGAAAAGCAGCTACTTTAAAAATACAGGGTGCTGCATAAGATAAGCAATGACAGCAAATAGTTTTACTGGATTTTCTGTAGTTTTTCTGGAAGTTGAACACAGTGATAAAGTTATGGTAGTGTAGATGTTTGTGTCGCTTGCAGCAAGACGAACCTCTACAGTTACTGGAAAATTTAGGTTTATTACAATTACATTTATTGTTTAATTAAAAAAATGAATAACTGAGTTTCACATTTAAGAATAAAATAAAACTACAATTTTCAATATTACACAGTAGTCCAGGGTGTACCGCACCTCATTCTGAATGACTGCTGGAGAGAGGCACCAGTCCCATCCAAAGCGTTTGCACTGAGCCAATTCAGCGCAAGATCACATGGTCTTTAGAGTCCAAAAACAACGACAACTACATTAAGAAAGTGATTCGGATACATTTTCATGGGTCAACCAGGTTCCAGTGAGCAGCAACGGGATCAGAAAACACAGCAGATAATCGATAAATAGCCTTATCTCCTAAATTTGTTCTTCCGTTTGGTTCGTTTATCTGTTTGTTGGAACACGTGGAGATGAGAGAGCAGAACATTAGTGTGAGCGACGATGCCTCACTCCGCTCAAAAGTTCAGTGTACTTGGTATTATACACATGGCAATGTCTAAAGGACAATGTTCATGAATTAGTAACCAAGTTTTTTTAAATAAATAAATATTCAATATCGACCTTTTTCGCTGTAAATTGTTTTGTCTTACTATTTGACTTTCTACACTGCTCAGTTCCTGCCCAGTGAGCATAGAGCTAATGCCAAAAGCAACAAACTGAAAGTTAGCATTCAATTATGTCATTCTGGTGCCTTTATGGCTGTAAGTACTCCGAACACGTCCAGTGAAAGGTTGCATGAAATTATCTAACGATTAGAATGCGGTGTGGATTACATGTTTACGGGCTAATTCTTGTGTAAACCGAGTGAAACGTCTTCCAAAATAGAACAGCTTTTCACCAAGAGGCTCTGACGTCACGCTACCTCCTGCTTTGAAGCTGAGAACAGCACGGGGCAAACTTTTCTCGCATAACATCACAAAACAGCGTGTTTGATGTTCTAAATGGCGCAGAAGAGAGCCGAAGGGACCGAACAAGGTTCTCAGTCTGAATCCAGACAAAGCGACCCCTGTGAGGCTGCAGGGACCGGCATGAAGGGACAAACCGTGGAAGACCCCAAACGGGAACCGGGTGACAACAACGAGGACAAACCAGCCGAGAACGGCGGTGGTTGTATGGCAGCGGAGCATGGCCACAACCCACCGGCCTTCCCCGATACCGACGGTGAAGATGCTTCACCTCACTGTAAACCTGGTAACAATGAAGCTGAAGCTGGCCTTAAACTCGGAGAACATGGGGCAAGTCCGGCGCAGGGGAGTCTAGCGAGCAGCACGGACTCCGCACAAGAGGGCTCCCGGGTGCTGAAAACAGAACAAAGAGAAGCGGAGAACGTGTTCAGTTCAGCGCCGCGCGGCTGCACAAAGCTCGCGGGAAAGGCCGAGCACGCGGCCAGGAGGTGGGCCGGTGTGGAGCTGATCTCCGTGGAGGGAGAACCGCTCAGCCGCATGGACTCTGAGGACAGGTCGGTGTACAAGTTGAAGGAGGTGGCAGAAGGCCGCACTGAGTTTTAGAAAGGTGCTGTGGGGACGCAACACGGTCCAAGTTCACCACCGGAAGGGTTGTTTTAAAAAGCTTTTAGGATGACGGTATTTGTTTCCTCCAGGACGTACACTTCTGTCAGCATTTTAATATATAAAACTCAGCTGTGATGAAATGACTTCTGGGGTATCACATCCCGCCTGTAGTGTCGTGTACCGTGTGTGAACCACATGTAATGATCGCAGCAGGGCAGATATTTACCATGTGATTACGCCTTTAAATCCACACTAACATCCTGCTCATGCGCTCATATGAAGGCTTTTAACCAGGCCGAAGTCATGATGCGTGTTTGGAAAGCAAGCAGCAACAAGAGGCCAGGAGACACACTTTGGCTTGGTTCATCTTTCTGTTTTGGCTGTAGTTTGTTACATTAAAACTGTACAGGTTTGACTAAGGATTTCGGTAGTCACTCGTCGTCATCATCGACTTTACAAAGCGCTTCAACACCAGGCACAGCTGAAAAGCGCTGTGCATCTGGGATAAATACGATAAGAAAAAGCATCGAATAAAGTAAAGCAAAACACACAACAATGTAACTTGAAAACTCAATACTAAACATAGAAAAAACCAAACAATATAACGGATAAAATCAATACTTATAAAAGTTGAGTAAAATCAAGTCTCAGCTTGGCTGAAGGCCAGTGAGTAATACGTTTTTAGACGAGTTTTAGAAATGGACATTGAAGGGGTCTGTCGAATATGCAAAGGTAAAGCATTTAACAACCTAAAAAGAAAGAAAAAAGCAACCTAGGGGCCCCAATAGAGAAGGCCCTGCTTGGAAGTGGGAATCACCAGAAGCAGCGTGTATGATTTACACTGACTGCACCATTCTTTCTTTCTTTTACATTTTTTAAATTTAACAGTAGGTCAGTTGCCAAAGTGGTGGTCATTGGTGATTTAAGAAGCAAGAGGTGATGATCTTAAGGTCCTGTTCAGAAATCAAAGAATTGATAATTGAAAAGGATGTTTCTACCATCGATTTTACAACAGATATGTTCAGGTGGGGAAAAAAAAAATCAGAACTGGTTGTTGATGGTGTTTGTGGTGGCGTTATATCTGTTTAATCGAATTACCAGTGATGTTGGTAAACTACTAATGGGCCATGGTGCTTCTCCGCTATTTTGTGGGCCAGAAGCCGAATCGTTCGGGAACCGCTTATTTAAAAGACATAGGTTTCAAAGGCTTCTATAAAAACATGACATTTAACCCTTGTCCTCAAGCCACACTGGCCTGCATGATTTCAAAGTTTCTTTGCTCTAACACACCTGATTCATGGGATTGCAGTTCAGCAAAAATCTATAAATCAGCCATCAACTGAAATGTTGTCTTAAAATAATAAGAATAAAAATAGGAGTTCCTACAATTCGCTGAAAAATGTATATAACATGTTAAATGCATTTGACAAATTGCTCACAAATATGAGAAGGATTAGCCAAACAGTTACCATGAATTATTATTCTAGTCAGCACATTTTACAATAACTTGCGTTAAAAAATACACACTTCAGTCCAAGTTGGCTTTAAAAAGGTCTGCCAGTATCTGTAAAATATCTGGTTAAGAAATTAAACTGTATCCTACTGACTATTAACTACATTTTCTATATGTTTGGACTGAAATGGAAATGAGCACACAGAGGAGGACAGGGAATTAGCTGCTGGTAAAATAACATTTAAATTATTCTATAAAATATTTGTTAAAACAAAATGTTCAAAGCACCATTCAACTTGTTTGTTTCTTAGATAAAAAACTAAGCAGCCCAGACCACAGCTTGAGTGAAATTTAGTTGGCCTGGTTGGTGGCGTTAGCTCCTGATCAGACAGGATCTGAGTACAAACCAGAAACGGCTGCAATCATCCGACAGAAACCTGAACACAGTTTTTTTTTATTAAAAAGACAGAGGTTACTGTTCTGTGTGAGAGGAGTAATACACAGCAGTAATTCAGTCACATTGCTACAATGTTAGCATCCAAATAGTTTATGCTAACCGCTTTACATCATTGTACAGTACACTGCTAAATACTCTCTTCTGCACAGTAAACAGTTCACATGTTTTCATGTTTATAATAAGCTCCTTTTAAAAATACCCAAACCCACCTTAAGGGTGGCTGGATGCAGTTATGCTACAGCAAATTAGCATCAGCTAGGCACCAGCACCTTTGTGACCCTGTGAGGACAAGCGGGTTTAGTCGAGGGATGGCTTGATGTCACCAAGCCACACAAAGTAACTGCTGCTGCTTCTTCGGTTTATTGGCAGTTCTCTTTATCCAGTGGGCGGGCGGCACCAGAAAATAAGATGTAGCGATTGTATCGTTGTTGCCACACAAACGCACCCAGTGGAATAAAAGAAGTGCCCCCCTAAGGAGGCTGTGACCTCGAAGTTGCACAGGGTCTTTCTAGTGGCTGGAACCGTTCCTAGAGAGCAAACAAAATTCTTGAGCAGGTAAAACAGACTTGAGGGCTCAGTTTTGACCATTGAGTCCATTTCTTTCTCCTTAGCCTAGGTAAGCTGTTATTGATGTCGTCCCTGGTTCAGGAGTGGCTTGACATGAGGAATGTGACATTTGTAACTCGTGTAGGATTCTTCTGTGCGTTGTCTCTTGGTGCACTGACTCGTGCCTCAGTCTCAATGTACTCCTTATGAAGCTCTTTCAATTTCTTGAATGGACTTTTTCTTACCCTACTTTTTTGTTCCCTTCAACTTTTAATGAACATGCTTGGATACAGCACTCTGTGAACAACCCGCTTCTCCAGCAATGACCTTTTGTGGCTTACCCTTCTTGTGGAGGGTGTTAATGACATCTGTCCAGTCAGCAGTCTTCCCCCCATTGTGTCTCCTACTGGCCCAGACTGAAAGACCATTTAGAGGCTCAGGAAACCTTTGCCAGTTTATTAGGGTGTGATACCACGATTCTCCAATATTTAACATTTTCACAGTATTCTAATTTTCTTGATGTCAGCGTTTTATCACAGTAATACCGTAGAAGTCAAAATAAAATCTTCTTTTCAGCATTTCAAACCTACCAAATGATGACTTTAAAAACTGAAAACGAACTGAACCGTGGTTTTTGTGTACCGTTACACCCCATTACATGTACCTTTGTACTAAATTTATAAAATGCATCAACTACATGCTGTTAGTTGATGCATTTAGAGGCCAAAAGTGAGGAAGTTCTTAGTTGTGATGCATTTAATGGCATGGAAAGTAATTCAGGTTTTTCAGTATTTAGGCAACTGAATCGGCTTCACTTTTCTCTGATGTTTTCTGGGCCAGGTTTTTCTGATGGCGACCCTTTCTGGTCATCTTAGTGCGTGGAGTTGATCACAACTTGTTGGCTTCAGTTTCTCCACCTCCTTATTATACATGGGTTGTATTGGATCGTTTCTTGTCATCACTACACAGGACTCATGAAGGCTCTGACCTTTTTTCTAACCCTGACCAGTGAGCTGTCAGATGCCCTGAACAATCTGATCTTGCTCTTTTTTCCCCTTAGCCAGACATCCACAGTTGCATTGATCGATCAACAGGCTATCATCACCTGAAGTGACAGTGTTGTGCAACACAACCAACCATCCGACCAGAACACAGTGCTTATAAGGGTAGATCATTTTAAATGGAAACACAGTGGTGGAAAACTAAAGCAAAACATGAAATAAAATACTGCTGTTTTTAGTAGAGGTTTTTGCTTACTGAGCAGAATGTTATCACTTCTCTTTATGGAGTAATATTGAAAGCTCATATTTCTGATGCATCCAGCGTAAAAACTCAAGGACTTATTGTGGCACCTCTGAATAAGGAAGTAGCTAATAAGGATTTATAGTTGGCTCATAGGATTGCTAGTCTGCACTTTGCTTAACAGACAAACTGCTGTAGACGTTTTAGCGTGATGACTTTACTTTCCTTAATAACAGCAGTGGGCAGCAGTTTTATATCATGACTTTTTAGGGAGTGTTAGTGTGCGACTCGAACCAGGAAATGGGAACCTTTAAAACAATATCCTGCTCATGCCTTATCATGGCAAGCTATCCAGATCCTGAAGCAGTCCCAGATCATCACACTACCACCACTATGTTTTACTATAGGTATGATGTTCCTTTCTGGAAAGTTGTGAGTTTTAATTAGTTTTATACCAGATGTAACGGGATGACCTTAACTGAGGCAGTAAGGCCTCCAGAGCTTTAGATGCTGCTTTGGGTTCTTCTGTGACCTCCTGGATGAGTCACTAATGAGTTCTTGGAGTGATTTTGGTAGGACACCCCTTCTGGGTCTTTTAGCCTACGTCATGTTTGTTTAATGCCTTTTTTCCTTGCTAAATTAAATAATCTGAAAATGACTTTGTCTTTACTCTGGTTAACTCTGAAACATTTAGGGCATAGCAAGTGATTTTCTTTAGCACAAAGTAATTCATAGTTTTTTCATTACACTGCAGGTAACTTTGTACTCGGGCGTTAAATGATCAGCTGATTCGGACTGAATTTTATTAGAAATCGTTGCATTACAGTAATATTGTATTTAGACTAACTTTGATTCTATATAAATAGGATGCGTTTAGTTTTGGATACGATTGACGTTTGTTGCTAATTACTGCTATCAACATAAACTGAATGGAGATGGGTCCGTTTACCAACTCATAACAGTGCTTTCATACTAATCATGGCAATCATGAAAACATGTATGTTATAAAAAATTATGATTTATCATGATGAGGATAATACACTGATGTTTACAAACCCTCACAAATGATCAAAAAGTGATCATTAATTATCAGTAATTTCCCACTTTGGTTCCATGAAACCATCAATAAATATAAATGAATTTAAGAATCAGATTAACTACCGCAAGACTTTTTTGGGTGTAGTTGTACTAACTGATGTAACTAGTACACTCATGTTGCCTATATGATAACGGATGATATGTTTTATTGATTGAGGCTATGACCGTATGCAGCGACGGATCTTATTGCAACAAAATATTATGTTAAGATTTTAAGTTCAGGTTTTCCATTTCTGTTTCATACCTAAGCTGTCAGGGTCATGCATCATGTCATCTCTTCCTGTATCTCTTCCAGCATCTGCTCCACCCTGATGGACATGGAGAGCACGGCATCCAGCGGTCGCTCCACTCCTGCCATGCTCATTGGTCATGGCGGGGGGGTGGCAGCAGTGGGCAGTTCTGGCCCAACCGTGAGCAAATCTCTGAGCTACACCTGCTGCTGGGATGGCTGCCAGTTGCTGTTCTCCAGCAGCCCTGACCTGGCTGAACACATCCGAGCAACACATGTGGACGGACAGAGAGGAGGGGTCAGTCTGTGTGTGTGTGTGCGTGTGTGTCTGTTGGACTTGGATGCTGCTGGATGAGTTCTGGTAGCATCAGAAAACGGCTATATGCATCAAAATATGGTTCCAGGTCAAACGTTTTGTCTCTAAAATAGTTTCTGTTTCGGTACAAACGTAAAGAATGGTTAAAAAATAAAACTATTAACTATAAAGAGATTTGTTTTCAGAAATAAAACACTGAATTACCTTAAGATTTGCAGGACTTCATGGATTCAAATGACTCTTTCTCAACTAGCAACATATTGTTGTCAAATTTTCAGTTGTGTTTAAAAAGGCAAAGATGTTTGAGTACAAGCAGAAAATGATGCAAATCAACTTTAAACTATTGTTTTCAATCTCTTCTCCATCTTGTAAAAAAGCGTTAATAATGGTGGCCCCACTTACTGCTTTATTAGGCCACATGTAGTGTTTATCTCCTAATGTATTCATATATTTGAGAACTTTACCTCATTCATATTTTGCCTAATTTAGACCTTCTAGTCCAGTCTGCTTGACTGCAGAGTCCTGTGACATAAACTTGGTCATCTTTACCCAACCACTGCAGTCAGCCATTTAACAGACATGCTGGTTGTAGTTTTAAAACCATTAGCGTAGGAACTGCCAAATGTATCTTTCTTGTAATCAGGTGAAGAAGCCTTGCTTTAGCCGGCTGACTGGCAGTGCACAGCAACTGGTCGGTATGGCCAGTGCAGTGTTACTGTATGCTTCACGCAGCTGTAGAACATTGGAGCCTTTCCTGACTTCTAATTAAGACCATAGGGACCCAGTGATAGAAAGTTTTATTAACCCTGGTAGTCCACTGCAGTCCACCTGCACTCTTTTAAAGACAGAGATGTTAAGATGATGGACAGAGAGGACAGATGGTTTCAAAGAGAGGTGAAATGGAGGTTCCAGCTATCCAATATCGACATTCCTGCTTTGAAACTCATTCCAAAGAAATAAAATAAAAGGCCTCATCAAAATCCAAGTGATCAAGTAAACACATCACACTAACCAATAGACTGTTATGACCCAGGGAGGGGCAGGCAGGTCATCGATTAGCATCTGACTTAGAATGCTTCCATGTAATTTAAAATCAGCAACTCCCAAACTCTAGGTTGCTAAGCTGGGAGCCTCCAGGGTTGACAAAGACTCCTGGATACGTGTCGAAATGTTTTTAAGGTAAAAACAGAAAGAAGGTCTGGTTGCCTCCAGTTAAAGCCTGTTGTAATAACCCTGGTAGAACCAGCCCATGTCCATTCATATGACTGCTCCGAATGTTAAATACGGTGAGCAGGTGATTATCATGGCACATTTTATCCAGTGTGCTTGTTTTTTCACTCTGAGCTTGACCGTTGCAACAGTGCGCCTGTTTGTAAACTGTGTGTGTGTGTGTGTGACCCAGGTGTTTGTGTGCCTGTGGAAGAGCTGCAAGGTGTACAACACTCCATCCACCAGTCAGAGCTGGCTGCAGAGACACATGCTGACCCACAGTGGAGACAAGCCCTTCAAGGTAACATCACACAGCTCTTATATATCTGCAGCTTCCTCATCAGATCACTGTATCCACAACAAATGTTCCCCATTTTCTTGCAGTGTGTGGTAGGGGGCTGCACTGCCACTTTTGCCTCACAGGGGGGGCTAGCTCGCCACGTCCCCACCCACTTTACCTCCCAGGGTTCATCCAAAACATCCAGTCAGGGCAAAATGAAGGAGGAGTCTCCGTCCAAGGCTGGTCTGAACAAGAGGAGGAAACTTAGGAACAAATACAGACGCTCACTGCGTATGATTGACACACACACACACACACGTGCGCGCCTTACAGCTGAAAACATAGGTCTCACAGTGAGATTCTCCACCTGTTTGCAGCTCGACCTCATGACTTCTTTGATGCTCAGACCATGGAGGCCATCCGGCACCAAGCCATCTGTCTTAACCTGGCAACACACATTGAGAGCCAGGGCAATGGACACAGTGTGGTCTTCCACAGCACGGTTGGCACTCTCTCACACACACACACACACATATAAACAAAGCAGGTTACCAGAGCATGATCTTACCTCTGCTCTCTCTTGATTTTAAGGTGATAGCCAGGAGGAAAGAGGACTCTGGGAAAGTGAAGGTACTGCTGCACTGGACACCTGAAGACATGTAAGTCCTGACCCCTAATCCCCCCAACCCCCCTCACAAACTCCTCCCCTCTCCACATCATCATATATAACACAGTGAGAGGTCATAATGAGTTCAAAGCTTAGGGATTGTCTGTCAGTTTCCACTCAGTAAGCTTAAAGTGTTCCTGTGTGCATCAGACTGCCTGACGTATGGGTGAATGAGAGCGATAGGCTGCAGCTGAAGACCAAAGTGGTTCATCTGTCCAAGCTGCCCACAGACACAGCTGTCCTTCTGGCTCCCAACATTTACAGGTGAGCGTGAACATAAAGTTGCATCCCGGTGTCGGTAAAAACACTAAAGATGTTTTTTTTTTTTTTTTTAAGTCTTCTTTTTGCCTTTTCTGTTCATCACAGGATGTTCTTCTGATGAACTCCACTGTGCTGACCTACCAAGGGAAGACATCTTGCTTTCTGCTCTGCTCCATGTGAAGGTTTCTCTTCTTCCTTCATTCAAGAGGATCCTGGGAAGTAGCATGTCTCTCTGGCTTTTTTAGGGCACCAGTATTACTTTAATTAAGTGTAGAGTTTGTAGAAAACATGTTGCTTGTTTTAGGTAAAACAGCTAGGATTAAAAACTAATGAACTGCATCTGTAGAGAGAAGTCATTGTAAATATGCAAGATTTGTAATATATTTTTATACACTTTTTGTACTCTCATGTAGATAGATGTTTTTTGGTCAAGTGTTTTAATAAAAGTCTGAAAATTAGCTAATGTTGGTCACGTCCAAATTCCATTTAATGATTCCTCTTGGCCTAAAGGGTTTCTCACAAGACATGAATTTCTGCAGCGTTTACTGGCTCTGCTCAGCTTCTGGGGAGCAGCAGGGCCAAGGGGGCGCCACAAGAACCAGAAAGCTATGCCCAAAACAGATTTTCTATTGCTTATCAATTGGTCATGTCTATTGTGACAATTATTGGTTATTAAATTAAAAGGATCTTCCAGTGTTTAAGAATGGGTTTTGGTGAGCAGCGCTGGTGGTGTAGGGGTTTAAGCATGCAACCCAGATACAGAGGGGTGCTGCAGCATCAGCCTCTTGTCCTTCAGATGCATGAGGTGAGCTACACTTTTAGGAAAGTAAACATCAACAAGGCTGCAGGTCCAGTCACGGTGTCAGGTTGGACCCTAAAATCATCTTCTGTCCTACTTGTTGGTGTTTTTCTGGACATCTTCAACCTCTCCCTGCAGCTTTCTATGGTCCCTGCCTGCCTGAAGTCCTTCATCATTGTGACTGTGCCCAAAAAACAAAACATCACCTGTCTCAATGATTACCGCCCTGTAGCTCTGACCCCAGTCATCATGAAGTGGTTTGAGAGGATCCTCCTGAAGTACATCAAGGATGCCATCCCTGCTGGCCTGGACAGCGTGCTGTTCATCTACAGGGAGAATCGCTCTACGGAGGATGCTGTCTCGTTAGCACTCCACTCGGCCCTGACTCATCTGCAACATCCTGATACATATGTTAGGATGCCTTTTGGGGACTTCAGCTCAGCCTTCAACACCATCCTTCCAGACATGCTGGCCCTGAAGCTCCACAGCCTTGGTTTATTGGCACCACTCTGCTCCTGGGTCAATGACCTTCTCACCAGCAGGCCCTAGATGGTGAGGATAGGGAAACTCACATCAGCCCCACTGATCCTCAACACCGGCACACCACAGGGTATGTTCTCAGCCCTGCCCTCTTCGCGCACGGCTGCTCGGCCATCCACAACACAAACACAATCGTAAAGTTCTCGGATCACACTACCGTTGTGGTGGAGCGTGTGGACAGCATAAAGTTCTCAGGAGATCAGGAGGTTATGTCAAGGGTGTAATTGATAATTATCAGGCTGGTTCTAATCTAATTTAACTTAAGAGTCAAATGCCTCTTTTCCATTAAAGGTTCCAGCTCAGCATGTCCCTATTCCACTCTCTGTCACCCTAACTCTCATGTCACTGATGGCCAGCCATTGGTGTGGTGGTCTGTGCTGCTATAAACGTTACTCTGTAACTATTGTTACAGTAAAATGATCTGTGTGTACGGTAAAGATAAAAACAAACGAAATACAAATAATGTTGGTATTATTTTATATGTAAGAATGTCCTGTATATGTTTTTTCATGCATAAAATGATCCACTGGAACAGTAATCTGGAACACAACCCAGCCAGAACTAAAAAAAGAAACGGTGAACAACCCAACTACTTGCTTTTGGGTTGTTCCGAAGGACTGGAATAATATTAAAAACAAGAGAAATAAATGAGGTCTCAAAGGACCCTGAAGAACTAATATTATTAGTAGGGGAATCCTGACGTGAAAGTAGCCACTAGAAACAGTTTTGTTGCAATAAACAGAGCAAGTTATAAATACATGGAAAATGTCAACATTTGAAGGGCTTTAATTTTGAAATCCCACATCAGATGTTGGTGAAATCTGGCTGAGTGACATCTAGAAATGTTCCTCTGTCATCCTGAAGTGAGAATGGTCTCTGAACACGAACTGTTTTGTTTAAATAATTATGGAAACTTAAAATAAATGACAAACTTAAATAATGAACAGACCCGTGACAGACTGACAAAAGTAAACGTATATCTCCTTATTCACAGGCGGACATTAAAAATACTTTTAGAACACAGAGCAGCAGGAATGAATCAACCAACTCGAGTTTATATATGTAAAACATATTGTCAAATATAGCAAATGTATTCCATTTGGCTCAGTTGACTTTATTTTATGTGTAATGAGGTGGAATTTATCCAATACATACGTTTTCCCAGTTGCTCGGTGAAACAAGCACTCAGATCTTCCAGGCCAGGCAATGGATGCTGGAATCTCTTTTTTTACTTTCATTTCTCAAAGCTTTCTTCCCTTTCTTTCCATTGCTAGTAAAGTGGGTGGAAAGTACTAAGGGTCAGAATCTCTGCAGCGACCTTATGCTTTTGGGCTTCATTTTTAACTGCCTAATAAAAAGAAATATATTTGCTATCTATGAACCCACAGACATAAGATTCAACAAGCAGAAAGGCATGTAGTCCAGAAGCAAGGCAAGTCACTGAACAATTAACAGAGTCTTGCTGCTTCCACTGTGGAGGACATGTCACAGTCCAACCTTGAAGGCCACCAGAGTATCTGAAGACATTTCTGCAAAACACAAAGTGTATATTATTTCTGATATTCTTTCACGACCCAAACTTTCCTTCATATGTTTTATGAGGGAGTTGTTGTCTCAGCCATAGCATTAATGAGGGCAAGGACATTAAAGCGCAGAGAAGTGAAGTCAGTCTGTCGATCACAAGCAGCTGCTTTCTGCCTGCCGCCTCTTCCTCAGATGGTGGTTTGCTTAAGGACCATTAAGAAATATTCAAACCAAACATAATGTTTCATGGTGGTATTGTTTAGGGAGAAATGTTTGTGCCTTTGAACAGCTGATTTAATGTGTGATCAGCTGTTTTAGGATGACATTAAACACTTGCGTGTAATTCAGAAAGCTGACATGGTGTTCTTTTCTGTCAGGGATGTTTTATAATTTGTAAATAGTAAAATTATATTTTGGTGTGAGCCGCTCCGGCCACTGTGGTCCTTAATATTATTGTAGTTGTTCTTGAGTTTTATTAACTTTTCGCTGCACTTTCTCAATAAAATCCTTCTCATTTCTCCTGGGCCCACAGCCAATCAGTGAACAGCGGTCTGTTCACGTCACATGTGGTCCCTACTCAGCTCCAGGTCATACCTGCTCAGGAGTGGGGACCAAAAAAGTAGGTACCGGTACGGAAAAAACAGTAATGGAAATGATCGCCTAGTGGGGTCGAGCCAGGTCAAATCGAGCCAGTGGAAAAGGGGCAAAATTTAAATAAGAGCGCTAGCAAAGAGCTCATCACGTTTTTGAACAAACAAGTGCAGCCACTTAAGCAAACGCAAGACATGAGCTCCAGTCTATGTAACAGAGTCAAATGTGTAAAATTCTAATTACACTAATTACTGTTTGTGATTTATAATCCGTACCCCTACATTCACTTTCAGGGGACTCCCGTAGACTGTATAAAAGAAAGGGACCCCCCACTATAAATCAAGCTCCGCACAAAGCCACCCCGCAGTGCCGCTACCACAAGTAAATTCTCAACCTATGGTAAACACTGTACAGGATATACAGAGGATTGTTTACCATTGTTTGATGAGTTCTGCCTGATTCATAAAGTGATAATTGTATGTTGTCAACAATGGAGCCAGTAAAGTTTATAAGCTACAATGTAAAGGGTCTCCATAAACTTATTAAGAGGAAGTCTTAATATTACATCAGCTTAAACAAGCACACTGTCCAAAAGCATTTTTACAGGAAACGGGAATATTATTCTTTACACCAATCAGGGAGGAAAAAAGAAGTGTCCATACTCAGACATGGACAAGTCAACTTCACACTGTAACAATGGGCTAATTGATGCTGTGATGTCTCATAAATATGTATGCACTGAATAAAGATGAACCAGACTGTATCAATACATTGTTCCTGCAATTGAGTTGTGGGGTGTTACTGTTGGGAGATCTAAACTGTATAATGCAGCAATCAGTGGACAGACAGCCTGCATCTAAAACCCTGCTGACTAGAATGAGTTTTATGCTTAAATATCAGTCATTGGAAATAGGCCTACTGGATATATGGAGAAGCAAGTTTCCAAAGAGCAGGGACTTCTTTTATTATTCAAGCATCATGTTCAAGAACTGATTATTTTTTCACTTCTAAGACAGGCCCTGCGATGGACTGGCAACCTGTCAAGTGTGTACCCCGCCTCCCGCTCATAGACTGCTGGAGATAGGCACCAGGCTTCTTTACTTATTCCAGATGCTACCTATTGAAATTCCTAAATCAACTTTTGATAATCTGGACAGAATGATCTCAAAATTTATGTGGCAGAAAAAGTGCCCTTGACTTTGACTTAAGACCCTACAACTTAACAAGTCAAAGGGGGGTCTTAAACTACCAAATCTGAGGTATTACTTTTGGGCAGCTCAAATAAAACCTTTGATAGTATGGTTACAGACCCGCTGGCTTAATACTGAGAAAAGTATGTGTCCGGAGCTCTTGCAGGCTATACCTTTTTATAGACATACAGGTTACAGAAGTGGCTGAATGGACAAAGATCAATCTTAAGATCTGGAGAAAAATACAGACAATCTTTGAGCTCCTGAAATCGATGTCACTGTTACTTTGATTATTAGATCAATAAAGACTTTCACTTTAACTTAGCCACTGGCTTTAAAAATTAGGGAGACCATGGGACATTTATCTTTATATGTTCCATGATAATAGCTTTGAGACAGTGGATCAATTGCAGACTAACAGATTTCTATAGATATTTACAAATTAGTACTTATCTAACAACACAAAGAGTGGGAGAAACTTTTAAAACCTACGCCTATAGAAAGGCTTTTAATTAAAATCCAAATAGGAAATGGAGTTAGGAAAGTTATAAGTAAGACATATATGATATATTTTTGGTCATGAACCAACATAATTCCCTACAAAACGGTAGTGCTGAACGAGCCTTTATCACAGGCTTCCTGGGAAGAGATGTGTACTGAAGCACACTTTGACACAAACTCAAAGACCATGAGAGAATTTAAGTGGAAAATGATCACAAATTTCTTAAGAACGCCGGAAATTATATCCAACATGGGCCCAAGACACTCTACTGCATGCTGGAGGAATTGTGGGGCAAATATTGCCAATCATTCACATATATTTAGGTTTCGTCCTACATTTAAAAAGTTCTGGAAAGAAGTATTTGATGCCCTCAAGGAGTTATTTCAACAGAATATTCCCCAGGAGCCTACAGTGGCGTTTTTAGGAGCAGTACCAATAGGGGTGGATGGGAGGGCTAAGATTTATCTTTTGAAGATATCACTTACAGCGGCATTAAAATGCATAAATAGATGAAAAGGAATGGGACATTAACCAAATGGAACAAATTACATATGCACTACGTCTTCAAACATAAGTGTGTGAGAAACGATGGGCCTGTTGAACCGTTGTTATCCCAGTGAGGGCTGGTGGTGCACCATTTTGTAACACACCAGGTGATGTAAAATGTATATTGGAGACAATGTAAATCATACTTATAGTAGCTGTCGTGATGTTATGTGTTAATCATCCTATTGTACTTTATTCTCACTTATACGTACGTTGGTATAGTGCTCTTGGAGTAAGTGCCTTTTTCTTTCTTTCAAGTCATAGACTTTGTGTGCCATTTATTGTATTGTTTTTGCATGTATTTAAAATAATTAAGTGATAAGTAGAAAAAATAGGAATACAGTAAACCATGACCACATTCATGCCAACACCAGTAGAATTAGGTTTTTTTTTTTTTTTATTGTTGTATGTTACTCATTATACCTTTTTATAATTTCAACCGATCTGTGGCACAATCCTGGGCCATGCCAAAGACAGGTTCTCCTTCACCAGTCACCTTGTGAGTGCTGTGCTGCTAGATGGAGAGCTGTTTCACCGGAATCAGAAAACATTCCCTGAAGACGCTCTGAATACCACTGTGAGGGTAAACCCTACGCTACACAAGAAGCTCAGGACTGAGCTTTCTCTCATCTGTGAAAGTCCAGACTTCAGGGGCTGCTGTGGTGCACTGGTTCTATACCAGGTTCTACAGAGTTACAACCTCCAGAAAACCCTCTCTGAGACTGTGGTGCTGTTAAACATCCTTATAACCACTGTAATGACAATAACGTTAAAAAGGATCAAGATCTTCCTGAGAAATACAGTGGGACAAAAACGTCTGAATGCACTGGCCATGCTTTCCACGGAGAGAGCACTTGTCAAAAACATGTCTAACTTTAATGAGAGGGTTATTGATCACTTTGCCTGCTTGAAAAAGAAACAAGCACACTTTCAGTATTGGTGATACGTGTGTTATAAAATGGTGAGTTGTGTTATGTTGTACTCTCCAAATATTGAACTGTAAATAGTTGATTGTATATTGTCAGTCAAAAATATACAGAATCAATTTATTGTATTTGAGAACTTAACTTGTTAGCTTTACAAAAGTAATGTACAGTATGTACAATTCATGTGTTGTGTTGCCATCTAGTGGTTGAACAAGAAACCAAATTAAACAATGCAATATAACACTGTGAAGTTAGCTATCTGACTTTTATTTATTAAGATTTTACCCACTGAACGCGGCATGTTAGCCATCATCATAACATTTGCCCCACCTAAGAAATTTGTCAGGAACCGCCACTGGTGCATAGTAAGCTTTTGAATGAAACTTTAACCCTCAGCATCTTGGAGGCTTTTACAGCTGGTCTGGCGTCCTCTGGAACCCTGTGGCACCCTCTGGTGGCAGCATGAGCTGTAACCGGAAGTGCAATTTCTAGTTGCCACTGCCATGAATTGAGCTTAGTGCCTCTCTAAACAATTAGCTCTCACATTAAAGACATACATAAATTTGTTTAAACAGGTAATCTGAGCAGAACCTGCCGAGAAAAAGCTGTTTTTCACTGCATAAATATAACGGCTTAAGAACACTTGAGCAAGACAGCTGGTCATACTGAAACCCTGACATTATTGTTTTTAATCTCAGAATGATGAGGAAGAATAAAATGTGCTCCTCATCATCTTAAGCTTTAAAACACTACTTTCAGATTTTCAGAATGACCAGCTGTCTTGTTCATATGTTTTAAAGCAGTTAGATTATAGCAGAAGAAAACATCTTTCTCTCAGCGAGCTTCAGTGACACTATAACTGAAGCATTTTTTGTGATCTTATATGGCCTTTGTGGGTTGGTCAGAGTTTCTAGGAAATTTAATTGACTTTCTGTTACTCTGGGGTACACATTTGACATGGCACAAGGGCCCATTTCCTTTAGCCACAAAGCTCCATATTTATGTGACCACTAGGCACAGTAAGCAGGATGGTAAAGAAAGTAAAAGAATCTCCAAAGGCTCACTGTTAGAGAACTGCATCAAATAGTTGCAACTTGGAACCACCAAGTTGCCATAATCAACTGTAAGACACTGTCTACATGCCAGATGCCAGGAAAAGGCCCATTCTGTCCAACTATCACAAACAAACATGTAGAGTTTCGTATGATTGAGTTTTTTGCAACATACACGCCAGATGAGTCTGGTGTAAAACAAAGGATTCATAAGTGGAATAGCACCTCCTGCCTGCACTTAAGCATGGTGGAGGATCTGTATTGATGTGGGTCTATTTATCTTCCAAATGCATTGGGAACTCTGTTAGAGTGCATGGCATCATTATTTCTTTCAGGTACCACAAGATTTTAAAAACATATCTGCCAGACTCTACCTGTAAACTATAAATGGGTCAATCAATCATTGGGTCTTTCAGTGCAAAAAAGATCCAAAACATGGCAAAATCCACACAGAAATGGTCCCCAGAACAAAATACCTAAATACAGAATTATTGACCAATAACTTCCTAACAGATCACTCTTATAATTCTCATCTTTTTAAAATTGTATGAAGGATAGTTTTTGTCCCCTACAATCAGGCAAAAGGTGAAAAAGCATCAGGTCCAGATCGATCCAGTTCCTTAATAGTACATATCTTCAGGCAGTGACAGCCGTCAAATCATAAACCCTTACCTGCTTTCTTTAACAAGTTTAGCACTCAAATTAATATGATTTGTAAAACTGCTCCTTAATCGACATCTTATTACAAATGCCAACTTACCTTCTTATCACTGTATACCTTGGCTAGATTAACTATTATTTAATTTGTTCAATGTTTCTTGCTTTTCGTCTGACATCAACATCTAATTCTTTGGAAATATTCCCAAAAACTACAAGTACCAGGCTGCTCGGCTGTTCGTAAGGCATGTCACGTGGTTATTGCAGCACGCAAGCAGTGCAGACGCGGCTGTTTACAAACAAGCATATCCGAGTCTCCATTAACGCCGCTTTGCCGGTTAAAGGAAGAAAAGAACCAGGATGGAAATAGAGGTTTCTCAGCCATATTACGTTGGGGACATCGGTGAGTGCGAGACACGCAGCAGCGCCGGTCGCTTGCTTTGAGTCTTGACCCGGTTTGACGTCGGCGTGTTTGGCACTGCTGCCAACTAGCTAGCTCAGAAATACTGGGTCGAATCGTGCACTGCTAGCAGGTTCCCAAAGCTGTTATCTCTGACGGGAAAACAGACAAAAATCTGGGAACAGTTAAAGAGTAAATCTCAGGCTTCCCTGTTGCCTTGGACCAGCGTTCTGCACAGGGATGGAAATAAAAACTACTTTTAACCAGCCACTATTTTTCATTACGTTTAACATTTGCCTTGGTCATGAGAAATGCTCAATAGTAAACGCATTACTTCATTGCAAAGCTGTTCGTGATTGCTGAAGGGTTTTTCTTTGACAGGAGGCAGTCACCAGGGGCGGGGTGTCGGTGGGATATACACTGATTCAGAAAGTTAAATTTATTAACCAATGGAGGCCTGGATTTGGAGTCACACACAAAATGAAAGTGGAAAAACACACTACAGGCTGATCCAACTTTGATGTAATGTCCTTAAAACAAGTCAAAATGAGGCTCAGTATTGTGTTTGCCTCCACGTGCCTGTATGACCTCCCTACAACGCCTGGGCATGCTCCTGATGAGACGGAGGATGGTCTCCTGAGGGATCTCCTCACAGACCTGGACTAAAGCATCCACCAACTCCTGGACAGTCTGTGGTGAAACGTGACGTTGGTGGATGGAGCGAGACATGATGTCCCAGATGTGCTCAATCGGATTCAGGTCTGGGGAACGGGCGGGCCAGTCCATAGCTTCAATGTCTTCATCTTGCAGGAACTGCTGACACACTCCAGCCACATGAGGTCTAGCATTGTCCTGCATTAGGAGGAACCCAGGGCCAACCGCACCAGCATATGGTCTCACAAGGGGTCTGAGGATCTCATCTCGGTACCTAATGGCAGTCAGGCTACCTCTGGCGAGCACATGGAGGGCCATGCGGGCCTCCAAAGAAATGCCAGCCCACACCATTACTGACCCACTGCCAAACCGGTCATGCTGAAGGATGTTGCAGGCAGCAGATCGCTCTCCACGGTGTCTCCAGACTCTGTCACGTCTGTCACATGTGCTCAGTGTGAATCTGCTTTCATCTGTGAAGAGCACAGGGCGCCAGTGGAGAATTTACCAATCCTGGTGTTCTCTGGCAAATGCCAAGCATCCTGCACGGTGTTGGGCTGTGACCACAACCCCCATTTGTGGACGTCGGGCCCTCATACCATCCTCATGGAGTCGCTTTCTAACCGTTTGTTCAGACACATGCACATTTGTCCCCTGCTGGAGGTCATTTAGCAGGGCTCTGGCAGTGCTCCTCCTGTTCCTCCTTGCACAAAGGCGGAGGTAGCGGTCCTGCTGCTGGGTTGTTGCCCTCCTACGGCCTCCTCCACATCTCCTGGTGTACTGGCCTGTCTCCTGGTAGCGCCTCCAGGCTCTGGACACTACGCTGACAGACACAGCAAACCTTCTTGCCACAGCTGGCATTGATGTGCCATCCTGGATGAGCTGCACTACCTGAGCCACTCGTGTGGGTTGTAGAGTCCGTCTCATGCTACCACGAGTGTGAAAGCACCAGCAACATTCAAAAGTGACCAAAACATCGGCCAGAAAGCATAGGTACTGAGAAGTGGTCTGTGGTCCCCACCTGCAGAACCACTCCTTTATTGAGTGTGTCTTGCTAATCGCCAAAGATTTCCCCCTGTTGTCTTTTCCATTTGAACAACAGCAGGTGAAACTGATTGTCAATCAGTGTTGCTTCCTAAGTGGACAGTTTGATTTCACTGAAGTCAGTGAAAGATGATCTCTGAGAGAATTTTATGAAGTTTGCCGAAGTTATTTTATAATTTCACACAGAGTGGAGTACGATGTGAAGCGACACTGTAAAAGTGAGTCGCACAAGAAATGCAGAGCTGAAAAAGCCACCTGCTGATCCATGGAATCATTTTTTCTCAAAAGCAGAGATGACTGCCAGACAGACAAGGTAACAGCAGCCGAGATTACCAGCGTTAAACTTTAAAAGCTTGTAAAGTATTTTTTAAACTTGTGCTATTTCACTGTTTTGCACTAACAAGCAAATCAGAGATTGATGAATGTAATGTGAGATCTTTGACGTCATCATAGTGTTGGCAATGTGTCCCATAATGTCCTTCATAAGCATCCTTGTTGTCCCACATTCGGTTTTTTGATATCTGGTCACGTTATTCTGCGGTAACTGGACTTTAGCTGCTGTCAGGGGCAGGGCCTGAAACACTTGGTCTATTTTGTGTACTTGTACCTTCGACATATGTACCTGAAGTGGGAGAGTTAGTCCTGCTGCTGCTCACAGGAGAGGAAGTCCTACCATTACAACGTAATTCGGCACTTTTAAAAGAGCACCGTCGACGCGTCAAACTACATCTCTAACTATACTACGTCTAACACTAGCGTGTATTAAGTATTTTACATGTCATGGTAGTTTTTAGCTACAAGAATAAAATAACTTGAACAATGATCACAGAGCGGAACAGTATCTCTAAACCGCTAACATTAGCCTATGATTACATTATCAATCATATAAAACGTAATACTCATGTAGTATTATATGTTAACATAAGACAAACTGTTTTGGGCAACTATAAAAACTCCTTATGACTGAGCCGTGATAGGCTGTTTTAACATCCAATAGTTGGCCAGCAGGGTTGCCAGGTAGGCCTATAGGCTGGGTATTCAAATAACGACTGTGTCAAAAAATAAAAAAAATAAAAAAATTCTGTGGAAAAAAACGAGCATTTTACCACATTTTTAAAGATTATATTTTGGTAGAATAATTACTTTAGCAGGATGGATTCAATACTCCGAATTCTCAGCGATGCAGTTTTCAAAAGGCATTTTAAAAATGTCATTGTCTAGTTAACTTACATAGTTGTTATTGGACCTTAAAATCTTGACCTAGCCCTGTGGCTTGTGAGTTGTTCAAATCTACTTCATAAATGCATCTGCATTTGGCCAGAGGCTACTTTCTGCCCCTGGTTCTGCAGGGGCTCCAGAGTCACATGTGGCTCTTTAACTCCTCCAAAGGCTGCTCCTAATTACACTAAACAGAAACAAGCGATTTTATTAAATGATAAAGCAAGGATGTACTATTAGTTCATCTGAATGTTTTTATGCAATCTCACCAAAGAATTTTAACAAGAAAGATTTAAGGGATTTTTTTCAGTCCTTTATGGCAGTTAGAGCCAGTTTAAATGTGAAACGACCAAATTGAAAGACCAAGAACATATAAAAAAAAATAAAAGAAACATTTTTGGTTCTTTCCTTAAAATAAACATTTCATAATGTATATTTATTAAACATGTTAAGTTTTGGTGTTTTTCTAATGGTGAAAAATATTTTTTTTTTGAAGGGGGGGGTGGCTCAAACAACAGTACGCAAGTATTTCGATGGGACCCCAACCCCCCTGAAAGTCACTGAAAATAATCATTTATTCACATTGGTTCTGGATTGTAGCTTCAGACTCAAACACATACAATCACCTAAATGATTATATAAAGTGGTGCTGAGGGTTCTCGGTTGTCTTTTTACTTGTCAAGGCAAAACCATGTTAAATTCTGTGTAGTGATTATGATTGAGTGTACCTGGTACTGGAATAAAATGGATTTGTTTTAGATTTGCTCTATGGACAAATACTTAAAACAATGGGAAAATCCAAGTAACTCCGCCAATATCTAACATAAAGAACTGAAGATTTTTACAAGTTAGGAAAGGCGTTAGGAGACATTCCCAAACAAACCCGGTTTCCAGGATCACCAGTTCAAACAACAGTATGTAAGCATGTAGATGGGTCACCACTTTACCAAGGTCGGGAGGAAGACCAAATCTGTCAACCTGAGATGCAAGAACATTGGTTTTGGTATATAGCAACAACTCAGTCGCCACCGGGATTCAAGCCAGTCATGAACAAGAAACTATCCAAAGTGAAGGGAGTTTAACATCAACATGGACTGAGAGGGTTTCAACCAAGAAAGAAGCCCCTGCTGCAACGTCAAGATCTTCTAGTCAACTGAAATTTGCCGCCACCTGCATACAAGCCTAATGTTTTCTGTAGAAAAGTAGTCGAGGTATGGCTTTTAAACCTAAAAGCACCATATCAACTCTCAAGCATGGTGGTGGCAGTATCATGCTGTGGTCTGTTTCCGTGCTAGTAGTAGTGGTGTATCAAAGAACCTAATAATGAATAGGGGGGACTACCCCCATATTCTTCAGTACACCTGTGCAGTCAGTAAAACAACTGACTGCACATCCATCAAGTGTATTAATGCTAAATGCAAGGGGTTATAGATGTTTTAGGGAGTTTACTTGGTGTTACATTTAAAAGTAGGATCACTTTTTCTGAATGAAAGGATTTTTTTTCTTAATGATAAGTAAAAAAAAAATTGTCTGTATTCGAGTAGGTAGTGATCCTTTTTGCCTGTAATGTTAAAACGCATCATAAGAAGGTCACTCATGGGTCTTCATTCTGTGTCCTCAGGCTGCTGGGCTGAGAGAACAGAGGTGCACAAGGCAGCGTCCCTCGGCCACGCCTCTCATCTGCAGAGCCTCATACAAAGCGGAGCTTCGGTCAATGTGGTGGCTGTGGACTCCATCACACCGTTGCACGAGGCCTGCCTACGTGGGCAGGCCCAGTGTGTGCAGCTGCTGCTGGACGCTGGAGCCCAGGTGAGCCCGGGGAGGGGGTCACACTCTGAAATATTTCTTCAGTCTATCCACAACCATTTTAACAGTGTGTAACAAAAACGTATCCTTAAGTAAAGTACCTTGAAAAAGTATATAACGGGTGGGCTCTTCAAATGTAACCTTTGTAGAAGAATGGCAAGAAAAAAGCCATTGTTTATAAAAACAGCCATAAGTAGTGTTGTTTACAGTATCCCTGTAATCCCTGTAATCCCTTGTCAGATGAGACCAAAACGAACTTTTTGGCCTTCATTGAAAACACTTTCTGTGGTAGACACCTAACATTCCACGTCACCCTGAACACACCACCTCAACTTTGAAACAGGGTGGTGACAGAGGTCGGTTATACGCAGGGGCAGGCGGGGGCAAAGCCTCCTCAAACAAATGCCTTCCCCCCTCAAATGCAATCTGCAATGAGGCAAAAGCTTTTTAGTCATTTTTAAGTTGTCTGCTGTCAGCATAGAGCTCCCTCATCGACCCCACCCTTGTCCTCCAGTTAACACTCAGCCTGGAAGAAGCCTACCCTCCACTTTTCAGTGAAGTTCTGAATCACACAAGGCCCAGCCTTGCCTCTTCCTCCGCCTCCTACATTTAGCCCCAGAAGATGTTTGGTACAGAATTAACCGCAATGCTTAACATTATAGCGCGTCTTCTGGCCTGACGTTTCTTTAAAAAAAAAGGTCGGAGAGGGGGGCATTTCTGCGAGACACCTGCTGATAATCCCTTGCGTTTTCTTCCAATCAGCATCCATGCATGGCTGCATAACGCATTGCCTGCACATTTTGTACTCATAAAATCTATGATTTCAAAGCCTTGTCCAGGTTGACTGATGTTTATCAGGTTTAATGAAGAGAAATAGAGGGAGATTTACAACCAGTCAGACAAATTAGACCATTTCACTAATTTCACTCAACTATTTTGATGTTAAAGCCTGAAGAAGAGAAGAAAAGTCATGACCACAACCATTTTTCTGAATGTCTAGTAATTCTCACAATAAAGTGTTGATAATAGAAACAAACATACAGTGTTTTATAAACTCTGTTCTGTGTAGGTAAAAGTCACTTTAACTCAAGGAGCTCTTTTCAACAAGCATTTCTACTAGTTGAGAAATCATTTTGCTAGGTTTATAACATTATGGCTATTATATGTTGAAAGCTGAGTATATTGCTCTATGATATAGAGCAGCAAGCAAAATAATGATGAAGAAATAGGAAAATGTTACTTAGCTGTCTGATTTTATTAGCATAATAATAGACCCAATGTTAACATTTACTGCCTAAAGTAGTTTTTTGATTTGAAATGAAAGGCAGGTCTTAAGTTGAGCTACATGAAAGTGTGGTGAGTTATATTGATAATGGTAATAGTATATTGTTTGTGTAATGTTTCAACAAAAAGTCCAATAATGTAGACTGTTTTCTCAGCTGATTCAGTGAGTCTCTTCTGATTCCTTTGCATAGCAGAACATAAATTTATTTAATTTACACATTTTGCAGCATAATGCTAAGAAAAGCGTGTCTATAAAAGCATAAATATATCCTTTTTTAAAATTTTAATTGTATAATAAATTAAAATTTTTAATTCATTTGTAACCAATTTGGCAACGGATGCCCTTTTTTGGCTTTGACACCTGCGTCCAAACAGCACCAGATCCAATCGGGATGTGGTGCTGGTCTGGTTTTAGCTTTCTTTGTATTTCCCCCTTCATCATGAAGCTGTCTCTCAACATCAAGTCAAAGCTTGACAAAGTAAAGGCCGTACCTCAGTGTACATTAGATGAACCCTTAACGGCATTTTGGGCCTTTCCAATTGACCAATATAGTAATTTCACAGTGACAGTTGATTAACCAATGACCATCAATGACTGACGATGTCAAGTTCGACAGATTCTCTTTTTCAAAATAAATGAACTATTGATCTGAGTAAAAAGAGAACATTTTAAGATGTGTGGGTTTTTCACTTTTCTGCAACACAATGACGACTATTTTGGTAGAATTTTCTCATGAATCATTTTTAAAAAACCCTCCAAATGTTGTGAAAAGCAGCCCAAATTTTAACAACCGCAATTATATACTACTTTGGGTTGATCTTTCACAAACAAATCTATTGAAGTACGTGGAATTTGAGGTTGTAACAGGATAGAATGTTAAAAGTTTTATACCTTATAGATTTTATAGACTTTCAGAAATTCAACTCACCAAATGTGAGGCAACCACACCCATTCAATAATAAAAATAATGCTTCCAGGGTAAGATTGAACTGAAAATATCTGAAAGATTTTTTGTAGATGATAAAATTCTGTATTCCATTTTTCATTTTAGGTGGATGCTAGAAATGTGGATGGAAGCACTCCGCTATGCGATGCCTGTTCAGCTGGAAGTTTGGAGTGTGTGAAGCTGCTTCTAGAGCGTGGTGCCATGGCCAATCCAGCCCTCACCTCTCGCACTGCCTCCCCACTTCACGAAGCCTGCATGGGAGGCAAAAGCTTCATTTGAAATCTTTTCATATATGATATAGATTTTTTTTCTATCAAACCACATGATGGATGTTTTAACTTGGGATTTAATTTTTTGTCACAGGTAGCTCAGACTGTGTGAAGCTGCTGATTGCCATGGGTGCTTGCCTTGAGGCATACGACCTTTACTACGGGACTCCGCTGCACGTGGCCTGTGTTAACGCACACACAGACTGTGTTAAAGTTCTGCTTAATGCTGGTGGGTGTCACAGCTAAGCAGATTTTTTTTACTTGGGGGGGGGGGGGGGAAGCATAAAATGAGATATTTGGATATTTTTCAAATGTTTAAAAATAGGAGAAGGGTTCCAATAAGTAGACTAGAAAAAGAAAATTACTTTGAATGTCCTTTGTTTGTAGGTGCAAAAGTCAATGCTGCTAGGTTACACGAGACCCCCCTTCACCACGCAGCTAAACACATGAGAGTTGAGATGATTGAGATACTGGTGGAGTTTGGGGCCAATATCTATGCCAGAGATCAGCACAACATGAAACCAGTGGACTACACCACACCTGGCTCTCCTTCTAAAGCCTGCCTGCAGTTTTATGAGAGTAAGTTTTACAAAATTATTGAGGGTTGTGTGAAAAACAAGCAGCCTCTGGAAATGGTGCAGTGTCAGGAAATCAGCAGAAGATGGCAGACTAAGATCGGCCATCCACTGCCGAAATGTCTGTGAGGGCACATTCATACACACAGCTTAGAAGCCTCTGGTTTAGACTGGGCTTAGGCACTAACAGAAAGGAAATGATTAAGATGCTGATTTTTGCCACTTACTTTCACAGCTTTATGTAGAAAAGTGTCTTCATTAATCTGAAATGTATTAAGGTTTAATATGTTTATAGTTCAGTTTTTAAGAGTGCATACCTTCTTTAATTCTAAGGTTTACATATTGGAACATGATTGAAATTATTTGCTTTTATTTGATGTTTAAAAAGTTAAATACAACCATAACTTGCAATATTTTAACTCCTTTTAAACAAAAGGTAAGCCAAAATACAGAATGAGTGTGTAAACGCGCTGATTCCATAGGAATTAAATGAGTCACTAATAGCTAGGTCGTGCTAATTAAACAGATCCTATTGCACCCTAAGTCAACACAATGCCAAGAGGGAAAAACCTCAAGAATGTCCTCGTAGAAAAGAAAATTTAATATATTTGTTGTTGACCATCAAGCTGGGGATGGTTATTGGGTCATTTCCATTTGTAAGTCCATCATCCCCAGTAACCCAAGATGATTAACGAGTGGAAACCATTTAGGGCAGCTCCTGTCGGTGCAGGTGTTTTAACTGTTAAAAACGTATTGGCCTAAATCTGTCCTCCTGTCCTCTGCCCATAGCCACTCCAATGACTCTGCAGCAGCTCAGCAGGTTGGCAGTGAGGAGGAAGTTGGGAACCACGGCTCTGAATGTCATAGCTCAACTCGACATGCCAAAGCTAATCATCAGCTACCTCTGCTATCAGTGACTGTCGAACCTGCTCAAAGAGTGGCCTCCAGTTTCAGTTCAAACTATTATCTGGAAAGCAGCAATGCTGCAAACATACACTAACAAACATGGTGCCAAGTATCGAATCAACGCCTCCTTCTGTCCAGTACTGCACTTTATTTTTGTGTGAATGGTCTGAAGAAGAATGCTAGTATAATCATGTTAGCTAATGGTAGCATTTTAGCTAATGATGGCCTACAAGCTGCTGTTAGTCTAGAAGATAAAGGTAGTTAATGTTAGCTAACATTGTAGTGTTAGCATGTTAAAGTTTTAACACTACATTTACTTGTTGGTTTTCCACTTTTCTCCTAAAGCTTACTTCTTCTGCACTTCTGTGACAATAGATTTGACCTTCAAGGCTTTCAGTTTTTCTACTATTGTCTGTCTGATGGTTCTTCAGCTCTAAAACTCATTTAAACAGATTGGATTTAAAAAGTGTGTCTGCTTTGGTTAAGCCTCTGTTATGCAATATGTGTGTACTGTATTTCTTCAATTTATTTGTTTACACTTTTCATGTCTCATTTAGTTTCTGCTACTTTGTACTCTTTAACAAGCATTTCTGCTTTAGTTGTAGTTGAGCTACTTGTGTGTTTCTAACCTACTTTTTCAAGATTTCATCTTGCTCTTTTAATATTTCTGCTACTTTGTACTTTTCAAGTGTTTCTGCTTCAGTTCAGCTCATTTAGCAATATGAGCTTTCTAAATTAGCTCACAGCTTTCACACTGCATCTACAAGTTCATTTTTTGCAATTGTGTTTGGACCTAAAAGTGAAAGTTTTAAGCAGAGAAGATTTAAAGTTGTACATATTTGCTCAAATGAAGTTAAATACATATTTAACAATATGTCTTAAGTCATGTTTACCGTTTGTCATACGAGAGCTGTCATAGTCATTACTATAAGCCGTTACCAAGTACCACAAAAAGGGAATGTATGGGTTTAAGGACTCTAATTATTAAAATGTTTGAAAGAGACAAGTACATACTTAGGTCAGCTCAGCACGAGGCAGGAAAAAGTCCTCTAAAAGAAGGTGGGTTCTTGGAACTGTACGCGGATTCTTTTTTGCATTTTAAAATTTCTAGGAAACTGAGCATTGAATAGGAACATTTTGTTAGGTTAAATCTACTGCTTGTATTATAAATTGATCACTTTGTCCATATATTTATTATATTTATAAAAATGTAATAAATTATGTTTCTTGACAGTGTTGTGGTGGCATGCTTGTGAAGGATAAAGCATGCCACATATTGCATTATTGATGGTGGCAGCATTTATGTTGAACAAACTCTTTCTTCCCTGGAAGGAATTCTTAGGCTATCAGCCTTGGATATATTAAAATATCAGTAAACTGTCCATGTTTGTTTATTGATATTTAATGTAAAACTAGTTTAATATTTTGGATTGAGTTACAGGAAATAAATTAACCCTTGGATGATCTTCCAGTTTATGGAGATGTGCTTGTTAATATCATGTCCTTCATTGGGTAATCAAAGCACTGCTAGAGTTTTTTTAAGTACAGGTACATCAAAAAAAAGTTATCTTTTTTCAGAAAGTTAAATCGATATAGAAACATTACACACAGGGTGGAATGTGTCAATCCTTACTTTCTTTTAATTTTGATGATTCTGGCGTACAGATTATGAAAACAAAAAATTTAATCTTAGAAAATTTGAATATTATATAATAGTATAGAAGTGTAATATTGGGAACTCATGGTGTCTCCCCCTACTCAGAAAACCCGCATAGGTTTCGTGGTGCTCCAAATGAACTTGCATGCCCCATCTGTCAATGAAAAGGAGGAACCGAAGTGAGGGGGTTCCTGGCAGCACCGGTGACCAGGAGTTTTTGCCTGAGAAACTAAAATGTAGGATATCTTTTTTCCTAATCTTTTTTTTTTCTTTTCATATAAGTTTGCCAGTTTCCACGTACAGTCTATTTATTTCGCCCATCAGAGTTCTTTCATGTTTGAAGTGTAGGCTTCAGCCAACAGCTGGCATGATTACACTGAACAGCCTGTCGGCCTGTTTGAAGCCTTATTAAGAGCTGCACCTGTGTTTTAGAATTATGGATGACAAAGCTGCGCCAAGCTTTCAAAGCCCATCATTCTTAGTTTCTGATTGCTGTCCAAAGCCCTAGGTTCACCCCTCTCATGTGGCTGAGGGCCTAAACGTGTCTGGGCTGCACAGATCTGGCCTGAATATGTCTGCTACACTTCACCAATAGGTCAGGCAAGTTTGTTTCATCCAAGTTTTAATTTATGGAAGTTTACCTTTTGCCATTTTAGGATGCATTAGCTATTAGTCATTCTTGGGAATGGAGACCTCCATTTACAGCCTGAAGTCAATAAACATCAGGCTGTAAATGGAGATCTGTGGCCCTTTAAGGATGAATAAAATTTCTGACCCCACAGATCTGAAAATAACCCGTGGAAAACATGCTTGTTTAAAAACACCTCCAGGCTACAGTGGGGAATGGAAACAAATGGAAGGGAAGGTAGGAAAGAATGTCCTACTTCTAAAATGACAAATGTCCCTGGAGCCTTTTAAATGAACAAGAAAGTGATTTGTTTTTTATTTGAATTCTAATATATTAAAAAGACGGTTGAGTGCCAAGTCTGGAACACATTGACTTTTCTCACAACACTATGAAAAACGATTAAACCCCTCAAATGTGTCTTGAGCACAGTGCCTTGCAAGACTAAAACTTTCCAACAATTGTTTGTAACGAACAATACATAGTAGCACATGATTATAAAGTGGAAAGAAAATCATACATTGTTAAAAAAATGACAAATACAAAATCTAAAAATTGTGCTCCTGCATTTGCATTCAGCCCCCTTTGATTAAAAGGAGAAATTAGGAAATAATTGAAAAGTTAATTTATTTTAGTTAATTCAATTCCAATTAGTTAAACTCATATTATATAGCTTTATTTCACACAAAATAATATATTTCAAGCGTTCATTTTAATTAAATCCAATGAACATGGCTTACAGATAATGAAAACCCAAATTTCAGTTTTGCAGATGATATTACTGCTGAAATCATCATGGACTGGGTAAACCTCACTCTGGAGCTCAAACTACTTGTTCTGTCTCCTTCCATTTTCCCTCAAGACTCAAGAGCACTGATTTGAAAACTTTACTTTTATCTGAAAAGAGGACTTTGAATCTTGCAGCACTGTCTGTAAGAGCTTATCTTTAGGAATGTTGCAGTTGGCCATGTCCTGGATTTGGCCGTGTGTAGAAGCTCATGAAAGTCAGACTATAGCTGCAGTCCACACCTTTTAAAACTCACAAACTTTGCACGGCCTTTTCTTTCTAATCCTTTAAGTCCGCAGTTACCCCTGTTTGCCTTTACTTCTGTTTATACCAGTTTGCCTTCCACTCAACGTTCCTTTATTATACTTGGGAAAAACACTCTGTGTACAGCCAACTTCTGGCCTCAACTGAAACAACAGGTTTTGGGAGAATTTACTAAAATCTAAAAAGTTACAAATGTTATTGTTAGCTCAGTTGCACACTGCTCCCACTAGGCGGTGCAAGAAATAAAGAAATCGTAGAGAACACATTTGCTTTTGGAAAACTTGGAAAGGCTGTGTTTTCCAGGCCAGCTTGTGTTCCAGCCCAAGGGCCCAAAAATAAACAAGCTTCTGCAATTATTCCCAGTTTGTAGATAATTGACCTGACCATGCAGCCTTCCTCGCATTGTTCATCTACCTCCTGAGAATTAGATGTTAGCTATTTGGGCATAAAGATAGTGATGGGGCAACTGGGCATATAGAGGGAAGTTTGTGAGACTGAGGTTCTAAGCATATACTGTGGGAAGTAGGAGGCTCTTGTTTGAGAATGAGAGATTAACAGAGCTGGATGGTGTGATGGTCCAGTGCCATGATCCCCCATTATACACAAGAACTGCATAAAGCCTCCTAAAATGAGCTGCAGATGAAGACTGGTTTCCAGAGGTGCATTAAGACAAAATATATACAGCCTATAAATGTGTTATAGAGTGGTGAAATAGTTAAATAGTTCAATGTTAATTCAATGTGGTTTAAAAATAATAAAAAATAACTGAAAGTAGGTAAAAACAGCATATTATGGTTCATTTCTCTGAAAGTCCCTCTTCTATTATCTCTTGGTATAAATAATATTCCAAAAAAGGAACATCTGAAACAGCTCAGTTTATTGCTGATTTACTGATGTCAGATAAGAAATTTGAATAGTTTAGTGTTAGAATTCAAGTCCATCTCTAAAAGGAGTTTCTAACTGTCTGGTTACATTAGTGAATTGGTTTAAATTTTACTTAGCAGGCTCGGACTGTGTCCTCTGGCAGATAAATCTGAGCAGATATCACATATGGTGATCCTTTTGGCTCTATTCTAAGGCCGCTAGTTTGGAGTGTTGCAATATTATCTACATATGTATACTGATGCAGTTCTTGGGGAGGGTTTATATCGACTTTGCAAATGATGTAAATGATGCAAAGTATGTCCTTCTTTCACCTCTGAAATATTCCCAAAATTAAAAATATCCTGTCCAGAAGTGATGCTGAAAAACTAGTCCATGCATTTGTTACTTCAAGGCTGGACTATTGTAATTCTTTACTATCATGATGTCTCGAAAAAATCCAGTTAAAAGCATTCAGCTGATTCAAAATGCTGCAGCAAGAGCTCTGATAAAATTTAAAAAGAGAGATCATATTTCCCCTACTTTAGCTTCCATTCATTGACTCCCTGTTAAATCCAGAATACAATTTAAAATTCTCCTCCTCACATATAAAGCCCTTAATGATCTAGCTCCATCATACATCAGAGATCTGATTGTTCCATATGTTCCTAACAGAGCACTTCGTTCTCAGACTGCAGGTTTACTGGTGGTTCCTAGAGTCTCTAGAAGTAGAATGGGAGGCAGATCCTTTAGTTATCAGGCTCCTCTCCTGTGGAACCAGCTCCCAGTTTTGGTCCGTGAGGCGGACACCCTGTCTACTTTTAAGGCTAGGCTTAAAACTTTCCTTTTTGATAAAGCTTATAGTTAGAGTGGCTTAGGTTATCCTGAGCTATCTCTGTAGTTATGCTGCTATAGGCTTAGGCTGCTGGAGGACATAATGACCACTTTCATTCTCTCTGCTACATTGTCATACTATTCTCCAATTTTGCATTATTTGCTGTTATTTCAGCTTTTAACCTTGTTCTCTCTCTTTTTTCTTCCTAGAAGCTACACCTGGCCTGACTCTGTGTCTACCTGTAACACCTTCCTGGAGAGGGGCATCGTCCAAGCTTCTGCTGGCAACAACTTAATGCTCACCCTCTACCGATGATCCACTTTGCCCTGTCTTTCAGTGTTTAACCCATTTTTTTCTCCTAGACATAGCTACTGACTGAACTTTTACTGTGACTAACTGTATGTGCTGTCTCTCATACTCTAAACTTAAAAAATGGCTCAGTTTATCTGTTTTTTCTTCCTAGATGAAACCACTAAAGGAGCTACATCCATTAACATTTACTTTTCTTTCCCATAGAAAGTACTCCTGGATCAGTGCTTCTGTGTTCTTTTTCTTTTTCTCTTTCTGCTTTGTTCTCTCAAACCCCCAGTAGGTCGTAGCAGATGGCTGCTCACACTGAGCCTGGTTCTGCTGGAGGTTTCTTCCTGTTAAAAGGGAGTTTTTCCTCTCCACTGTTGCTACATGCATGCTCAGTATGAGGGATTGCTGCAAAGTCAACGCCAGTGACTGTCCACTGTCTCTACATGCTCATCCAGGAGGAGTGAATGCTGCAAGTCACTGACTGGATGCAATCTGCTGTGTTTCCTTAGATAGAAAAACTTTTTAACCAATTTGAATAAATAACTGAATCTGACGGCACAGTTCGATAGTTAGGATTAATTGGAATGTATGTACCTGACTTGAAATCTATATGATTTGATTGAATTGACTTAGCCCATTTTAAATTACCCACCTTTCACACAATGCAACAGGAAACAACACTCTCCAATTATTTGTACCTCTGCCTTCCTCCCTCCCCGTTGGATGGAGTAAGGGGGAATCAGGTTTAGCCTAAACCGGCTCAGTTATGGTTGAGGTGCAAACACACCCTGCATTTCTGCTACCTGTGAGACCCCCTCTCTTTTCCAATGGCTATAATCAGTTTGACAGAGAGACGAATCCCAATCCTTGTGGTTTTTAGTTTAACAATGGCCACCAGTGGGCTCTGGATGGACAAACTTTATCAGTTTATTATTTTACTTAGTAACCCTACACATAGCCCATTCTAAAATGGCCAAAGTCTAGCACTCAGTAGTTTAATCTAACCTCCCCAACAACCCCGCACCATTCCAAACCCTTTGTGAAGTGCCTTGAAACGACATGTGTTGTGAATTGGCGCTATATAAATAAAACTGAATTGAATTAAATAATGACCAACTTTGCTTCACAAAACCAGAGCTCTACAGACCCCCTCCTTCAGAAAAGTTTACGTAAGAGGTGGTGCTTGAAAGGGTTGCAGCATGTTGGGTGGGGGGGTTGTGTCCTCTTTTTGGATGTGTGGTCGCCGGCATTTGGATTGGCTGAACGGTGACGGTGGAGCTGAGCTGGTTGTTGTTGCTCCCTGGGCTGTTGTTGCACTGGTGGTGATGTGGTGTGTTTGTGTTTTTGTGCTTGCAAGGTCACGGTGGGGGCCATCGACCCCGGGTCTGTGCCGCCGGCCGAGGACTGCTTGCAGGATGAGTTTGTCCCATCTTGGCATGAGGTTGGGCGTTCTGTTGTGAGGATGGTGCTCGGTGGTGTCTGCTCTGTTGCGCAGAGGCTGGGGTTGAGTTGCCCTTGCCGCCACAGCGCCCTGTGTGGTGGGAGATGGGATGTGGTGAGGGTGCTTGGAGGAGGGCTGTGTGCGGCTGTATAAATGTGTCTTCACCTGCTTTTCGGGGTTGGAGCTCTCCTGTGGGAGTATGCCCCTGTGGGGAGGGGATTCATGGCATTTGGGTTCGGGGGCCTTTGTTCGATATTTGTGTCTTGGTTGGGGGTGGCCCTGTGGGGAAATTAATGTTGGGATTCATGGGGGGAGGGAGGCTCATGAGGTTGAGATCGGAATTCATTTGTGGGTTGGGACTGTTTTGTCCTTGGACCGCTCTGGTTGGCGGGCTCATTTGGACCCCTCTTTTGTACGTGGCCCCCTCTCTGGATGGGGACAGGGGTCGTTGGTGGCCGTGGTTGGAGCAGGGGGTCGGGTCAGGTGCGGTAGTCCTGGGGTGGTCCTCCCTGGGTTCCCGTGCTCTGGGTGGCTCAGATCTCTTCCGTGTCTGTCTCAGGTCATACAGGGCAGGTCTGTGGCTCCTCACACTTGCTTTTGCATATTTATATGGAGAAACCTTATATACAAAAGCCTGCTAACACATACACCCACAGGTATTTGGATTCAGGTGTTAACAGATGCACATATGTTCTGTGAGCTGGAGTTGCCATTAAATACATCTCACATTCATTTGTATCGAAGAAGCAGGTGTAGAAGCACTCTTGTTGGATTTTATTTTGGATTCTCTTCATCCCTTTTTTTCTCTATTCTGTTATTCTTCTCTCCCTTTTTCTTTTTGCCCCACCTCTCTCTTACTTGTTTATCTTTTTTCCCCAGGGCTGGGCCGGGCCATGCCAGCCATATGAGCCTCATCCGTATGTTGCTCACATATAAAAAGTTTAGATATAATTAAATATATAATAATGATAGTAATTATAATTATTCTAATTATAATAGTTGTGTTGGGAACAAACACAACTATAAGTCATTTTTTGTGATGTCCTGAATGGTTGTAAAGATTTAAAGTACTTCACATAGTGTGTGTGGTGACAGTCTTCCTAATAGAAATATAGGAGGCATATATTTTATTTTCAGTCAGCTTTGAATCACTGATGTCATTCAAGTAGTTGTTGGTTTGCTGTAATTCAACACAAAAATCATTCATAGTGAGTGATCAAAGTCTCAGCGTTTTTCTGCCAAAAGGCACCAGCTCGGACTGTCACAGCACCGTTGCCACGGTTATTTGGACACATGGTGGGTGCCTTCCGGTTATTTATACCACTTTGCATATGTATTTATGGGCGGGGACTGGGCGGTTCAAGCGGCACGTGCAGCTGCGCAGAATTCACCGCTAATTGAGATACAGGCTATGCATGCAGTGACATGTCCATGCATGGTTTCATACATCTGAATTTTTTTGTGTTCTTTTAGAATTTCTCCCTACCGCAAACTTTTAGTATGAAAGCTGCACACTCTTTCGTACATATGGCCCCTGAGCCGGCCATGCCAGCCATATGGGTCTGTATGTTGCTCATTGATAAAAAGTTCTCCTAAACTGTGGCTCTCATTGGCAGCGAAGAGCCTATTTCTGAATGTAATCAGAGCTGTGAACTTCACTTACACTGCTATAAGGGCACCAGCTGTAAGTGAATATGAATTTATGAATATAAGCTATTTTCATTCAGTATATGTGCAACCTATTTATGACGCGCTAATGTGTCTAATGGTGCGTTCACAGCGAACGCGGATTCTGCGATGGGGCGGCCGATTTACATGTTATCCCTATGTAGAAGGCGCGTTCAGGAGCGGAGCGGTGCGGGGCGGTGCGGAGGAGACGAAGGACGCGGTGCGAAAGGCGTGCCGAGCGACGCGAGAGTGATGGACGAGTTAAAAAATCTGAACTTTTTTCAAAATTCGCGTTGCATCAACCAATCAGGGACTGGATGTGGCTGTGACGTAGGGTGAAGGACCAAAACGGAGAAGAAGCGGTTGTCAGTGATGGAGGACAAGATTATAGTGGCGGTGTGCGGCAAGCCAGAGTTGTATGACTCAGAACTCATTACTTTTACCGAGACAAGTACAGAAATGACCTGACCTGGTTATGTTTAGGCACAAATATCTTATATTTAGGAGATGTGGACATTAGCTGTTTTTTTTTATTGAGCTGAGATTTATTTACTCACCGAAGACAGATGGACAGGTGTTCAGCAGCGGGGATACAGCACCGGTAGACCGCAGTGAAGTTAGTTTTAAGTTGGATGTTCCAGCTCCGCGGAGTTAGCGGCATCTAGCTCACAGTTGATCCGATTCAGGCACTCAGATTTTCCACGATTGTTTGGTTCGGAAACTTATTGACGGTCCCTAGTGAACCACCGCGCATCACAAGAGGGAGCCTGAATCGGATCGGCCGTGGGCTGGATGCCGCTTGCTCCGCAGAGCTTGAGTGTCCGGTGTCCGGCTTCGGGCTGGCTTCACTTCGGTCTCCGGTGTCCCGGAGGCCGATTCGTCTCCCAAAGCGGGGCAGCAGATCTTCGAACTGGGTCCTGGATAGACGGAAGTACCGCTGAAATCGACCATCATCCAGAAACAGCTCCTGGAATAAGTGGTCGTACTCTCCGAACTGTTCCCGTCCCTGAAGAATCACGTGAACCCAGGGACGTCGACATCAGCGGCGTCTTTCGGCTCTCCACAGGTAAAACACCGTGATTATCCGTGAAATCCATGTCCGGCATGTTCAGTTGAAAGCAGCTTGCAGCAGATGGAAGCTCTTCCTATTTGATGACGCGGCGAAGCGTTACCACTTGTTGACGTTTGGCAAGACGGAGTTCACGCGGAATGTCAAGCGAGCAAAGGACACACAAATAATGCGAAAATTTCGCAGAATCCGCGTTTGGTGTGAAAGCACCATTACAAATGCAGTGGTACGTTGGCCTGCTCAGCTCATGATTCCTTTATACTCTAATAGTTATAAGTGTTGGGAACAAACCTTGTGTGCAATGCCTGGCTCCTAGGTAATTTTCTATTTTTTAATGTGGCGTCCTGAATGGTTTAAAAATTTAAAGTACTTCACATAGTGTGTGTGACTGTCTTCCTAACAGAAATATGGAAGGAATATTCATGTCATTATAATGATAAGCATGGAGCTGTATTGGGCTTAGTGCAGCAGCTTGAATGCTGTTTTGATTTGATACAAACATTGTAGAACTTAACGAGTTCGAGCTGACAACCTATTTATTTCAAGTCAGGTTTAAGTTGCTGATGTCATTCAAGAAGTTGCTGGTTGGCTGTAATTCACTACAAACACCCCTCATGGTGTCTAGACAGTCTTTCTTAGTGTTTTTCCGTCGACAGGAACCGGTTCTTTGACTGTCACAGCACCGTTGCCATGGTTTTTTGGACACATGATGGGTGACTTTCAGCTACTTATGCTACTTTGTAGTGGTGTACCGATCGATCGGCCACCGATCATTATCTGCCGATTTCCGTTAAAAAGTATGTAATCGACGTGTGCCGAATCAGTGTCTTTCATTGCCGATTACAGAACCCGATCACATGTACCTCATACTTTGCAGTGTAGTGTAGCTGTAGTGTAGCTCCCCATGTCCTTCAAACTGTACAAGCGCGCTGCGGCGAATCCTAAACAAACATGTCGGCTTTATGGAAATTTTAAACGGTCTGTGAGAGTGATGTAAAGTTTGCGTCCTGCAACACATGCAACGGTAAAATACCGTTTTACCGTTTTCGAGTTTTCGAGGCTCACTGCAGAGAATGAAAAGAAAACAACCGGAGCAGTCAGACGGCAGTTAACGCAGCCCACCATTGCCAACACTCGCTCGTATGAGCGTGACAGTCAGAAGGCTAAGGAAATAACCCGAAAAATAATTGAATTCATCGGGCTAGATGACCAGCCTTTCTCAGTGGTGGAAGACGCTGGGTTCCGCCAACTACTCTCACACTTGGAGCCCCGCTACGTGCTACCGGGACATAAGTACTTCACAGTTGTAGCCCTGCCTGAGGTCCACCAGACAGTGTACTCTCACGTCCATTTCCTTAAAGAAGGCGTCTCATCCTCTTTAAGTTTCACGAGTGATATATGGAGCTCGGACGTCAGTCCTGTGTTGATGCTAAATTTAACAGCTCACTGGATTGATTCAGATTTTCAACTTCATAAAGCTGTTCTGCATGCCCGTCGTACTCGTCGTCTTCCGCTTATCTGGGACCGGGTCGTGGGGGCAGCAGACTAAGCAGAGACCCCCAGACGTCCCTCTCCCCAGAAACCTCCTCCAGCTCCTCCGGGGGGAGCCCAAGGCGTTCCCAGGCCAGCCGAGAGACATAGTCCCTCCAGCGTGTCCTGGGCCGTCCCCTGGGCCTCCTCCCGGTGGGACGTGCCTGGAACACCTCCCGAGGAAGGCGTCCAGGAGGCATCCGATATAGATGCCCGAGCCACCTCCACTGGCTCCTCTCGATGTTGAGGAGCAGCGGCTCTACTCCGAGCCCCTCCCGGATGGCCGAGCTCCTCAACCTATCTCTAAGGGAGTGCTCGGCCACCCTACGGAGGAAACTAATTTCAGCCGCTTGTATCCGGGATCTCGTTCTTTCGGTCATGACCCAAAGTTCATGGCCATAGGTGAGGGTAGGAACGTAGACCGACCGGTAAATCGAGAGCTTCGCTTTTCGGCTCAGCTCTCACTTCACCACAACGGACCGGCACAGTGCCCCCATTACTGCGGCAGCTGCACCGATCAGTCTGTCGATCTCCTGCTCCATTCTTCCCTCACTCGTGAACAAGACCCCGAGATACTTGAACTCCTCCACTTGAGGCAGGAACTCTCCTCCAACCTGAAGAGGACAAGCCACCCTTTTCCGGTCGAGTACCATGGCCTCTGACTTGGAGGAGCTGATCTTCATCCCAGCTGCTTCACACTTGGCTGCGAACCGCCCTAGCGCATGCTGTAGGTCTTGGCTAGAGGGGGCCAGCAAGACCACGTCATCTGCAAAAAGAAGAGACGAAATCCACTGGTCCCCAAATCAGACCCCCTCCGGCCCTTGGCTGCGTCTAGAAATCCTGTCCATAAAAGTTATGAACAGGACCGGTGACAAAGGGCAGCCCTGCTGGAGTCCAACATGCACCGGGAACAGGTCCGACCTAGTGCTGGCAATGCGGACCAAACACCTGCTCCGCTTGTACAGGGACCAGATGGCCCCTAATAAAGGGCCCCCGATTCCATACTCCTGGAGCACACCCCACAGGACACAGTCGAATGCTTTCTCCAGGTCCACAAAACACATGTGGACCGGTTGGGCAAACTCCCAGGAACCCACGAGTACCCTGTAGAGGGTATAGAGCTGGTCCAGTGTTCCACGGCCGGGACGAAAACCACACTGCTCCTCCTGAAGCCAAGGTTCGACTATTGGCCGGACTCTCCTCTCCAATACCCTGGCGTAGGCCTTACTAGGGAGGCTGAGGAGTGTGACCCCCCTGTAGTTGGAACACACCCTCTGGTCACCCTTCTTATGAAGGGGGACCACCACCCCAGTCTGCCAATCCAGAGGCACTGTCCCCGACCGCCATGCAATGCTGAAGAGGCGTGTCAACCATGACAGCCCTACAACATCCAGAGATTTGAGGTACTCAGGGCAGATCTCATCCACCCCCGAAGCCTTGCCACCGCGGAGCTTTTTAACTACCTCGGTGACTTCAGCCTGGGTGATGAAAGAGTCCAACCCCGAGTCCCCAGCCTCTGTTTCCACCAGGGAATGCGTGATGGCAGGATTGAGGAGATCCTCGAAGTACTCCTTCCACCGCCCGATAATGTCCTCAGTCGAGGTCAGCAGCCTCCCACCCCCACTATAAACAGTGTTGGCGAAGCACTGCTTCCCCCTCCTGAGGCGCCGGACGGTTTGCCAGAATCGCTTCGAGGCCAACCGGTAGTCCTTCTCCATGGCCTCACCGAACTCCTCCCAGGCCCGAGTTTTTGCCTCTGCCACAGCCCAGGCCGCAGCACGCTTGGCCTCACGGTACCCGTCAGCCGCCTCAGGAGTCCCACAAGCCAACCACAGCCGATAGGACTCCTTCTTCAGCTTGACAGCATCCCTTACTGCCGGTGTCCACCACTGGGTTCTGGGATTGCCGCCACGACAGGCACCGCAGACCTTACGGCCGCAGCTACGGCCGGCAGCATCGACAATAGATGTGGAGAACATGGTCCTCTCGGACTCTATGTCTCCAACATCCCCCGAACTCTGGTCAAAGCTCTCCCGGAGGTGGGAGTTGAATACATCCCTGGCCGAGGGCTCCGCCAGACGTTCCCAGCAAACCCTCACTATGCGCTTGGGCCTGCCAAGTCTGTCTGGCTTTCTCCTCCTCCAGCAGATCCAACTCACCACCAGGTGGTGATCAGTGGACAGCTCAGCCCCTCTCTTCCCCCGAGTGTCCAAAACATGCGGCCGAAGGTCTGATGATACGACAACAAAGTCGATCATTGACCTCCTGCCTAGGGTGTCCTGGTGCCAAGTGCACTGGTGGACACCCTTATGTTTGAACATGGTGTTCATTATGGACAATCCATGACTAGCACAGAAGTCCAATAACAAAGCACCACTCGGATTCAGATCGGGGAGGCCATTCCTCCCGATCACGCCTCTCCAGGTGTCACTGTCGTTTCCCACATGGGCGTTGAAGTCCCCCAGCAGAATAATGGAGTCCCCGGGAGGGGCACTATCCAGCACCCCCGACAGGGACACCAAGAAGGCCGGGTACTCCGCACTAACGCTCGGCCCGTAGGCCGAAACGACAGTCATAGACCTATCCCCAACACGAAGGCGCAGGGATGCGACCCTCTCATCCACTGGGGTAAACCCCAACACGAGACGGCTGAGCTGGGGGGCAACAAGCAAACCCACACCAGCCCACCGCCTCTCTCCGTGGGCCACTACAGAGTAGAAGAGAGTCCAGCCCCTCTCAAGGAGATGGGTTCCAGAGCCTACGCTGTGCGTGGAGGTGAGCCCGACTATTTCTAGTCGATGTCTCTCGACCTCCCGCACAAGCTCAGGCTCCTTCCCCACCAGCGAGGTGACATTCCACGACCCTAGAGCCAGCCTAAGCATCCGGGGATCGGGCTGCCGAGGTCTCCGCCTTCATCCGCCACCCAATCCTCTTTGCACCGGTCCCTCACGATTCCCCCTGCAGGTGGTGGGCCCACTGGGGGATGGCCTCGTTCGGGCTTGGCCCGGCCGGGTCCCGCGAGGAGCAACCCGGCCACCAGGTGCTCTCTGGCGAGTCCTGACCCCAGGCCTGGCTCCAGGGTGGGACCCCGGCTCCGCCGTACCGGGCGACGTCACGTGCCTCGATATATTAGTCGTCATGAAGGATTCTTGAACTGCTCTTTGTCTGACCCGTCACCTAGAGCCTGTTTGCCATGGGAGACCCTGCCAGGGGCATTAAGCCCCAGACAACATAGCCTCTAGGATCATTTGAGCACTCAAACCCCTCCACCACGTTAAGGTGCATGCTGTGTTAGTGATATTATTGCCAAAGGGAGGCGCATTGTGGGGCACTTCAGGCACTCCCCATTAGCGTATGCAAGACTTCAGAGTGTACAGAAACAAATCGGCCAGCCCACCAAAAGACTGCAACAAGATGTCAGCACTAGGTGGAATAGCACCTATTATATGCCGCACAGTCTCCTCGAGCAAAAACGAGTATTGGGCGTTTACGCAGCTGACTTTGAGCTACCTGCAACCTTTACATCTTCTCAGTGGGAATTGATTGAAAACATAACAACACTGCTGGAACCGTTTGAAGAGCTGACTAAGGAAATATGCTCATCAACTGCATCTGATGCTGATGTCATACCCTCTGTGATGGTTTTAAAGCGTCTTCTGACCAAAGAGACTGCAGCAGATCATGGTGTCAAGACAACTAAGACACTTTGCTGGAAGCTGTCACCAAAAGATTTGCTGACATTGAAGAAGAGCCCCTCTACAGTTTGGCAACAATCATACACCCAAGGTGAGCTGTTCATCATCAAATCATGATGGATAAAAAAAGCATTATAGAAATGAAAAAAGCAACATAGTTAAATTTTTTATTCACAGCTGGCCTGAAAATTAATGTGACCCCCCTCCCCTAAAGGTACAAAGACAGATTTTATTCTGAAGGACTCAAGACCAAAACAGACTGCTTCTTGGCCTGATGACAGAAGCCGCTCAGAGGGATCCAAACCAAAAACCTGAAGCTAACAGCACAGGGGAGCCAGCAGAGAAAGTGCCACGACCAAGATCTTTGTCTTCAATATTCGGTGAGATCCTGGCAGAAGAAACCCCGTAGCAGGCTCACACCGACAGTCCAACACCATCAGAGATGATAATCTACCTCTCAGAGCCACCCATCTCTCAGAGTGCATCATCATTGGAATACTGGAAAACTAATAAGGAACGTTTTCCAGACCTTGCTAAAGTAGCAAGAGCTTACCTGTCTGCACCCTGCACAAGTGTGGAGAGTGAGCGCTTATTCAGTGCTGCATCCAACATTGTGGATGAACACAGGAATAGACTCATGACTGAAAAAGCTGAGATGCTTCTCTTTATTAAAAAGAATCTTCCCACAATGCTTACCAATAAGTAATAGGCATTTAGCATGTGAAAATGCTGTTCAACATTTTTGCCTGTTCAAAGCAAATGCACTTTAATTTCACTTGTGCTGTTTTTCTGTTCCAAGATCTTTAAGACCATGTAATGTTGTTTAAGTAGCAAATTGGCTATTTTATTTTATATATGAAGCAACAGACCCATTGTATTGATTTGTTTTGTAAATTATAAGAAAGGTAAGCATTTAGCTTTTTCTGACAATGCACAACAGTTTGCCCATGCACTTATGACAGTTTATTTGAATGCAACCTGCACTTGGCTTTGAACAATTCCTTTTTTACTTGACATAATTTGATTTAGACAATGTGAGATTTATTTGACTTACTGCATTATTCACCTAGAGGTTTAATGATTTAACTCTGTTAAAGATTGCATTACTGATAGCGGGTTTTTCAGTTGTCCTTTTCACTGAATATTTGCTGCATTGTGCCTACAAGTTTTTTTTATTTTGAAAAAGTAAAAACACGTTTTTCATCTAAATTAAGGTGATTCTATGGTTCTGTTTTTCCACATCATGTAGCTAGTAGCCCTTATAGCTAAATTTAAAAATTTACTGCCAATCCATGTGATCGGTGATCGGCAATGATCGGAACTCATGGGTGATCGGTATCGGAATCGGCAGCAAAAAGCCTGATCGGAGCATCCCTACTACTTTGCATATGTATTTAGGGGCGGGGACTGCGTGGTCTAAGTGCCACGTGCAGCTGCGCCCAATTCACCGCAAATTGGGATGTATGAAGGCTACGTGTGCGGTGCCATGTCTACGCATGGTTTCATACATCTGAATTTTTTCAGAGCTGCAAGTTTCAGAATTTCTCTCTACTGCAAACTTTTAGTATGAAAGCTGCACACTCTTTAGGACACTCTTTAGGCCCCTGATTACCAACCTAGAGTGAGAACTATCTGGCATCAGTCCAAGGGAATCCACTCTAAAGACTCCTCCTGATTAGCCCCAACAATCTTCAGCAGTGCAGATACACCTGCCATTCACTCCTCCTGTAATTAGATAAGGTGAAACACACACACAGCAAATGAGAGCTTCTTTGTTTATAATGCCCCTTTTCCACTGGCTCGTTTTAGCCGGCGCGGCGCCGGTCCACTCTGTTTCGCTCTCCTCGGTATGGTATCAGTTGTGTTTCCACCGACCCCCTAATGGCTGAAGCTATGGTGACCCTCCTCCTGCAGACGCTGGTTTGCTAAAGGATCGTCAATGAATGAACGAAACAAACATGTTGTTTCATGGTGGTTTGGTTTTGTGTGTTTTAGGAGTAATGTTTGTTCCTTTGAACAGCTAATTTTATGTGTGATCAGCTGATTTAGGTTGATATTACATACAGCGCTCTGCCTGCATGTAATTCAGAAAGCTAATTTGTACTTTTTCTTTTCTGTCAGCCTTCAGGCATGGTTTATGATCTGTAAATGGCAAAATTGTGGTCCTTAATATTATTGTAGTTGCTCTTGAATTTTATTAACTTTTCCCTGCACTGTCTCAACGAAAACCTTCTCATTTCTCCTTCCACGGCAAATAAATGAAAAGCAGTCTGGTCATGTCACATATAGTGATAGGTGAGCAGGTACGCCCCAGTCGTACCTGCTCAGGAGTGGGGACCAAAAAAGTAGGTACCGGTACGGATAAAAACTGTAATGGAAACGCTTGCAAAGCGAGCCGAGTGGAGTCAAGAATGGCCAAATCGAGCCAGTGGAAAAGGGGCATAAACGAGTTGAACGTTTTTAGAGGGAATGTTGTGCCGAACTGTGAGAAATGTCTCAGAATTAAAACGAATAACTGTCAGAGAGAAATTTCACAGGATTTCAGCAAGGCAGGCGATATAAAATCTAAATTCAAGGTTATCTATTTTATATTAGATTAAATCGTGTTAGACTTTCAGCTGTAGACTCAGGCAGACCTGGCTCCAGAGGAATTTAGCGGGGGTGGGCTGTGGCTAATTTTGGGCGGGCCCAGTAAATTGTATTTTTATTTAATATAAATACATAAATAAACATTTATGTAGCCTTTCAAATTAAATAACCATATTGTCTATTAATACAAAATAAAGAATAATGACTTAAACACCAGAAAATGCTGAGTAATTATGCTCAGATTATCATAAACTTTAGCTCATGCGTTGCAGAAATCTTACAAATTAATCAGCACTGCATTATAATCATTGTGTTTAAAACACATTAACTCCAGGAACCTGATGGCAACTGTACTTGAACCTATCCTGAAGAGACTTGGAAATGTTTTTTAACAAAAACTGAACATTTTAAACTTTTCCCATCTTTTTTTTTTTTTTTTTGCACAAACCGTAAAGACCATCCATTGGTGGAGTGTCTGAGTGCTGTATCCAACTCAGGGGCTGCATCCTGCGAAAGACTGGTCTACGTGGCCTTAAAGACCGCGAAGGCCGGAAGTCATCGGCTGTGAATTTGGATGGTCTAGCCTTCGACAGCTGTTCCCGCCCTTACCTCAGCGTAACTTCTGTCGCCTAGCAACCATGAAAGCGTGACGCACTGAGCTGTGAAACTGTAAAAATGGAGCCCGAAGGTCAACCCTGCCGTCTCCTCCCGATAGGAGATTCACTTGTTTTCTTTAAAATGGTTTTGTTTTTTCT
>JAHHUM010000979.1:0-122877 GCA_036173005.1 Crenichthys baileyi
ATTCTTTTGTTGACCTGGAGTGCATTTTCGCAACACTTGTTTGTCTCTGGATGCCGCATAGCTTAAAAAGACGGGAGACAGGTTTGGGCGGTTTAATATTGGGCGCATTGCACATCAAGTTTTTTCTCCCACATATTGCTGCATTTTTCTCTTTTTTGACCCAAAAAACCCTTGAATTTGAAAAAAAAAAACAGCTTTGGAACGCCCCTACCTGCGTGAAAAAAACCCATCGCCCTTGGGCAATGCAGGTGTAACCCCTTTAAAATAACCAGGTAGGGGTTTCGTCTCACAATCAATAGGCAGATGAGTGGTAACACCAAAACACCATGGATGACGAGTCTGTTAAAAAAACCAAATTGGGTTTTATTAAAACCATACAAAACATAAGAACCAGCTGTTTTTTTGGCAGAGACCTACCCAGCAGCAATAACGGCGACAAATTTTTTCCAAGGCAAAATGGCAGTCTGGCCATCTGTCTGCAATGTCAAAAAACATAGCTTGCCATCATGAACACCACAGCAAGGGGGGAAAATAGCTAGAAGGCCCACAAAACAAAGAGAGACAATTCAAATTAGGATCAATCAAATTTTCCTTTTTCCAATCCACAAATTTTTTAGGTAAATCTAGTCCTGTCCAAAATGTCTTAAAAAAAATAAAAGACCCTGTATTCACTTACCGTCATTATCATTTTTCACCATATCTTTGGAGAGCCCATTGACAGTGGTGATGATCTCCCAAAAAAGGGTTTTCCAAAAATTTCCAATCTTCCCGACGGTCCTTCCCGAGGGAAAAACGACACTTCAATCAGTCCCCATGTTGACTCCATCTATTTTTTTTGGCCTACTAAGTGCACTTCTATTTCCTTCCTGAAACAAGAGGAGGGACTCGGTAAAAAACATACATCTGGATATCAGCTCAGTGCATTTTTTACAGGAAAAAAACGTTTCCCACCTCCAGGGTAGAGTTGGGAAACGCCCGGGTTTCCCCTTCAAAACACGCACCTTTTCCGAGTCTTTGGGACTAAAATAACTAAATCAAGGGGGGGGGCCCTCATGGATATTAGATAGTCTGCTCAAAGGGGCCTTTTTAATTTTGTAATAGTAAAACATACCTGCTTGTTGCTGAACAGAACCAGACTGCGCGGTATGAGGTTCCTTCAAAGCAGAACAGCGAAATGGATATCATGAGAGGAAGGGATAGAACGTTCAGTCCGCTTTAAAACACGTTTTTTATACAGACGGCATGACACACAACCTCGAAATCTTCTAAATATCCAACATAAAAAAGTCTGACTTGGCAAAAAAAATAATTTTATATAAAATATAAAATTTGGGATTTTTAAATATTGAAAAAACTCAAGGGGGTTGGACCAAGTCACCTTTTTTCCCCTTTAGGGGGGTCCGCGGGGTGGGCGCGGGGGAATGACATTTACAAGTCCTTGGGGAAGCCATTCTTCTTGCAGGATAGTGGGGGCCAGGTCACTACGTGATAACCCCGCTCCCCCCCCCCCAAAAAGTTTTTTGGGTGTCAGGCCGTGGGAGATGTTCAACTTTTCCTTCATTTTCATCAAAACCAATTCTTTCACCCTTCTTGCTGTGTGTATTGGTGCATTGTCATCCTGATAAAAAGCCCCACGGCCAAACCCCCTTCAGGATACAATGTTTGGACCCTTGGATGCACATGGTCCTCAGAATGGTTCGGTAGCCCTTGGCAGTGAAGCGCCCATCTAGCACAAGTATTGGGCAAGGGAATGCCATGATATGGCAACCCAAACCATCACTGATCCACCCCTGCTTCCCTCTGGGCATGCAACAGTCTGGTGGTACGCTTTCTTTGGGGCTTCTCCACACCGTAACTCTCCCGGATGTGGGGAAAACAGTAAACGTGGACTCATCAGAGAACAATACATGTTTCACTTTTGTCCTCAGCCCAAGATTTGTGCTCCTTGCACCATTGAAACCGACGTTTGGCATTGGCATGAATGACCAAAGGTTTTTGGCTATAGCAGCCCGGCCGTGTATATTGACCTGTGGAGCTCCCGACGGACAGTTCTGGTGGAAAACAGGAGAGTTGAGGTGTACATTTAATTCTGCCGTGATTTGGGCAGCCGTGGTTTTATGTTTTTTGGATACAATCCGGGTTTAGCACCCGAACATCCCTTTCAGACAGCTTCCTTCTTGCATCCACATTTAATCCTGTTGGATGTGGTTCGTCCTTCTTGGTGGTATGCTGACATTACCTGGATACCGTGGCTCTTGATACAATCACAAAGACTTGCTGTCTTGGTCACAGATGCGCCAGCAAGACGTGCACCAACAATTTGTCCTCTTTTGAACTCTGGTATGTCACCCATAATGTTTGTGTGCATTTCAATATTTTGAGCAAAACTGTGCTCTTACCCTGCTAATTGAACCTTCACACTCTGCTTACTGGTGCAATGTGCAATCAATGAAGACTGGCTACCAGGCTGGTCCCCAATTTAGCCATGAAACCTCCCACACTAAAAATGACTGGTGTTTCAGTTTTCATTGTCCAACCCCTGTATATATATATATATTTTATATATATATATTATATAATATATCGATATATATATATATATATATATATATATATATAGTATATATATAAAATATATATATATATATATATATATTATATATATATTATGATATCATATATCATATTGTATCATATATATATATATCACTAAAATCAAACTGAAACATGAAAAGCATTTATGGGAAGAATAAAGCTGCACATTTAGAATCATATTCACCTTATTAGATCAGAAAAGGCATCAAAGAAGGTGTAGACCTCATCATCGTCATCTACTTTGGCTTTGGCGTGGTCTTTGACCCCTGGTTTCAGCAGCGTTACCAGGAAGACTCCTATGACACATGACCCAGATAACTTTTTTACATAGGGCTAGATGGGTTTGGACAGCTTTTTTTCCCAATTAATAAAAGAAACCGTCATTTGAAAACTTCATTATTTTATTAATAATATCTTTATTATTAAATTTTGTCTGAACATCAAATACTTGGTCACCGCACTCAGGGATTAAATTGGCCCGGGGCTCTCTGGGGGTTAGCCAGGGCACATAAGCCAGGGCTAAATCAGGGGACACATCAGAAGCAAATGATATATTTGTGAAAACAAACAAAAAAGATTTAGAAATCAACATTAACACATAGAATAAATGTTTAACAGAACTTAAGCTGTTTTAAATTGTCTTTAACTAACAACTAACTAACAATTATTCTGACCAGTCTAAGTATCTTAGATCAAGAACTAGAGCTGATCAAAGTTCAGATTACTTAAAAGCAGCAAAAAAGCTGTTTACTCAAGCTACAAACAGGAAGACAACCTTGTAAGAACTCTACCTCTAACACATGATACAGCAAAGGTTTTAAACTTCCCCCTAAACACCAGAATTTCTCTAAGAGGTGTCTTAATCAGTACTTTCTCAGGTTTTCTAAAGTTTCTCTTTGAACTTTTGCTGTTTTTTTTACTATTTTTTTCAGTCCATTACTTGTCTAATTTCAGAGGAAGGATTTGTTTTGGATTGTTCATCAAGCTTAATTCTGGCCCACCAATCATTGAGGCATCAGTAATCAATACCTGCTTTAAAACACCAAATATCACAATTTTAGAAACAGAAAAAAAGTTTTCCACAGCTCCAAAGACCCAAATTTGCAAACCCCAGGAAAAAACAATCCAAATAAAGGTTTTATTTTCTTCCCTACGTCCCGAGTCAGGTCTTTTTCCCGGATTTTTTCCCCTTTTTTTAAAGACCCCGGGCCCTTTTAGATGCTCTTCATTGCTTTGGGGAAAAGCCAATTTAAAAATAAAAATAAAACTTTAAAACATAATGTAAAACTACTGATCCAGACTCACATATTTTATATTACAATTTTTAGTTGCTCTCAATTTTTTTTTTTTTTTTTTTACATCTGCCATAATAGAAGTAATGATAAAAGTTAAAGACTCTGAATGCTAGCATGCCTCTTAACCAGACCATTTGGATATCCCGTTTTATTTTTTTAACAAAGCATTTTCTGGGTCTCAACAGGAAAATCCAAAATCAATTTAAACCTTTTAACCCTTTAAACCCCCCCCTATCTATTTTTTGTCCTTTACCTTTTAAACCTTTCCAAAACCTCCTTCCCGATCTACACTTGGTGGCCACACAGTGACCTCCACAATTCACACCCAGTGTATATCTTATGCACAGAACAGGGTGCTGAACATTTATCCACAGTCATGATGTGGATAAAAAAATTGAAGGGGGGAGCTGCCCCGGGGAAAAACAGAAATTTTGCTTTAAAGGGGAAAGAACATCATACGTAAAACCTATTTTGTCTCCCGTTATGTGCATTAGTGTTTAGTTAATTAAAAAAATTTAGAGGTCCCGGGGAAAATTTCTGAACAGCAGTTTTCATTAGTATCACCCCCCTTGCAGAAGTTTTTGGTTGTGAACTGACTGAGTCTGACCTGGAAAATGTTAAAATCAAATTCTATACTTTTGCAGATTTTCTAAGACCTGTAGAGGTGAACAGGCAGTAGAAGTGCTAAAATGATCAGTAAAATAAAATCTATTTATTGGTGGAGAGGAGCAGGGCAGTGAACTACTGGAGAAAGCTGACGACTGTGGATGTTTTTACTGAAGCCCCCACACCACACCTTATCAACGAGGGATTTAAAACTCAACTTGAAAAAACAACTTTTTTTCTCCCCCTACAGCTGGACAGAACGTTGAATGACAATGTATGCCCCTTGCACGTCTAGGATTTCGGGGGGACTGAGGGGTGGTCCAAGAAGTCCTGGGGAAAACAAAAAAACACAGATAAACAAAAGAAAATTAAAAAATAGGTGATCATACCATAGTCACATAACTGTAGTTAATTATTCATACCCCTGGCAGATTTAATGTTATTTTCAATAGATGTAGTACACGTTTTAAGGCCACTTCTGTGATTGAGATTGACGCTACTGGTTTAAAGGGCATGACAAAAAAAACCTACCCTAAATACCAGTTGTGCATATGATGGTAGGCTAAGTGGGTCAAAGTGAATGCAATTACAAACGTAGTCAAAATGGGCCATTGTTCAGGCTTATCCTGCTCTCTGATGCTGAAAGGAGTAAAATATGTGAACGGGGGCAGCTGCTTCGGGAATTCAGCCATTATGCTAACTGGTGAATGAACATCATGACGTATATACAGTATCTATGTATTTTTAACTATATTTCAGACAAAACAGGATAACTAAATGAGAACTAGTTCATGTTGGAGCTGTGAACTTAATTCAGAATATTTATCTGGTAAACTATGAGCATAAATTATTTCATTTTACCTCGTCTGGACTGAATTTAAAACTGGTTATTGTTGAAAGGGAACTGACAAATCATCTTACCAGCAGTAGACAGAGGTCATTCTGAATCAAGTTTGGAGAAACAGAAAAGCTGGTGGCTTGTCAAACTCAACCAGATTTTAGCCTTATGAAATAACTCAATACCTTATTTTAACCTAGTTTTGAATCTGCATTTTGCTTTTATTTTATTGCTGCTTTTTTTCAACAGAATAATGTCTGCGTTTTTGGTCACACTTTATAGAAATCCGAGCTACACCTTTAAAGACAAATACACTTAAATGATAAATTATTTTAAAAAATGCTGCGAGGATAATTCATAAACCTTAGTTTTATTTTGGAGTCAACTAAATAACTACATCCTTTTCTGGAAACATAGCTCTTAAAACCTGTGTAACCATTGACAACATTAGAGATACTTTTGTAACTTACCGAGAATCACATTCGTCATCAACAGAGGGATGGTAACAAACTGCAACAACCAGAAAAGAAGCTGTCCTGGAAGGCGAATATAAACTTTCTCAAGGGATGACAGAGTGGCGTGTTGCTTCAAACCCAAGCCAATAACAATACCTTTAAAAGACTAGATGGATTAGATCATTCATAGAGAGGTCATCATGTAATTACAAGACTAAAACACCTTTTGATACCCTTTTCACAAAGCAGGATAAATAGTGTTGTAAAAATCTATTAGTCAGGACTTTGTGAACTGGTAGTAATCAAACGTTATGTTTAAGCAGTTAAAAAAGTACATTTGATTGTATATATGATTATTTCCCATTTAGTTCCCTAACATTTTATGTAATGTTTATTTTAAATTGTTATTGTATTCACATTTTACTACTTTATTTGTAATTATTAAAATATCATCATCAATTATCAACTGAAGTGGAAATATTCTGATTCTGAGAATAAACAAATATTTATATGTTCTTCTCATTCTTCTCATGCAATTTAGGCCCCCTTAATCAAAGAGAATTTATCTTTCAGAGAGATGGAAAGATGTTCAAAGAGTTGAGTCTGGTAAAAATAATACAATTTATTTAATGAGTCTGGCAGGATATGTACTATTGCTACACGTGTTCTGCGAAAACTTTAGTAGTACTCAATTTATCCAAAAGAAAATCCACTACATATATTAGAATGAGTTTAAGCTTGTCTAGATTCACGCATAGGTGGAAGTCCATGCTTCCTTGATATTCCTCTTGAATGGGCTTGATTTAACAATCCTCTTAATCGTGTGGCATTAGGTTGAACACAGGAATCTGTGAGCAGGTGGATTCTTCAGCAATGACCCTTTGTGGCTTCCACTCTTTGTGAATAATATAAAGAACTTTACGTAACCTTCCTATTTTCTAGGAAGCTATGTTTTAGGTTTTCATTAGCTTTAAGCCCTCATGATCCAAATAAACTATGTGAACGTCTTCAATTTATCACAAGGTGAGCAATGTGTCTGTAGAGTTTCACTTTTTGGATTAAATCACTGATTTAATTTAACTTTTTGAAACTATAATTTACTCTGATGCACCTATACCCTCTAAAGTACTGAAACAGTCATATACAGGGATACTGGATTTCAAATAAACATGTCAACATTACTTGGTTGCCTTGACAACAGACTATGGAGACTGGCTTCTGCAATCAACAGCAAACAGTGAACGTAACTGGTATTTCTCTTAGCTTTGGAAGAAGTGAATTGGCTACTGCGACACAAAACGCTTTCTTTAGTATAAGCCTGTAAACGCTTGTTTTTAATTAAAACATGTATTAAGTAGTAAACACAAAGTGTACACAACTATTTTATTCTGAAGTTAAATATGTAGTCACATATTATTAAAACAAACAAAAAAAGAATTTACCGCTAGCACAACCAGTTCAGGATATATTTTGTCCCTTTTTTGACACAGATGTGACACGTACAGTACTTACCCAGAAAAACGGATACCACGGTCGCAAATGTGAACAGGTTCACTCTGTGGAAGCAGGTTTTATTCTTGGTACACCGGTCTGTGGCAAATTTCATTTTTTCAGCTGTGATTTCGTTCACATTAGCCAGTTAGTATTCGCTAAAAGACTGGTTAAACCAAGGATAAATGATTTAAGGCAAGTTAGTCAAATACTACAAAATAACACATTTGAAAAGTAGAAACGAGATAAAAACTCACAGCAATGAATGAAGGTCATAGGAGGTCAATCACTACTCTATCAAAGTGGACCAACAGTTTTCAGTTTGTTCCTGTTCAGTTTCAAATGGAGCCTCGATCATTCTAAATGATGCAGCATTTAAAAACCAAACACCTAACAGAATACTATGACAGACAGACAGACATATATATATATATATATATATATATATATATGGCTGTTTTGAAGAATCTAAAATATAAAAATGTTTAGTTATTTCATACTTTTTGTTTACTATTTAATCATATGCGTGTTCATTCACAGTTTTGTTGCCTTTGGTGAGAATCTACAATGTAAATAGTCAAAATGTAAATAGTAAAACATAAAGAGAGAAAGTATATGTACACATATATATACATATATATATATATATATATATATATGTATATATATATACAGGGGTTGGACAATGAAACTGAAACACCTGTCATTGTAGTGTGGGAGGTTTCATGGCTAAATTGGACCAGCCTGGTAGCCAGTCTTCATTGATTGCACATTGCACCAGTAAGAGCAGAGTGTGAAGGTTCAATTAGCAGGGTAAGAGCACAGTTTTGCTCCAAATATTGAAATGCACACAACATTATGGGTGACATACCAGAGTTCAAAAGAGGACAAATTGTTGGTGCACGTCTTGCTGGCGCATCTGTGACCAAGACAGCAAGTCTTTGTGATGTATCAAGAGCCACGGTATCCAGAGTAATGTCAGCATACCACCAAGAAGGACGAACCACATCCAACAGGATTAACTGTGGATGCAAGAGGAAGCTGTCTGAAAGGGATGTTCGGGTGCTAACCCGGATTGTATCCAAAAAACATAAAACCACGGCTGCCCAAATCACGGCAGAATTAAATGTGCTCCTCAACTCTCCTGTTTCCACCAGAACTGTCCGTCGGGAGCTCCACAGGGTCAATATACACGGCCGGGCTGCTATAGCCAAACCTTTGGTCACTTATGCCAATGCCAAACGTCGGTTTCAATGGTGCAAGGAGCTCAAATCTTGGGCTGTGGACAATGTGAAACATGTATTGTTCTCTGATGAGTCCACCTTTACTGCTTTCCCCACATCCGGGAGAGTTACGGTGTGGAGAAGCCCCAAAGAAGCGTACCACCCAGACTGTTGCATGCCCAGAGTGAAGCATGGGGGTGGATTAGTGATGGTTTGGGCTGCCATATCATGGCATTCCCTTGGCCCAATACTTGTGCTAGATGGGCGCTTCACTGCCAAGGAATACCGAACCATTCTTGAGGACCATGTGCATCCAGTGGTTCAAACATTGTATCCTGATGGCGGTGCCGTGTATCAGGATGACAATGCACCAATACACACAGCAAGACTGGTGAAAGACTGGTTTGATGAACATGAAAGTGAAGTTGAACATCTCCCATGGCCTGCACAGTCACCAGATCTAAATATTATTGAGCCACTTTGGGGTGTTTTGGAGGAGCGAGTCAGGAAACGTTTTCCTCCACCAGTATCACGTAGTGACCTGGCCACTATCCTGCAAGAAGAATGGCTTAAAATCCCTCTGACCACTGTGCAGGACTTGTATATGTCATTCCCAAGACAAATTGACGCTGTTTTGGCCGCAAAAGGAGGCCCTACACCATACTAATAAATTATTGTGGCCTAAAACCAGGTGTTTCAGTTTCATTGTCCAACCCCTGTATATATATATACATATATACATATATATATATATATATATACATATATACATATATACATATATATATATATATATACATATATACATATATACATATATATATACATATATACATATATATATATATATATACATATATACATATATACATATATATATATATATATACATATATATATATATATTATATATATATATATATTTATAAAGTGATACCATTCTGGGAGTGTGGACAGGTGCACAGCATCTTTATACATCTTGTCAGCAGAAGGAAACCTGAATTCCTTTAAACCTGTCTGGTTCATGGCTGCATTGAATGTGGATTTCATAAAACACAGTGGACCAACACCAGCAGATCCCCAGATCATCATAAACTGTGGAAACATTACACTTGACCTCAAGCAAGTATGATCCTCTTCAGCAACATTACTACTTAGGACAGAATGCACTAGTTGTGGTAGGTGGATATTGAAACACTGACTTTGAGTGCCCACCCCTTGTGAAACTCCCCCAACTTCTTGAATGGGGTTTTCTTCACAGTTCTCCCAAAGCAGTGGTTACCCCTGTTGATTGTACACTTTTCTTCACTGCAGATTTTACTTCCACTTCATTTTCCATTAACATAATTTGAGACAGCAGTCTGGAAACACAAAGTTTCTTTAGCAATAACGTTTTGTGGCATACCCTCCTTGTAGAGGGTGTCAATCTTTGTTATTGGTCTTATGCTAAATTCTAACTTTCTGAGAAATTGATTTTTGGGAGTTATTAGTTAACAGAAATTCATTAAAAGTATCACTCTGTGACAGTATATATTTTAGATTTTGAATTCAATTAATCAAATAAACTTTTCAAATTTATTCAAGTTACATAGATGCACCTGTGATCCCTCTTGAGCCCATTCACATTATAGAGTTCCTCCTCAGAAAACAGAATACACAGAAGAAAGTGATGAAAAGGTCCTCATTGCTGATGATTACACTATAAGTACAATCATACAGATGTTCCAAGAAAATTAAAGGGATACTTCCATAGTAGACTACTTGTAAAAATGACATCTGATTGTCACCATTTACACACAACATACTTCATGTCTCACATGAAAGATTTCATCCCCGGTTTGCTTCATCCTGCATTGCATTTGACCTTTACTAAAGCATATTACAGCACACTTCCTCGAGTTTTCTGCATGTTTGGATAAGATTGATGGTTCAGAAGGACCTCTGTTGCTATGCAAATGTCCCCATTTAGGGTGATGGGAAAACAAAAACATTGTGACATGATTAACAGTGGAGGGCTCCACTGTTGGAGAACAGAAGATGTTTAAGGTGCAGAGGCAGTCACAGTTGTCCTCTGACTGCTCCTGCTGCTGCTGTGGGCTAACAACTCCTGCATTGATCCAAGGAGACACTCGGGCCTCTAACCTGCTGAGTGCTCAGTTCCAGTGAACAATGGAGTTCAGAGCGTGTCAATACACCATCCTACTGAGTGCTCTCCGTTTAGCAGCAAGATTGATGAGGTTAAGGCTCCCAGCTGGGGAGTCAAATGGTGTCAAATCAAGGTGTTGCTTTGGACAAACAGCCCCTCTCTTCACCACCACACCGAGAGCCACTGACACAAGGGAGCAAATTTAAATGCACACAGGGTTCATAATGCAAACAGTGGTGGGTGGTGTTGGGACTCTTCATAATGCAGATGAAAATATGAGGCTAGGATAAATGATGCTTTGTAGACAGGAATGCACTGCAAATCCCCCAAGACACTAAATGATGTACAAGTGGATTTATTACAGTAGGTCCCTATAAATCTAAGGTTGGCCTGAACTCCAGGGAGAGGTTAATGGATTACGAAGGGTTGTGGTATCGAACCTTCAAGAAGTTTATACACCTCATCAATATGTGAAATGCTATTGATCATTCAGACATTGATAAATTAAATTCATACACTTGACAATGCATGGCAATACCTTGCATGCAAAAAGGGAATGTTTAATTTTGACCAGGCCACAGAAAACTGGTACTGAGTAAAGACACAAAATCTTGAGCCCAAAACAGTTATTCTCTACTATACATGATCCTGGTCTTGAAATACAGAACATGCTTTATGTGCATGCTGTGTCCCGATTGCTGAACTATAAAGAGAGATGAGATGTTGGAGGAGTGCTCATTATCCAAGTTTCCTCAAAGAGTTATAATAGATAGTGAGGACTGTGGCTAGGCTGATGGCTGTAGCAGTCTGTGTTACAGCGGATCTGATGAGGCCTGTGACTGACAACACTGTTATTTAATTAACTTCTCATGAAGAGGGTACTCAGGGTTGTCCATTGGCATTCTTGTTTGTAGAGGCTCCAGAACAGAGCCTGAGACTGTCCTGACCACTGGCTATGATGCTGCTACCCCAACAGATAGTGAAATACAGTATATTGCTCTCCACAGCAGAATTATAGAATACATGCAGCATCTTGCTGTTAACAACTTGGAACATAAGCTTCCTCGACAAGTAGTGTGCCCTCTCCCTTCTTTTAGACAGTATCTCCAATCCAGTCTCTTGTCCAGGTGAACACTCAAGTATTTATACTCCTTGCTTAACCTCATGTCTTCTCCCATACTAGAAGACGTGTTTGATATCTTCCTGTTATTCCACCAGCTCTCTGTACTCAGCTTCTTGTCCATCTCTGAAGCACCTGACAACTGCACGGTCAACTGAGTACTTCTGCAGATGATAGGACTCTGATTGGTACTCACAGTGCTGCCTCCTTTGTCCAGATTACAGTGGGTTTGTTAAAGCAGGTGTATAATAGCGTCTTCAACTCCACGGTAATAATCAAACTACAGGGGGTCCTGATGTGGTTGTTTGCTTACTCAGGCGGTCTCTCCAGGACCTTCATGATATGGGATGTTATAGGAGTCAGACTTGACTCCTATTGTACACAAGAGGTCTACAGTTGTTAAGCTTTTTTAGATATTAGAACAAGGCAGGTGGTCTTCCACAGCCTTGGAACCTTCTAATGGGCCAAACTGGTTTGAAGAGGTGCTGCGGAACCACACACAGCTGGTCTAAAAAGGTCTTTAGGACTTTGTGGCCAACACTATTAGGACCCGCAGCCTAGATCAGGTGCGGTTTCTCCATCTGACTCTTCACTTGACCTTTAGACAGAGACAGGCAGGATCTAATGCAAAACGTCAGTAGTACTAATTCTTTACAGAACAAATATGTGGAATATCTACACCTACAGGCTACTTTGCTAGGGCTTACCTAAAAAAGTAGCTTTCCCTACCAATTGGCTATTTTTGACCAAAAACTTGACAAATTAACATCCAGGGTAAAAATATTAAACGCTGAACTTCATATGTGGAGTTTTATTGGCTCCAATCACCCTGGAGTGGCCAGATGCATTGCAACACAATTAATTTATTTAAACACTCGTAACCCGGCTTGACGGGTTGGCCTCAAAGCGATTCTGGCAAACCGTCCGGCGTCTCAGGACTGGGAAGCAGTATGGAATTGGGGGCCCTTTATTAGGGGCCATCCGGTCTCTGTTCAAGCGGAGCAGGAGTTTGGTCCGCATTGCCGGCACTAAGTTGGACCTGTTCCCGTTGCATGTTGGACTCCGGCAGGGCTGCCCTTTGTCACCGGATTTCTAGGCACAGCCATGGGCCGGAGGGGGCTGGTTTGGGGACCAGTGGATTTCGTCTCTTCTTTTTGCAGATGACGTGGTCCTGCTGGCCTCCTCTAGCCAAGACCTACAGCATGCGCTGGGGCGGTTCGCAGCCGAGTGTGAAGTGGCTGGGATGAAGATCAGCTCCTTCAAGTCCGAGGCCATGGTACCCGACCGGAAAAGGGTGGCTTGTCCTTCAGGTTGGAGGGGAGTTCCTGCCTCAAGTGGAGGAGTTCAAGTATCTCGGGGTCTTGTTCACGAGTGAGGGAAGAATGGAGCGGGAGATCGACAGACGGATCGGTGCGGCTGCCGCAGTAATGGGGTCACTGTGCCGGTCCGTTGTAGTGAGGAGAGAGCTGAGCCGAAAAGCGACGCTCTCGATTTACCAGTCGGTCTACGTTCCTACCCTCACCTATGGCCATGAACTTTGGGTCATGACCGAAAGAACGAAGAAAGCGGCTGAAGTGAGCTTCCTCCGTAGGGTGGCCGAGAGGGGGTCAGAGTAAAGCCGCTGCTCCTCCACATCGAGAGGAGCCAGTTGAGGTGGCTCGGGCATCTATACCGGATGCCTCCTGTACGCCTTCCTTGGGAGGTGTTCCAGGCACGTCCCACCGGGAGGAGGCCCAGGACACGCTGGAGGGACTATGTCTCTCGGCTGGCCTGGGAACACCTTGGGCTCCCCCCCGGAGGAGCTGGAGGAGGTGTCTGGAAAAAGGGACGTCTGGGCGTCTCTGCTGAGTCTGCTGCCCCCGCGACCCGGTCCTGGATAAAGCGGAAAACGACGAGTACATCGCTCACTCGTAACCATAATTATAGAATTAATCATGTTATCAATCACTTAAGCACATTGGAATCATATTTTAGGACATTTTTGCAACTCCAGAGGAGTTATGGGTATCGCTTTTATAATACACTTGAATCTCCAGGTTAAGTGTGCATTGTGGGTCATGTAGACTACATCTTTGGCCACCAATAAACAATGGTTATCAAAACAATCACAGCCCATTTTTGTTTTTGTGTAGGAGAAACATGCTAGATAAGTCCCCTAAATCGATTTTGCCTTTGTTGAATGACTGGGATTGAACTGGACTGTATGGAACTGGATCTGACTTTAGGATTGGATTGTAGTGGAACAAATTTCACTGATTTGAACTGAATTTGCACTGAAATGGATCATATATAACTGGATATGAATGGGATATTCAAATTCAGCTCAATTTAGATGCTTTAAATAAGTAAAATACAAATGTACACCTGGTTGCATTTCTGCCAGTTTAAAATACCTGAAGCTTAAATGGAAAAGTCGCTTTTCTCAACATCCCAACAGCCAAAAATAATTAAAACATTGACATTTGTGAAGATGGCATTTGTGTAACCGAAAGCAAGAGGCAAACACTGTTGATCAACCCACAGGAATAAACAAAGGTTGAAACTTTCGATCTCAAAGCGCTTCACTTAGTCACTTCTGGGGAAAAAAGCTGAGAAAATGGTGGAAGTCCCTGCTTGTCATGGTTTCAGACTACTCAGCAGAGGATGAGTCAAGGTTTTACATTCAATACACACATATATTAGGCTGGTGTTCACACCTGTATCTGGAGTTGCCTTTTCAAGGCATACAATACAGGGCCTTGAAAAACTATTCACACCCCATGAATTTTTCCAAATTTTGACTAATAACAACCACAAACCTTTCTATATTTTATATAATAGCGCACTATTTATCAGTTTTTTTATTGTTTGGAAATGAAATTCTGTCCACCTAGCTAATTTCAGAGAATCTCTTGAACAGGATATACGTTTTTGTGGCATATAACCAAAATCAAACTTTCTCGCCTATGTGAAAAATGATGTGTGAAGGAAGGCCATCGCTGGAAATCACCTTGAAAAAAACCCTCCCCACAGTAAAACATGGTGGTGGCTGCACCATACTGTGGGGATGCTTTTCTGCAGCAGGGAAAGGGAAGAGATGGATGGAAATACGTACTGGACAATTTAGGAAAAAAATGAAAGAGATGATCTGTCATCTCAGGAATGTAAATACTTTTGCACGGCAATGTAAATATATGATAAACTATGACAGATTTTTTTTTTTAAAGTGTACCAATTCACTAGAAATTCTCTGCAATTTAAGCTTACCTTAGTACCACAATGCAGTTTCTGTTTTAAAATAACTATAAGCCACTCTTCTTGTGGTAAACCAGATTTATTACAGTTGTGGATGAATTTTATACAATGCTCCCCCCCAAAAAACAATCAAATACGTATAAAAAGAAGATTTAACAGTAAAGGTATTATTTGATGCTCATGACGGTCATAACATGACGAAACATAATCTGTGCCCTTTCTTTACACGTAGGAAAACCATGTGATGTAGACATAAAACGCTGGCATCCCTTCTTCTCAGTCATGGACTCTTCTTGTTAGCTTGAGACACAGTGAGTAATTCAATAAGTCAAGTATTCATTTATTACTTTCCTTTTCAATCACGGGGCATTTTTTATACTTCCCCATCCTCCTCCACATCAAGAGAGAGAGAGAAAAAAGAAAGTAATACCAGTTCTGCAACTTCCATCTGTGGCAGCGCCTTTGTCTTACTGCAGCTTAATTACAAAATATTGTTGCCGTTTTCTGTAAAGATTACTCACTGTGGGAGGCCCTACCTAATTTGGACCAGAGGGTTTGTCACAGAAAATGATACGATGCAACTGGGCTTCCAGTATTAGATTTCCGCTTTTAGCCTCCTTGACATTTCAAGCTGCATGAACTAATACATCTGTTATTTGTTGATCATTTGATTATTAACATACTTCACAAACCAAATCAGCTGCCCTGCTGGAGACGCAGATATAGCTCCGCAGACTGTCTGGGTTTTTCCTCCCCTGACTCGCGCACAAAGCAAACGCTTGCAAAGATGCAGGATTCAGCCCTCGGTGAAAAAGGAAAGCAAGAGAGAGAGAGAGAGGGGGAAAAAAACATTTATCTTTCCCCCCTTCGTCCTCTGAGCATATGAGCACTCTGACACTGGCATGGAACAAAGCCCGTCATCACATTCTAATCTCGAATTTCAGGGCTTTTATTTCACCCAAATGCCACCCTGCTGGCCTTGTGAATTATTGACAGACTGACACCAATGCAAAAGGACACATAAAAGAGGCTAAAAGCTTCGGCCCTGGAAGAGCTTGTCCTCTCCTATTGCCATCAGCAAGGAGAGAAACACGGTCTACGCTTCACAGGAAGATCAGCGTAACTTTGAGACTAAAGCAACATATGCTTTCTGACTAACGGATGTCCAGCTTCGGTCTGAATCAATACAGTTACAAGTATGCTGAAGAAGAGCTGCTAATAATCTGATCAAATTATTTAAATTAAAAGCTAAAAGTCAAACATGGCTAGCATTAAACAGGCTCCTTTAAAGTTGTTGTGATTTTACTATCGCTTCTCTTATTTCTCCTCTTGGAGAAGCGTCACTACATGGGACTTGGCTTAGCATGCAGCTTGATTTGCATTATCAAAGGTAAATCGTAGGAAGCCTTTAATTCACCAACCCACTTCAATATCTGTCAGCTGTGGATCCTCTCAACACCCACAACTACTCCTTATTTTGCTCAGCATCAGAATGCAACAAGATGACGTAGAAATGGAAGGGAAGGTGAATTGAAATGAAATGGTGTGAGCAGGGAGGTTCTTAGAGAAAAGAGCCGAGATTCTGCTTGTCGGCTAATCAACCTCGCTCTCGTTGCTGGCACCCTCAGGTCGCCTGAGTTTGTCAACCTGTTCATTAATCTGTCCATCTCCACCTCGTCGATCCTGCGACTGCATGCTCAGAGCCTCTTCCTCCTCCACATGGCTAACATCATCCTCTTCGTCATCCTCCTCACCCTGCACCTCCATGCGGACCTGGTCTGGTGGCGGTGTCGTGCAGGTATCTCCGTTGATACCGTGGGCTCCGTCTGGTCCCCCCAGTGCATCCTGGGGGCTCTGTTGTCCATCTTTGACTGGGGAAGAGTTGGCGGACTCGTTACTGACGGGGGTGATGTCACTGCTGCTGTTGGTGTGGTTAACGGACGGTGAGCCGGTCGCTGAAGGTGATTTCAGAGGAATCTGCCATGATGGGATCTTAGGAATAGCAGGAGTGGAAGGAAACTGTCTCCTGTGGGGTTGGGAAAAAAACAACAAAAAAAACAGTGGAAATAAGTTAGCGTTAATGACAACTTCATCCAAAACCTCATTCTGATCTAAATATGCGGAGCCATTATTAGTTAGATTATTATTAGAGCCATTTTTAATGTACTCTACATCTGACCTTCATGAAAGAGTGGCAAGAAGAACACCATGGTTGTAGAAGAAGGTTCTTTGGCAAGATGAGACAAAATTTAACTTTTTAGCCTACATGTGAAATATTATGCATGGTGGAAATCCCTGCACATGGTGAAACATGGTGGTGGCAGGTCGGGAATGCTTTTCTTCAGCAAGGACAGGGAAGCTGGTCCTAGTTGGTCATGGCAGGAGGATACGTTCAGGTTCCAGGAGGATGACTATCAACATCTACACAAGAATGGTTTAGCTCAAAGCTATTCATGTGTTAGAGAGGGCTAGTCAAAGTCTGCACCTGACTCCCAGTGGTAATCTGTGGCAAGACCTAAAAGCTGATGCGCACAGATGCTCTCTATCCACTCTGACCATTTTAGCAAAGAAGAGTAAAGAAGTATGGGCAAAACTTTCAGTATCAAAATGTTGAAAGCAGGTAGAGACAAACACCTAAAGAGTTGCAGCTGTAACTGCAGTGAAGGTGGATCTGCAAAGTATGGACTCAGCGGGGTTGAATACAACTGAACAGCACACTTTTCAAATTTTTATTTGGAAAAAGAAGAAAAAACACCAACTTTCCTTGAACTTAACAACTGGGCACTACTTTGTGGTGGTCTACCAGTGGTCTGTAACCAACTCCTAAAATGGCTCTTTATAAATTTAACTCAAAATTATATCCTAACCATTTCTAAGCATTTTCATAGAACAGACATCGAAATAATTTGAAAATGTGGTTGGAAAATAATAGAATATCCACAAAACAATGTCCTGAAGTCGACTGCATCTGAAAGGTGTTTGGGGGTGAAGGCCTTACTTTCACTTTGTTTGGGCCTAATTTAAACAAGTTTCTAATGTGAAAAATATTTTCAACAGATTTTTGTGGACTAAACAAAGAACTTGTTGATCTCGCATAGCTATAAAAAATATATATATAGGTGCATGAATGTCCATGCAATCCTAATGTACTTCTGATGATTATGCTAGACTATTTTCCCCCTGTGATAGCCAGATGTTCACCACACCTGGTAAAGGTGCTCCAAGTTTTTTTCTCTAATTATACAGAATGCAGTTTTTAAGATCAAAAAGATGCTGCGGTTCGGAGACTATTTGGATTAGAAGAACATAAAGGTAACACGTTTAGAGACAGATGGTGAGCCTTTATTTTATGATTCAAGCCTTTGCCAGGAAAGTCACAGCGCGAGACGGGATGAAAACTGAAAAGCAAATGACAAAAGGATTATTACTGATTAAAACTTGAGAGGAGGGGAACAAAACATGCTCAACCAGACAGTTCTGAAGCAATTTATGTCCTTGCTTGGTTTTCTGATGTACACTCTTACTTCAGGGCTCATTATAGACACGGATGTATAATCATGCATGCTAATCGACCCAACTGAGCTGGGCTATGTCTGATTAGGAGGAGTAAAAATGTGGGAAGGCTAAAGAGAATACGGTGAATATTTATCCAGTAGTACGATTACAATAAGGTTAGCTAATAATGTTCATTTTTCATTTAAAAAAAGCTAAATGTATCTGATAACTGATTGTTTTAATCTCAAATTGGCCATTTCCTTCTCTTTTTTTGAATTACAGTCATCCGTCTTTCTGTACTTGTCTCTGTTAAAAACTTTAACACAGAGATCAGTCAGCTGAATGCTACAGTGTGAGCCCAGTTGGTTGTAAAGTGAAAGAAAAATGTAGACAACTGTGCAGTTTGCAGAAGCTGTGAGACATTGTGTTCCTATGGTTCACGTATTAGTGGAAAACTTTCAGAAATACGTCACTGTAGAGTTACTTTTGCCTGATGGCTGCTCTGTTTTTGGAAGTTCTTTATGAGATTTAAATTCAGACCTGCAGCGATTACAAACATACTATGACTTTAAAACCTGTTTTAGACGCGCACGGCCTTTCGCTGATTTGACGGCAACGTTGCGTTTAGTATCTGCAGTTCCTCGTGCTCTATACTTAGGTTTTCCAGAGCAGTTTTACGAGGTTAGATTTGGTTATCCTCAGCACAGCTTTTTGCACGTAAGGTGGGTCTGAATTTGAGGACTGAAGTTTATTTTTATACAGAAGTCTAATCTCACAGTGAAAAAAACTGCTGTAAGATTTGATTAAAAATATGTAGATTTTTTAACCTCCCTTGTTTGGGAACTGTTCTTTGAAACGTTTTTTTGATGCTATCTTGAGGCCTTTTCTGATTCATCTGCTTTACTAGAATGCATCAGTGGTGCCCTGTCTTGTATTTCGTACTTTGAGAATTAAATAATAGAAATGTGAGTAGTTCAGAAATCTCTGATCTACTGGATTTTCAAGCACAGTCACCTCTTGGGTTAACAGCGAAATGCCCCGCCCCCCCAAAAAAGAGAACATATCCATTGGGCATCAGCGGTGTGGGTAAAAATGCTGTCAGCTAAGAGCAGAAAACTGAGGCTCGCTCACCAAAGCTAGACAATAACAGATTTGATAAATGTTTCCTGGTCTAATAAGTCTTTGTTTAAGCTGCAAGATTTAGAGGTTGGGACTAAAAACTGCCTCGTATCAGTTCAGGTTTGTGGTGGTAGTGTCATGGTATGGGAAATATTTTCTTTGAACACGTTGGACCTTCTTACAAACTGAGCATCTTTTAAACACTACAGCTCATCTAAGTCACCAGATCTCAACCCAAAACCTTAGGGATGTTGGGGCAGCTGTGGATCAGTGGGAAGAGTCGTCGTTAAGCTGTTAAATAAAAAAATCTGTGTCAACGTTCTCCCCTGCTGCCTGTCGAAGTGCCTTTAGGCAAGGAACTCAACCTCAAGTTGTCTCCATTTCAGCGTGTTTGTGAGAGTGGTTGGGTTAGTGTGGCTCCAGTGTAAAACCACTTTCAGTAGCGAGTATAACTAGAAAACCTCTATACAAGTTTGGTCCATTTAAAGTGAAGTGGCACTGGGAGATTTACATCATGGATCCACAGCCAACAAATCTGAAGCAACTGTTTGATGCCATCATGTCAATATGGACCAGAATATCTAAGAAATGTTTTCAACACCTTGTGGAATTTATGCCAAGAACAATTAGGGCTGTTTTAGTAGCAAAAAGGGATCCAATCCAGAACTAGCGAGGCATACCTACTAAAATGGCCAATAAACACAATTCTATTTCATACACATGACAGCAAAAATACAGTACAAATACTCATACCAGAAACATTTTGTAAAATGCAATAACCCTTTACTCTAAATATTCAACAAAACCAGTACAACCAGTACAAACCACTACTCTCTTTCCTGACAAATGTTATACTTGGAGTAACAGAACAGCGTTATTAGGAGTAATAGACCTACGGTGAGCAGTACATGTGAGCTAATCCACCATCACCCCAACACTGAACCCGTTGTATAAATCTGCAGTTTCCCCATGCTGATAAGTAAGAACATGCCAACTGTTTAAACTTCACCATGTCAGAGGAAGCTTAAAGCTAATGAGTTTTGCCAATTACATGTTAGTAATACTAAACAATTCTACCTCCATAAGTAATAAACTGTTTTACTTTTCTTATTTACGTAATTAGGATATCTATGTCTTGGATGCTAAGAAAAATGCAGTGATGTTTGAGTTTGCATTTTCTATGGAAAACACAAACTTTCATGTGGCACTTTATCAAGCGGATGGTGCTTTGCTCTTGTGTCACTGGCACACAGTTCAAATGGACTGCATTACAGAAATCAAAAAGGCCACAAGCAACGTGTCCCGACTCTTTCAACACACACACAAACACAGCTGAAGGCTGTTTCATGTGACAGGGGTCTGGATAACTTTGTTACCTGCTGAGCAGTAAGCCCTTCAAAGAGGCAATCTCAGCCTTCAGCTCTCCAACGGTTTGGTTGTCCAGGATGCGGTTGGTTGAGGATGATGTCTGTTGGAGAAGCCCCAGAGACACACACACAACTGTCAGTGACACAGAAACACACACATGTACAGATCAGGTCACATGTACGGTCACGGCACAAAGTCCCTACACTGCAGGCCCTTTTAACAGTTCAACCACATGAAATATTTAAAACGTATTTAGTAAAAGGACAGGGTTAATAAACAAATATGGAAAATGCAAATGCTAAAAGCCACATGTTTTCCTGTAGTTAAGCTATGAGTCACCATAACAACTAAGCAACAGCCTGTTGGTGGAGATGACAGGCAGGAGCGCAAACATGGTCACTTCTGCCACCTTTCTGAAGTCAGGAAGTCCTGTGAGGGTGAATCGGGATGTTTTTACATAATTTTCCATACTGCGTAGAAAAGATTAGGTCAGTGTGCTCTGTTTTGGATAATGACAATGGGGTGGGGGGGGACAATGGGTGCATTCATGAAGAGAGGCCAAAGCACAGCAGTGTGTTTTGTTCTTTTTCTCTTTTATCAAAGGGTTGTGTTATCACGCACAGGCGAATACATTGGTGTAGCATGAATGCTACAGGGTGTTATGGAAAGGTATTTGAATAGCAAATTACTGTTGAAAATCTGATGCTGAACTGTCTTTTTTTAATAAGGAATGACTTATAACTTATCGAAGAAGAAGCAACAAGTGACAAATTGTAACAAATTTACCACCAGCTGCTCTAAAATAAGCCAGTCAACTGATAATCATGGCAGATAAAGTGGAAAGAATGTGCAACCTGCAAACAATCGTAATTCAATGTTATATGCCAGAAAAGTGAGTGTACTCAAAGAGATGCAAAACAAATGAGGTGTCAGATGGCAAATTATCAGAAAGGAAAAATAATACCACACAAATATTTACTAGAGATCGAGTTAAGAAGAATCATATTTTAGTATCAGTGAGGTGTTTGACAATGAAGTGGACACACAAAATGTGTATGAAGCTTCCAGAAGGAAACTGTGGGCTGTACCTTCAGGCTAACATGGAGGTAGATAACAGGCATCTGAAAGTATTACTTCGAAGCTGTTGCGTTTTATCCTTTTAAGGAGTCTGATATGGCCTGTCATGGAGCATGCCTGATTTGAAAATGTTGAGTCTTTTAAAATCCCAAAGTTAGGACAAGTACTTGCTTATTCTAGAGGGATTTGGGGATAATATCTATTTTTCAATGCACACAAGAATGATTCTGAATAAATGAACAAACATCCGAAATCAGTTATCTTAATTTTAATTTATGACTTCTCTTTAAGGAATGCAAAAGGCGGGACTTGGAAGCTGCGTCACCCGGGCACTTTATGGTGAACACATACAAAGGTCACGTGCGCCACCCAGCACCCTCTGCACTAATAGAGAGCCACACCGTATGCAGGCAGCGTAGAACTAGAATAAAATATTTTAAAACGCAACAAACATGAAAAACAGCTGATCATACCTTCCATCGTCAGCCAGGAGACCATAGACTAAGTAATATCAAAGCTCCCCCTGACTTTGAAAAGGCAAAGCTAATTAGAAAGTTCATTTCAACCTTTACTGTGAAGGTTTTGCAACTACCAAAAGCAGCGATCTCTACACAATACAACAACAACCAAAACAAACTGAAGACTAAAAGCGGGTAGGACAGCTCTAAGACGTGATGCATGGACGGCCACTGTCACAGATTCTAAATTGACCATAACTGTGGATTTTCTGAGCTTGTAGTTTGTGCCAAAGTAGTCATGTTGCATTAATAACCGATTTATAATCCCATCTCACACATTGTTAGTAAGGCTAACTGTGCTAATCAGTAACAAATGATGTTAGACTATTTAAAATTTATTCTCTGTAATCCTTTTGTTTTGAAATAATAGGAAAATATGTTTAACTGCACAGCATTGAAACAATGACTGCTCCCTCTCTCACATAGTGTGACATCGCCTCCAGATATAAATAATTACTGATCGATCATGACAAAACGGCTTCTTAAGGTTCCCGTATAGCTACAATAAAGGAATGAATGATTTAATAAGTTCACATATTATAGTAAATCAGACGTTAGATCTGTAATATCTCATGTTATGGAGCAAATTCTATTTTCAAGAGAAAAAATGAGAAAAAAAAGTGATGTATATTTTGTCTTGTAAAGGAGTAAATTAGATATGCTACCATTCTTTCTAGTTGGGTATTATTTATAGACACGTCTGGCCTATAACCTGGAGGATGCTACTGTATTGTAGATTTTCAATCAATGATGCATAGAGGGACATCTCTAAAACTGTGCTCTCCTTTCAGAAATCATTGTTTATTTTAAGACTGTCTAATTTTCAATGCATTTAGTAGTGAAATAAAAAAATAAAAATGGTACCAACAGGTCACAGTTTTATTAAATCTGAGAGCTGCACCACTAAAGTGTACTTATTTTTTTGAAGGTGTACGCAGCTGTCCAAAAACTATTCCAATAAAACAATCTTAAAACAGCTCTCACTCTTTAAATACAACGAGCAGGTTTTACCAGTTCATGATGGTAAAATGTTTGTGAAACAATGAAGTAGATAACTGCATTTAATTCTTTGCCTACTCACAAAAAAAGCGCACAAACACATAAATGAGCTAGTTGACGAGCCGACGAGACCAGAAGGGATTAGAAGGAGTAGACGAGGGAAAAAGTGGGATAAAAGAAAAGTAAAAGCTGTAATTAAGACTCTCCTGACTCACCAGAGGAAGCTTGTTAGGAAGCGTGGACCCCCTATCGAGGGGAGAGGGATAACTTGGACTCTTTCGCTTGTAATTAAATCTAAGAGAAATTAATTGAATCACATCTGAAAGGGATCAGACTCATTTACGGCGGATGGAGGGAGGCAGAGGAGGAGAAGTGAAGACAAAAAATTGGAGTTTTTCTTTTTTGGGGGGATGGGGGCTCTTATCAGGTCCTAAACCTCTCCGATAAGGAGCCGTGTTTTAGAGGCGGTGCACTGGAGGCCTGCTAAAGACACTCTTATTACAGCCGTCACCTCATTAGAACCATCTTAATCCCTCGCTTCCCCACGGCATCCGTATAATAAGGCTCAATTCTGCTTCTCCCTCATTTTTTTCTTTAGAAAAATTAATAGCTTTAAAAGCCAAGACGCAGAATCACTTTCAATTCTGAAAAAAAAAAAAAGTGACCATATCTATATATTTATGTCACCCACCATAGGAAAAGAAGGCTTTCAAGTAGACGTGTTAACCACCATCTACATTTATAATATGCATTATCTACAGAGCAGCACCATATAATATCTCACATCAAGGCTTGTCACACAACACTAACTCTGACATATGTCTTATTAAGTCTGAAGAAACCTAATTAAATGTTGGACCAGGACTGGATTTCAGCTCTGAGATACATTATACCAGCGTGGATACACACACAGTGTACAAGGATCATGCATTAAGTGCACTGGTTGCTTGGTCGAAGGCTGAGAGTTGGGGTATCAGTGACGATTGAAGAAGGTCGACTTTAAAAGGCCAACCTCAAGTGTTGAAAAGTATCCAGCAGGCCACATTAGTGTGCAAACTGTAGTGTTTAAACAACCTACTGAGAAACATGTTTTAACCTCTGCAGTTCGTTAGAAGATGCTTCTGAGGAGACCCATTTTTATGATTTAAATACTCATTAGTAATTATGATTTTACTGTAAATATACATTTATTTTGGTGCATTTATGTTTTGATTGAGTGCTTTTTTTTGCCCATTTTCCCAATGAACGCTGCTTCCTAAACAGTTTTCTACTTGTGAAATTTGAATGCTGCGTGTCCATTGAAGATCCCCCCAGCCGACTGACTCTTCGTGAAGCCGGGTCTCTTTCCTGGATAGTCAGTGACAGAGCTATTGCTGCCAATAACTCTATTGGCAGCAGACTCCTTGTTTTTATTTTCCACAGAAGGTACTTCTGACCTTCTGTGTTTAGCTGTGTCTCTTTCCTGAGCATTGCTCTTGTTGCCTTTTCCAAATAATGTACTCCTGACTCAAAGCTTCTCAATTTGGCAGTGTCTTTCTTTTGGACAGTCATCACTGATATATACTGGGAATTTGCTTTTATTAAGTTAAGTGCACTGTCTTTGTTTTTCTTTTCACACAGGCTACACTGCCTCAGTGCTTCTGGCTTTTCTGGTCGAAGCCATTGACTAAGCCCTTGCTGTCATTAACTTGGTATTCTTATTGTTTTGCTTTTCTACAGAAATGACTCCTGGCTCAGCGCTTCTGTGTTTTCTGAATCTCCTTCCTGTCCTCTCAAGCTCCGGCCTCTTGTGGCAGATTGTCACCGATACATAGCCTGATTGTGCTGGCGGTTCCCTCCTGCTAAAATGGAGTAGTTTCTTTCCACTGTCACCACATGTTTCCTCTAAATGAAGGACTGCTGCAAAGTCAATGACGGGATGCTCTTGACTGGGCTTCCTTACTTTTTACCACCTTGTCTTAAATGATCAATTGATTCTACTGCAATGCATCATCGGTTTGAATGACTTGGAATGAATGGATGAAAGGAACTGGATCAGAATCTGATCGTTTGATATGATTGTATTGGAACTAATGCATTGATTTAAACTGAATTTAGACAGAACTGGATTCTATGCAAACAGATATGAATTGGACCGGTTTGGTAGAGTACAAAAAACTAAATTGAAGTTGAATAAAAAATAATAATAAAAACAGGCATTTTTGGAAAAAACTTGCTGAAACTGTAACACTTCCTTATTTCTAATTTAATTTCAAAAATAAATATTTAAAATAAAAATGTTTGAATAGTTTTCTAACTCATGGCTAAAAACATCAGACATATGAACTCTATTTCTCTATAAACTGTTCCCTTTCAAGAGACTATTTAAAGAGCAAAAAGACCAATAAGTCAGAAACTTGGTCTGTTCTCTCTCTTCCTGAATGTTGGACTTCTGCAAAAACCTGCAGCGTTATGGCTGAAGCATTGAGAACATAAACTCATATGCACCTTGTAAAAAGCCTCATGCATGAACAAACAGCAGCAAAACAAATGAGCCCCCCCCCCAAAAAAAAAACAAAGAAAACCCACATACTATCAGAACGGTACACCCTATTAAATCATCAACCACCAACGTGCAGCCAGGCTGTGTGTTTGTACTGAATGAATACTGTTCACAGCAAGACTCCCCCCGTACTGGTTTAAAAGCCTTGTAACTAATATGTCTCGGGTGGGTGCCTGGGTGTGATAGGGGTCGGCCTCCTTCTGCTGGTTAACTAAGTGCTTCAGGAAAAATGAAGAAAAATATATATTATGAGCATAGAGCGAAAAAAAATTGCACCAACTCCAGCAGCATCCAAGAATGGCAACACATCTGGCTAAATGAAGATAAATTCCTTTGGACTATTAGCAGCAAGATAAGATCTTTAACAAGCCTTGTTTAAGAGAGTCTGAAGGCAAATTAATTCACAGTTGTTCCGCTGGCAGACAGTATGTTTTTGTGTAACACATGTATATTTATGATGGAATTAGTTTCATATGGAGCTCCCCAGAGGAGTGTTTTTGAGTAGAAACACTGGTACAGTGCAATTGATTTCACTCTACTTATGCTCTTTCCCACTGGCACTTCATCTTGTGTAAGCAAGGAGGCGTTTTCTAATCTTCTGTGTAGTATCCACTAATAAAGAGACCGATCAGTGAGTTGAGACAGCAGGGCAAACACAGTTAGCACGCAGATTTGTAATGATAATGGGGCAGAAATGGACTTGGCTATGTAACATCAGAGATGGATTTTCTGGAGGCAAATCTATCTGCAAGTCTTGTGTGGTGTACAGAGATGGAGAAATTTCTTGTCTTCCCTGGTAAGGTAGTGTAAAAGAAAAAAAAATGAAATATTACATTAGAGAAATATGTCCTGGGATGGACTGGTGACCCGTGTCCAGATTGTACACCACCTCTTGCCAGATGATCGTTGGAGGTATAGGAAAATCATTAAATATTATTGTCTGAAAATGTTATATTATAACAAATTCCTATTTATTCTGGTTCAGATTTCTGTTTGGACTCACTGGCTCTTGGACCTCAGATCGAATTAAAGTGACTCTAAGTGACCTCCTGCTGGTGGAAAACATTTAGAGTAATCATAACCACATTTCTTTAAAGAAGACTCTGAACAGAATACAGAAACTTGTTTTAAATTGTTAGCTGTTAAAGTTGGTACGAAACGTTCATCTGGGGTTGCGCATGCAATGCAAAACGTCCCATAGTGTCACCATTTTGTACTCAGGAAAAGTATCAAATGACCGAAAGTACACAGGTATGAAATGGCAAAAGGAAGAAAGGACCATGACATGACCAAAAAGTTTTTCTTTCCCCGTGAAATTTTCCCAAACACCCAGTGGTTCTACAGATGGTGCCTAGTGTTTATTATGGAGATTTTATTTACTTCTCTTACCATCCTGCTCTGCTATCCATGCATAGTGACAGCATAAACATAGGTCATTATCGTCTAGCCTTGTGGCCAGTAGCTGAAAGAAATGGTCCTCTATGTCACATAATATTTATATCCCAAGGAAAAAGAAAGTCGTGGATTATTACCTAGAAACTCTGATCGACTCAGAAACGTATGGATTAAAAAACTGTTCAGTCAAATTAGTTTTAAAGGGATTGTATCAATAATTGTGTCCCTTGCAACGGTTATTTTCTTAACATTTCCTTTCCTACTGGATTAAATTACTAAAATAAAAAGCTGGAGATCTCTAAATGATTCAGTGTGAAATTATTCTACTTGAGCAAAAGATGCATCTATTTTGAGGCTTTTTACACATATTTACCAGAGGTGACGTCTAGCTTTTTCTGGATCTGTACAGCAGAACATGCTCACAGAATTCTAAGTAAGAAAGCAGCCTGGTCTGGAAATGTGCTGCATCAGCCCGTGTCCTCCGGGTGTGCGTATGTGTGGACACAAGTCCGTCTGTCTAAACTCACTTCCCAAATGACGTCCCCCGCTTTGAGGACAGCAGACGCACACCACAAGTAAGCGGTTTCAAGCTATGAGAAATGTTTACTTAGCAGCTGAGGAAACAGAAGTCTCCATGTGTTTTGGGTTAAAGGCACATTTCCGTGTTGAGAGGTATAATTGCTAAGTGTGGCGCACTTTAAGCAGCACAGTGGAGCGAAAACCCTGAAAGCCACAAACGGTGAATGATAAGTTGCTCCCCGGCTCCAACATGTGTTTCTCATCAAACATCGCGAACCTGAAAACAATTTCCCAATTTCCCTCATGGCCTGAGACAACAGAGGGACTCGTGCCGACTCGCAAGGAAAATTTAAGATCAACACCATGACTATAAAGCAGGGTTTATAATTTGTTTAATGGGTGTTTCAATGGGAAATATACTTTTTATACACTGCTGCTGTCCAACAAGGCACTCATAGTAAATGAAGTGGACTTTTTAATCCAATCTGTGATTTAGGGATGACAAATGAAAAGGAAAAAGAACCACTGTTGTTTTCTGCTGGAGTACCTACACTGCTCAAAAAAATAAAGGGAACACTCAAATAACACATCCTAGATCTGAATGAATGAAATATTCTCATTGAATACTTTGTTCTGTACAAAGTTGAATTTTGTTTGACAACAAATCACACAAAAATCATCAATGGAAATCAATTTATTACCAATGGGGCCCGGATTTGGAGTCACACCAAAATTAAAGTGGAAAAACCACATTACAGCTGATCCGACTTTGATGTAGATGTCCTTAAAAAAGTCAAAATGAGGCTCAGTATTGTGTGTGGCCTCCACGTGCCTGTATGACCCCCCTACAACGCCTGGGCATGCTCCTGATTAGACGGTGGATGGTCTCCTGGGGGATCTCCTCCCAGACCTGGACTAAAGCATCCACCAAACCCCCTGGACAGTCTGTGGTGCAACGTGACGTTGGTGGATGGAGCGAGACATGATGTCCCAGATGTGCTCAATCGGATTCAGGTCTGGGGAACGGGCGGGCCAGTCCATAGCTTCAATGTCTTCATCTTGCAGGAACTGCTGACACACTCCAGCCACATCAGGTCTAGCATTGTCCTGCATTAGGAGGAACCCAGGGCCAACCACACCAGCATATGGTCTCACAAGGGGTCTGAGGATCTCATCTCGGTACCTAATGGCAGTCAGGCTACCTCTGGCGAGCACATGGAGGGCCGTGCGGCCCTCAATGAAATGCACCCCACACCATTACTAACCCACTGCCAAACCGGTCATTCTGAAGGATGTTGCAGGCAGCAGATCGCTCTCCACGGTGTCTCCAGACTCTGTCACGTCTGTCACATGTGCTCAGAGTGAACCTGCTTTCATCTGTGAAGAGCACAGGGCGCCAGTGGCGAATTTGTCAATCCTGGTGTTCTCTGGCAAATGCCAAGCGTCCTGCACGGTGTTGGGCTGTGAGCACAACCCCCATTTGTGGACGTCGGCCCTCATACCATCCTCATGGAGTCGGTTTCTAACCGTTTTGTGCAGACACATGCACATTTGTGGCCTGCTGGAGGTCATTTTGCAGGGCTCTGGCAGCGCTCCTCCTGTTCCTCCTTGCACAAAGGCAGAGGTAGCGGTCCTGCTGCTGGATTGTTGCCCTCCTACGGCCTCCTCCACGTCTCCTGGTGTACTGGCCTGTCTCCTGGTAGCGCCTCCAGGCTCTGGACACTACGCTGACAGACACAGCAAACCTTCTTGCCACAGCTCACATTGATGTGCCATCCTGGATGAGCCACACTACCTGAGCCACTTGTGTGGGTTGTAGAGTCCGTCTCATGCTACCAGGAGTGTGAAAGCGCCACCAACATTCAAAAGTGACCAAAACATCAGCCAGAAAGCATAGGTACTGAGAAGTGGTCTGTGGTCCCCACCTGCAGAACCACTCCTTTATTGAGTGTGTCTTGCTAATCGCCAAAGATTTCCCCCTGTTGTTTATTCCATTTGCACAACAGCATGTGAAATTGATTGTCAATCAGTGTTGCTTCCTAAGTGGACAGTTTGATTTCACAGAAGTTTGATTTACTTGGAGTTATATTGTGTTGTTTAAGTGTTCCCTTTATGTTTTTGAGCAGTGTAGTTTAAATTAGATCTTTTGTCTGTCTGAGGAACAACCTTCCTCAGACCAGCATGGAGTCAGGTCAGATCATCACTGTTTTCTACATTACGCAGAGATACAGAGATGCTCAGAACCTGAAACGGCACAGATTGAGCTTTGATTAACCTTGTTCAGGGAAGAGATCCATACTTTTCTTCCTAATTTGAGCCGAAGCAGATGCATTCACATATATTTTCCAGTGATATCCAGATGCTACAGTTATAGACCCACGTGCTTAACAAGCTGTGAAGATAAAACATTGTCAAAAGATTGTCTCTTTCAAGGCCATTTTTTGAGGTCACGGGATCATTAAACGATTTATGAGAGGTGGTATAAAAATCTAGCAACATTTCATGCCTGCAAATACGTTTTAAAAACAATCACTCAGCTGGATTCACTAAAACACTTAGCATCCTGAGTAGATTAAAGAGAACAGCCTATAAAAATCAAGGCAGCATGGTTAAAGATCATGGTTCCATGATGAGATTCACCTTATGTTTTGTTGCCTCTGTTCTGATGATATAAGATACACCACGCTGTCTGTTTGGGGTTGTTATGACTTGAGCAGAGTAAAGGATGTTTGCATGCAGAGGCCCTGAGACAGTTAGTTTCTCTCATCATCAATCTTAGATTTTAACCTGAAGTGTTATGTTTCTGAGCTCCTTGGGAGTTTTAAATGTAATGCCTGCCCAGCCTTCTTCAAAAAGCAAATATATACAGGGCTTGGACAATGAAACTGAAACACCTGGTTTTAGACCACAATAATTTATTAGTATGGTGTAGGGCCTCCTTTTGCGGCCAATACAGCATCAATTCATCTTGGGAATGACATATACAAGTCCTGCACAGTGGTCAGAGGGATTTTAAGCTATTCTTCTTGCAGGATAGTGGCCAGGTCACTACGTGATACTGGTGGAGGAAAACGTTTCCTGACTCGCTCCTCCAAAACACCCCAAAGTGGCTCAATAATATTTAGATCTGGTGACTTTGCAGGCCATGGGAGATGTTCAACTTCACTTTCATGTTCATCAGACCAATCTTTCACCAGTCTTGCTGTGTGTATTGGTGCATTGTCATCCTGATACACGGCACCGCCTTCAGGATACAATGTTTGAACCACTGGATGCACATGGTCCTCAAGAATGTTTCGGTAGTCCTTGGCAGTGAAGCGCCCATCTAGCACAAGTATTGGGCCAAGGGAATGCCATGATATGGCAACCCAAACCATCACTGATCCACCCCCATGCTTCACTTTGGGCATGCAACAGTCTGGGTGGTATGCTTCTTTGGGGCTTCTCCACACCGTAACTCTCCCGGATGTGGGGAAAACAGTAAAGGTGGACTCATCAGAGAACAATACATGTTTCACATTGTCCACAGCCCAATATTTGCGCTCCTTGCACCATTGAAACCAACGTTTGGTATTGGCATGAGTGACCAAAGGTTTGGCTATAGCAGCCCGGCCGTGTATATTGACCCTGTGGAGCTCTCGACGGACAGTTCTGGTGGAAACAGGAGAGTTGAGGTGCACATTTAATTCTCCGTGATTTGGGCAGCCGTGGTTTTATGTTTTTTGGATACAATCCGGGTTAGCACCCGAAAATCCCTTTCAGACATCTTCCTCTTGCGTCCTCAGTTAATCCTGTTGGATGTGGTTTGTCCTTCTTGGTGGTATGCTGACATTACCCTGGATACCGTGGCTCTTGATACATCACAAAGACTTGCTGTCTTGGTCACAGATGCGCCAGCAAGACGTGCACCAACAATTTGTCCTCTTTTGAAGTCTGGTATGTCACCCATAATGTTGTGTGCATTTCAATATTTTGAGCAAAACTGTGCTCTTACCCTGCTAATTGAACCTTCACACTCTGCTCTTACTGGTGCAATGTGCAATCAATGAAGACTGGCTACCAGGCTGGTCCAATTTAGCCATGAAACCTCCCACACTAAAATGACAGGTGTTTCAGTTTCATTGTCCAACCCCTGTATATAGTACATCATAAAATAGAAAATTTATAAAGGAGTGCCTAACTACAAGGAAGGTTTGTGAGTCTGTGTCATGTAGCTGTTGTTTTAGGGAAAGTTATGAGAAGTTAGATACTAATAGTACTAAGAAGTCAAATTTGGAAACAAATGTGCAATGGCACAGATATATTTAAAATCCACAAAATCAATATGCAAAAAACCCGATATGCACTTCGATAAATGGATTATGACGCAGCATAGGATCTTTCTAATGGTAATATATTAAATAAGAGTGTAGCCCCTTATAGGAAACACAAAAAAGGACAGAATAAACACTCTTACTTTCCCAGAGAACTTCTATGTAGAAAACATGGATGAGTTTGGTGGAAGCAAACATTTGAAAAAGTTGGATTTCTCTGCCATCTCTGTCAAGGAACAGAACAACCCAAACCTGAAGGCTAGAAACACGGTTTATGCCCGGGATGAGATAGAAAGCTCTAGCAGTCAGACGTTACCATCACTAATTATATCTTGAATGGCCATTCTGCTATGCACTGATACATTTTGGTATTGCATATGTAACGCCATCAGTGTCTCGTGCTCACTTTTATTCTTTCAGACATATTTCTCACTTTTGGACATGGAAATAAATTTAACTGCTACTGGCTAGGAGTCTAAAGACAACTGACAAGGGATCATTTTTAAAATCGGGATCTAAGCGCTTCAACCCAACAGAATTACCGTATGCAAACTCAATGATGTCTTAGTTATTTGCAGGGCGTGCTAAAGTGACTGATGAGATGCCAAAGTATGTGGCTACAGTACCTCTGCTGCAGCCAGTTCTTGAGAGAGCTCCTGGATCTTCTGCTGCTGCTGGACCAGGAGCTCCTGGATATGGACCAGGGTTTGCTGAAGCTGGGTGACTGTTAAAAACAAGTAGAATGACAGTGAGTTCATAGTAAAAGCAATTTTATTTTCTTTGGAGAACTGACAGCAGATCTGATGAGGCTCAACTTGTGCCACTGATCAAGGCCATACACCGAGAATTGTAATCAAAGCTAATACCCTGTAACTTTAGTCGCATCTTTTTGTTCAGAGGCGTCGGGTTAGAGGGTGGGAAAGGAGGGGCTTCACATAGGATGGAGGTATTAATCTCTAGTGTCTGAACTTAAATTAAATAACAGTCTTTAACCTTCCATTATCCGCCCAGACACTGTCTTCTAATGCATCTTAAATCCTCAAACGATCAACAAAGAAAAAAAAACCCAAGGCTTTCATTTTGGAGGAGGCTGCCAGACAAAATGTCCCTCCTAATCCTAATAAACATTGTTCTTTTTCCATGGACTTTGAAGATTGAATTAGTTCAAGTGTTGGTGTTGGACGAAGGTGTATGATTTCAAATAACACCAGGCACAGCTTTTTTTGTGTGTGTGTGCCCCCTGCTTCCAGTCATGCATGTATTACCAAACAATGCATTAAGTTTCCCTGAGCTGATTATATTACAGAAAACCAATAAACATTCATATAAATCATGGGCGTGTAAAGTGTTAAATCAAGCCTAATAGGATTAACATCAACAGATATTGTGGCTTTCCACTGCTGGGGTTGTCAGGCCATGGTTAAAAGCCCGAGCTGTAGTCGGCTGGGCTGGATGTAAAGTACCTTCCCCTCTCGCATTAACCCTCGACAAAAAGACAGAGTTAGCTTGGGAGCTGCACTTCTTTTGAAAGAGCAACACAGAAAAAAATATTTGATCTTTCAAAGACACTAGTAGTGACACCTGTGTTTAAACTGGTGGAGCTGTATCAATAAGGCGGGGTGCTGAAATGTTTGATCTTTTTAGGTGTGCAGAAACGGAAAAGGAGTTTGAGCAGAAAAGTTGGTTGAGACCAAAGACAAATGTGCAAATAATTGAGAGTTCCTCCCGCCCTTTGGGAGCCAAAGTGTGACCAAGCTTTCTGGAGAAAGCAATAAAAATGAAACAGCGGTTTATCCCTGCCTAAAAAGGTGTCACTATAACAGGGTGTGCGCTCTAAACCAAGAGGAGACGCATATGTATATATGTTTGAATTTACCACACCAGAAAACACCTTATCCAGATGTTTGGGTTTCTCTGGCAGCCTGTCAAGCAACGTCGATGAATTACCACTGGCATCAGTTCGCATTGGAAAAAATAAAGAAAAAGTAACTCCATCATGTTGGGCAATGAGTTGCGTGTTCAGTCTATTGGTGAGCTGCTAACGCACCACGGTGCATCTACATACGTGAAAAAAACGATCAATAAATTGGCTGATTACACTACCACAGCACACAAAAAAAAAACAGATTTGGCCAACAAGGACATTATTTCTGAGTCCCTGAAAAATGTCCTCCCCAGATCACAGGACTAGTCAACTCAAACTCTTGCACAACAGGTACTGTCTCAGGATCTTCAAAATATGAGAAGTATAGTTGTTAAGGCCAAAACAGTTTGTCAGAATGACAAATATCAAAGCTTGCCTAAAATAAATGATCTTCATTTGCTTTTTTGGTGATCCAGAAAGCTTAAGCAGTTGTAGCTTTAAATATTGGTTAGTGATGGTAATAAAACCTAAATATAAATCTGTTTTAGTTTAGCTTTTAGTGTAATGTTTTAGAAAAATTGTAGCATGAAAACAGCCTCCGTCATTAGTCATTTAGTCCAAAGTGATGGCTGGTTGATATATTTGAAACTCAGAGGTCTTTCTCAGTGTCAAGAATGTGTCTAAGGAAAAAAAAAACTAGGAGACCATTTTTTCATTGGTTGTATAATGTGACATAAGGGTCACATTTCCCCAAGTCTGCCTCTGATTAGTTGATCAGCCCCCTTATGATGTCTCTTCCCTTGGAAGGTTCCTGGAGGGCTGCTGAGTCTGGAGACTCAGAAAACCATTAAGAGGCCTCATCTGACTGTGAGGCTGTAACGAATAAAACCATGTAAATGTGCCATCTAAAACAGACATTGTAGGCACAGTATCATCTCTACTGTCAACAAGTACTGTTGTCTGCTAGCAAGCTGAATGCAGACTGTGCAAAATAGAGCTCTCCTTCAATAGCAGCACTGCTGCAATGTGTTGGCATTGAAAACACAAGCAACGCTGAGCCATGCGAGGCAAGTTTCAGGAAAAAACCACCATGAGTAGCGCAATTTTACACACGTCTTATATCACCATTTACATACATTGGTCAACCCACACTGAGTGCACAGACAGAACAGATAAATGAACTTTAGCCGTGGGTAGTTTTATTTTAAAAAGCCGGGACATTTATCAGAAAAAACAATAGAAAAGTAGCTGGGTGATGAGTCGTGGTCATCCATGATCTGTATTTTAATACAGCCATATGTCTTGATGTGCATCACATGCCATCCATCAGACTTTTCTGTAAGTTTCAAGGGGTTATGACGAGTCATCATGGGTCTAACTTTTTGGTGTTACTGTTAATGTTTTACAGTAAGTTTGAAAAAAGAGCAAACACATGATGGTTGCTAATTTAATACCATTTCAGTTCTGTTCACTAGCGAGTTACTAGAAACAAACAACTACAGGGAAGTTACCATCAGATTCTGCTCTTAGGCAAATGGTTGTTTTACTGCTTTTAAAGACTTTAGACTACATCAGATTAGTTCTATATCACACAGACCAGTACCCGGACTGAATTATTCTAAACTAAACAGAGATTACTGAAAATATAGTTTGTGTTTTATGAATGCTATAGTCAGTTCTTGGAAGACAAAGTGTTAGTTATAATTCAAGTATTAAGTGTGTTAGTGTTGACATTGTTGCAGCTTCCATGTTTCACCAACCCTATGATAGTCTATATGCCAAATACAGCAATGAAATCACATGTTTTTCGTTACTCACAGAATAAAGGTTCCACAAATCACAAACTGACTTCAAGAATCTGTAATCGGAGAATAATAATCAGGTTCAGGTTTGACTTCTCTTTAGTATTTTGGATTTTAAATTAAATCTGATCAATGACTATTTTGCAATTCCAATTTAATAACATTATTTGAATTTACTAAGAACAGAAGGTATGCCTAAAGAAAGCAGAAGTGTATTAAAATATTAATTGACTAATCGGCTATTTGTGAAAAATATTGATAAATTAGTCGACTACCAAAATAATCATTGGTTGCTGCCATACAAACAAGGTTATAGAAAGCCTGATCAAGATTTCAGATTTGGTTGCTTTAACAGTATTTTTGTTTGAATTGTGCGACGTTTATGTATTTTTGTCTAAAGTTGAGCCAGATTCTAATGTTTCCTCCAAATAGCTGGGATGTTTCCAGATGTGCTTTTTTTGCACTGATAAACAATCCAAGAGAAACCTTTTGTATTTTGCTGAATGCCCTTTGTTTAACAATAAGATGAGAATAAACTGGTTTAATTTTTCAGCCACTTGAGTCAAACAGTTGACAGCCCAAATCGTTGCATGTGTTGTGACCAAGTTGGCTTCTTTGTGCTCAGACACTCAACAAAAATGCACAAGTTCTTCCTCCATGATATCACTGATTTGAAGCCAAGAATACTAATAAAATCAATGACTTTGGCCAGGCATGAATCAGAAGGAGACAGTAGCTGCTATGTGTTAGGGTTGCACATGTGTATGTGAGAGAATGTGCTGGGCCTGCAGCTGCTCTGAGGAGCCTGCGCATTGTGTATTCAGTAAATTATTCAGTAAATACCTCGCTATAATGTACACTACATATGTCCAGGCCTGTCTCTGTCTTTAATGGCCAGCTGGTCACCAATATGGCTCCCACCAACAAACAGTGCCCAAACAGCCTCGCAATTCCATTACAGCCTGGCTGCGCTGAAGTAGCTCCAAGATCCATTCATTAATTGTCCGTGTGAAGTTGTAGGCAAATCATAATGGGAGTCAAGGCCCTTTACTCTTAGCTGGGGCTGGTGAGAAAGACTAATGTGGTCCCCATTCAAAAGGATACATCACCTCATTGCGCCTGGCACTAGAGAAATACATGAACTTTAACAAAAGGGGGGTTCAAGCAATTGGCAGCAGCGAGGCAGTCAGTCGCTATTACTCAGTGCAGCGATGAGAGAGAAAGCAAGAGGGAGAGGAAGACAAAGGGGAAGCAGGGGGGAGAAAACTCTCAGTGTAATTGCAACCCCTCTCCCCAACTGTTAACTACAACAGTCATTAACTACGATAGCAGCTTGGCTACTGCAGTCATAGCAAATTAGTTCTACACGCTGGCTGAAGAAAAGACCAATGCTTTTTTTTCTTCCTTTCATTGGAGTCTCAGTTTCTCTGACAAAACATGAGAACACTCTTTTGCCTGTAATCCTGTCCTCGCTGACAAACTGAGCAGGGCGTTGCACGCTGGCAAATCTCCAAAAAGTGATAAGTAGCAGCAAGAATAGGCAGTGAAATAGCCAAGGGAAATGTGTTTGCATAGTTGGGAGAAAATGACCATAAAACAGCACGTATTTGTTAATCAGATTCAGGGTGACACACCTTGCACGACATCTCACACAATTCCTGCCCCTCCGTCCTTCCAGTGAAGTCAGGAAACAATAGAATGGGTGTGACTGAAAAACTGAAAAGCCATATTTTCAACTGTGGGTTTTTTTTAGTTGTTTTTTTTTTTTTACATGAGCTGGAAACGCAAATTCTAAATTTGTTTTCTTTTGAAGTTAAAGGGAATGTCCACCACAGGATGTCTAAAAAAAGATCTCCTGGAAGTTTTTCACACACAAGGATACATATAACTAGGACTGGCAGTTTAGATATATAAATGGGATTGATTTTTAATATTCATCTAAGATATTATTACTGACTTAAATTAGTGTATTGAGTGTATTTGTCGTTAGACCATGTTGATTATGGGTCATTCATACATTAAAAAGGCTACAAAAACTTTAGGTTAAGGATTTAAACCCGGTTCTCTGAAACATGAGTGAGGTATCTCACTATGGGACACGCCTCCAGCGCGTGTCCCCCAGAAGCTCTATTACATTACGCCAGTCTTGACTGGCAGGCGGAAGTGACGTCCGCTCCCATGGGAGGGACTTCCTCCCAGTATAGAAGCCGACGTCACGCTGGTGATCTTCAGTTTAGTAAGCACACCTCTTCCTCGCTCCCTGCAAGGAGGGTGATCTGGTGAGATATACCCGAGGGGTCCTCCCCATGTGTTCAGAGAACCTGGGTTGAAATCCTTAACCTAAAGTTCTCTTTTCCTCAACATTCGTTTTGCGTGGGTATCTCACTATGGGGATAAAATTACTGCTCCCTAGTATTGCCAGAATAAAAGCTCACTCGAAGACCAACAGATGGCATCCTGGCATTACATGGCAATTGTGGAACCCGACACCCAGAACCGTGTGAGCCAGTGTGGGCCTGGTGACATCCATTTTATAGAACCTAGTGAGGGGGTGTGAGGGTCGTCAGGCTGGCAGCCTCACAGATTTCCTCCACAGGTATCCACTTATAGAACAATGCCCAGGATGGACAGCACACACCACGATTGGAGTGCAGCTTGCAGACCTGCAGGGGGTGCAAGGCCTCTGCTTCTCATACGCATAATAATAGCCCCCACTACCCAATGCGAAAGGCGTCTGTTGCTTTGTGAGTGGCTTTGTCCTTTATGTGATGAAGCCCACGAACCCAACGAAGCTGCTCTGATTTGCAACAAAATCCACTGGGTTTTTTTTCTACACATATAACCCAGCAGAGCTCGTACGTGGCAGAGCGCATGCAGTCGTTCATACATTGCTCCTGAGAGGAGAATAGGGGGTGGGTGAAAAGCCGATTAATATCAAAGGCATCGGCATGGCAGAGCCGTAGCAACCTTTGAACAGTGATAATAAAAAGTAACAAGGATTACGGTTTATCAGTAAGAATCCTCTGACTCACCCAAACTGCTATGGCAAGACGGTTAACTGGAGAGCTACTTGATGTCACTCACAGGTACAGGCGTTAGCTAGAATGCTCTATACAGCAATCAATAAGGCCGTTTTAAAGGAAACGCACTTTGACCTCAACCTGCTGGCAACGGTTTGCGGAACAGTGCACGTGACAAAGCATCGAGTACCATTAGGTAAATCCCATGAAGGAGTGAGGCTTCTCGACACCTGGACAGAGCCGTCCTGCACCTTTTCATGAATTGACATACCAGGAGGTGCTGCCCCACTCTTTTAGTGTCACCAAAGCCAACGTGACAGGCTGAAATAGCAGCCAGGTAAACCTTCACAGTGGAAAAAGCCAAGCCTTTATCCAACAGTGCCTGCAGGAAGGTTAAAACGTCCGACACAGGGCTTTGGATTACGCTCACCATAGGTTTTGCGCACCAACCCACGAATGCCTGCCATTTGCCCTCATACACGCTACGCGTGGAAACGGCCCTTGCATTTTGAATTGTGTCAATAACGTTCTGGGAGCCCACTGGCAGCCAGATTTAACCCCTCACAGGCCAGGCCCATAGGGCCATGTGCTCCGGATGCGGATGAAATATTTCTCCGCGTGCCTGCGTTAGGAGATCTCTGCGGACGGGAAGCCGCCATGGCTCGTTGTGTAGCATCTGAAAAATCTCTGCCAGCCAATGTTTCCCTGGCCAGTGGGGAGCTATCAGAATGAGTGAGTGTTTTCCCTCTCGCACCCTGGCGAGAGTAGGAATGATCAGTTCCAGCGGGGGGAAGGCGTACAGTAGGACCGGCGGCCATTTGTGCGCTAGCGCATCCAGTCCAAGCGGAGCCTGTCTCTCTGTTGTGAGAAAAACATCGGACACTGAGCGTTTTTCCCCTGACGCGAAGAGTTCGACCTCCGCTCGGGCGTACTCGCTCCATATCTGGGACATCACCTCGCTGTGGAGTTTCCACTCTTTTGTAGCGGGGTTGCCACTTGACAGCAGATCCGCGCCTCTGTTCATTAACCCTGGCACGTGAGTCGCTCTTAGCTGACAGCAGTGTGAGCTGGTCCAGATTATCAGTCTGTATGCCAGCTGCGTTAAATGACGTGAGCGCGTGACCCCCCTTTCTGTTGATGTTAAGCAAGCACTGTTTGTTAATACCGTTCTGACCAAAACATGGTTGTGCCCTCTGATAAAGGGACAGAAGTGTCTCAGTGGCCAGCATCACCGGCCATGAAGTGTCCAGACATATTTTATGTGAGCTGGTTTGTGGTTTGTGGGACTCGAAGAAACGGTCGTTTTACAGTCGATCCCAAACCGGCGTTTACCTCATCCCCCCGTTCGTGAGGTGTCTACCCCAAACCTGTGTCAGCGGTCTTGGTAATTACCTTCCTCGTCACTGATGGTTCCCGATGGTACCTGTACCAGTGTTGAGAAAACGCGTGGTTCTTCACAGCTCAGCGCGCGTGCGCATAGAGAGAAACCGGGACGCTGCGGTAAAAGCTGGCGTGTGGGAGACTTTTCAAGTTGAGTGACGCCACCCACCTCTGAACGGGCGCATGTGTAGGACAGCCTAGGTGTGATACCGCCAGCGCAGGGACTGCCATCGGAGAGCCACAGCAGTCTGGAGGCATACGTCTGATTCACCTGGATGTGCCTCCTTGGCAAGAGAGTGCCAAGACAAGCCTGAAAGGCTTTTACTCGGGTCCGCTGAGAGGCGTGCGCCATCTGAACGTCGACTGAATTCAGGGACAGGCCACTGAAGGTGATTGTTTTGTACACTGGGTTAAAACGCTTTTTGTCCCAGTTTTATTGCGAATCCCCAGAGTGTAAGAGGTAAGTAAGCATCCTCACTGCGCCATGAGCTCGCTCTAAAGACTGAGTGCTGGGCCAATCAGCCAATCGTCTATATACGTCGGTCACAGACGCTCCGCCCTTTCCCCTCAGAGGCGCGATGGCTGCCCGTCGGTGCATTTCACGAACACACGAGGGGCTCAGTGAGAGGCCAAAAGGAAGTGACGCAGATACTCGTACATCTTCCCCTGAAATGTAAATCTTGACAGTATTTTGTTTCTGTGAAGGGGGAGTATAGTAGGGATATGGAAATATGCGTTCTTTCAATATCTATGGAGACAAACCAGTCTCCTTGGAACGTCACAAACCTTGGATCAGAGCTGCGTGTGTCCCTCTGCTTTGCTCGCGGTGCGGTACCAGCCTAACAGCTCTTTTGTGGCGTGCAGGGGAAATGAATTTTGTCCTTCTTGGCAGGACGCGAGGCCGGACGTCTCCCCGGCGCGGTACATGACTGTTACTACTGCCCTTGAACGGGAGGTGCTGTCACAAATTGGAGCCTGTAATCCGCTTGGATCAGGTGCCTTTATCACCGGGCAATGCTGACGCTCCGAACGATGCGCGGTCACAAACACAGAATTGAGTGTTGTGTGTGCCATGGACCTAAAGGTGGGGGGCTCCGGTGTAAACACTGGCCAACAGCCTGGCTGGAGGGGTCTGCGGTTCACGCTAACCACCGATACTATCTCGCTCGGGAGGGCTCCCAGGTCTGCTTCTTCGCGCAGAAAGTCAGCCTGGTTGTGCTAGAGGGGAGGGTGAGAGCTCCCCTTGTGGCCTTCATGTGCAGCCTGCAGCGGCACGTGCCTGTCCATGGAATGTTTATTTTTTAACATAGGGAGCAGGACGCTCCTGAAAGCCGCTTCCCCCTCATATCCGAGATGTGGTATAGTTTTCGGGTGAGGGTTTTCCGGGCCACTCGAGGGCCCAGCTTTCCTGCCTACCCTTCTGCAGACACATCGTGCCTGTCCGTTTGCTTGTCCAGGTTGGGGGGAACACGCAGCGACTGGTTTCATCCATCACCGGGAGGGCTTTCGCAGCCGACTGATTGCAATAAGGCCCGCAGTCCAGCTCGTCGTCGTTCAGACCCAAGACTGATGGACTCCATTTCAGATTCGTACTCGGCATAGCAGAGTGCCGAAAACTGGAAGTGCGGGCCCTCGTCTTCCTCTGGGTCATGGTCACTAGTGGCGCGACAGTGCGTCGAGCTGTCCCTGTGTATAAAAGGTGGAGTTCTTTTCCTCTCCACTGTCGCCGCTACATGCATGCTCAGTATGAGGGATTGCTTGCAAGTCAACCGGCCATGACTGTCCACTGTGTCTCTACATGTTCATAACCGGGAGGAGTGAAGGCTGCAAGTCACTGACTGGATGCATCTGCTGGGTTTCCTTTCCTTCTGATGAAAAACTTTTTATCCAATTTGAATAATAACAGAAATCTGGCTGCCTGTTCAATGATTAAGATTAAAGTGGAATGTAATGTAACTGACTTTTGTGAAGTGCCTTGGAGACGACATGTGTTGTGAATTGGCGCTATATAAATAACTGAAATTGAATTGAACTGAATTGATCTGCCCGCAGCTTATGAGGTTGGCCACATGTGCAAGGTTCTTAGATGGTTGGTTTGACTCTGTTCATGGTGAAACGAGTGCAAGTTACAAACGCCGTAAGCTCCATTAAGACTGCAGCGTGAGTTTTGGTGACCCAGTTGGCAGCGCTGCATTGTTTGGTGCGACAGACCACGCTGAAAAGACTCAGGACAGTCGAGCACAGTGTATTGTGAGAAGCGCTCGGCGCACAGGGGGGGGGGGGGGGGGGGGGGAGTTGTTATCTCAGCGTCTGTGAACAGTTAAGCTAATCTCAAGTTACGTGTAAAGGACCAGTACTGAGAGGTGCTTCGGATGCGAGAAGAGGTGTGAGCTGGGGGGGGGGGGGGGGGAAGATCACCTACGTAACGTCGGGATCTATACTGGGAGGAAGCCCTTCCATGGGAGCAGACGTCACTTCCGCCTGCCAGTCAAGACTGGCGTAATGTAATAGAGCTTCTGGGGGACAGGCGCTGGAGGCGTGTCCCATAGTGAGATACCGAAACGAATGTTGAAAGAGAACTTAATGAGTTAACCTGTGCAACATAAGGCATGTCAAGGGACAAAATTTGTTGTTAAGTCGGAAAAAAACACAACAGTTAACAGATATAATATTGTAATTTGGCACCAACATGTATATTACTGAAGACTGGACATACAGTGAACGAATAACTGAAAGACAATACTTCTCTTATGGTCTTCTTACACTGTGCGACTTAAGCAATCTTATAAGACTATTCCATGACACACTATGCAATGTGGATTTAATAGACTTTGGTACGACGCCAAGTTCGATGTGTGCTCATTGTACGATAACCGTTTCCTACTAAATCAATTATAGTGTACGGCATAAGCAACGTGTTCAGCGTACGCCATCCATCTGTGCTGCAAGAAACAGCCACAACAAACACACAACGAAGAACTAAAGCCTTGAAATAAATATGAAGAAAAGAAGGAGGAGGAGGAGAATGTGCATGTGGTCGTAGTTGGGGAAAAGAGGCCATCTTGGGATGCGGGTGTTGTGTGAAATTTAGTTCCCCCGAAATAATCTGTTAGCCTTCTGTGACCACCGTGTGCTTTCCTCATGCAGGCGGATTCTCACCACCAGTCTGCTATCCACCACCTCTAACCTCACAGGACTCAGACCTAAACCTAAAGAAGTCTGTGGAAACACTATACGGTGAAATACATGTAGCAAATTATTGTTCTTCTCCAGGTTGTCTTCTCCAGGTTAAATGCATACATGGGTTCGTTAAGTACAATACAGTTCCTTTATCCTTTATTTTAATTCCTCTAAAGGTAATATGTTTATACCTAATGTCTGTGAGCGCATGAAACCGAAGTGAAATCCTTTGTTTGTGCACACAATCAAGCTGATACTTGCAAAGACGCTGCAGGGTTGGTACCCATTTCTAGAAGTCAGTGGGTGAGAGGCAAATTACACCCTAGACAAGTTACCAGTCTATGATACGTGACATTACATTCTTTTCTTTAATCTCATCATTTAAGAAATAGACTACTAAGATCATGTCAATTCTACTGATCCCAATTGAAAAATTGGCTTGGTTGATCAAATCTTCCTTTCAGCCCTTAAAGTGTTGGATCAGACTCACCAGACTCCACAAAAGTGTCTGTCATACTGTCCCTACAGTCTAACGTTCCTTAATAAGACACCAGAGAAAGCATGGGAGACACCAGAGTTTTTTGTACTGCTGCATTGAGGACCAAGTAGTGCAAGGCTGCCACTTCCCCCGCTCCTACTGCACACTGCTGCTCTGCTGGCTGAAAGAGGGATCCACACTTTATCAAAAGTGCCCCCCCCCAAAAAAAAACATTAATGATTTTTAAACTAGCAGATCTGACTGTAGCTGGATAAAGCTTATAGTTAGAGTGGCTTAGGTTATCCTGAGCTATCTCTGTAGTTATGCTGCTATAGGCTTAGGCTGCTGGAGGACATAATGACCACTTTCACCCTCTTCGCTACTTTCTCACACTACTCTTCAATTTTGTATTTTCTTTTATTTCAGCTTTTAACTTTGTTCCTCTCTCCTCTCTTCCTAAAAGCTACACCTGGCCTGACTCTGTGTCTACCTGTGACAACTGTCCCTGGAGAGGGCATCGTCCGAGCTTCTGCTGGCAAAAAACTTGGGGGCTCACCCTCTACCGATGATACCCATGGCCCTGTCTTTCAGTTTTTTAAACCCTTTCTCTCTCCTAGACATAGCTACTGACGGAGCTTTTACTGTACTAACTCTATGTGCCCCTTTTAAACTCTACATTGAAAACTGGCTCAGAGTTTATCTTTTCTTTCTTTCTAGGTGAAACCTACAGGAGCTACATCCATTAACATTTACCTTTTTCTTCCCATAGAAAGTCCGGGATCAGTTTTCTTTTTCTCTTTGTGTCTCTGCTCTGTTCTCTCAAAACCCCCAGTCGGTCGTGGCAGATGGCCGCTCACACTGAGCCTGGTCTGCTGGAGTTTTTTTTTTTCCTGTTTTAAAAGGGGGTTTTTCCCCCCCACTGTCCCCTACATGCATGCTCAGTATGAGGATTGCTGCAAAGTCACGCCAGTGACTGTCCCTGTCTCTACATGCTCATCCAGGAGGAGTGAAGGGTTGCAAGTCACTGACTTGATGCAATCTGCTGGGTTTTTCCCTTAGATAGACAAACTTTTTTATCCAATTTGAATAAATAAAAAGAATCTGACTGCACTGTTTCAATGATTTTGATTAAAATTTTAATGCATGTACCTGACTTTTGTGAAGTGCCTTGAGACGACATGTGTTGTGAATTGGCGCTATATAAATAAACTGAATTGAATTGAAATTGGATAGCCTAACAAATTATACAGCTAATTTCAGCTTGTTACACTTCTTTTACTTTACAAAGTTCAGACCAACAAAAAAAGGTTGATTATTCAGCAAAATAACCACTAGATGAGTACTGCTAGATTTAACAGGTGTTTATTCCATGCTTTTGCTTATGTCTATGCATCAAAATTAAAATGTCTATAAGTAAATGTTATAGATAACACTACTGTAACTAAATCATTCAATAATTGAAGTTATTTTAGGAGCCGAAACAGTTGCAAAATCCCCTTTGCAACTTTTGAGCTTCGACATGATGCTGAAAAACCAATCTTTGATGAAGTTTCAGTTTGTGCGACGAGGCATTCCCAATTTGTCTGTCAGTAAACTGTTTTAAACATTAAGCAAATGTTTTTCCCTCACAACAGATTAACAAGGCCATTTTAGCGCTCTCACGGCACTGAACTTAAGCATGCTTTGACTATCTTGAAAGGGTTTGCATAAATGAAACGTGATATCGCCATGACAATTAAAACACAAAAACACCATCACCTGCCTGAAACAGATTTGCTCCTAACCCGCCGAAATGAAACTGGGACTGGTACGAATCAGGTGAAAACACACTTCAGTTTAACACTACTGCTAACAAGACCTAAGTTTCTCAGAGTGCATCTCTCATTTACGCCTCCCTGGATTTTTAATTATACTGACAAAGAGCTGGAAAAGCAGCTCTCTCCCCTCATCCCTCTCTCTCTCTCTCCCCGTCTGACAGCCAGGTTGAGATTCCTCACCTGTCCAACATAGGAGCCGCACCTGTCACCGCGCACTTAGTCACACTGGGGCCAATGCTGAGCCCAAATACCACACACAAATCTCAGAAAAAAACATGCACACACACACAAAATTAAAATGAACTTTCTGCTCACCTACAGGGGACAGGGCGGCTGACAATGACGGCAATGGAGGTTTTGGATGGGGGTGAGGTTGTTGCAGGAGGGGGGTGGGGGTAGATGGGTGGGTGGGGTTGAGAAAAGTTGTCATTTCCCAACTCCTCATTAATATTCCGAGGTTAAGAGCTTTTCAGCGAAACGTAATTAATTGAGCCCGAGCCTGACAGTAAACAAGCAATTTCAAATTAAAGCGAAATGACAGCAGCGTCATTTGTTAAAAACGTGCGGGGCCCCACGATTTTGGCGACAGATAAATGAGGGAAAATGTTAAGGAGGGAGAAAGTGATGAAGATATTAATCTTCACCTGTCTGTGTCAGCGTGCCACTCATTGCTGCAATGTTGCTTTCCATCCTCTGCAGATGCTTCTTGTCCTCTCGGCTCCCCATAATGAGGGGAAGGATGTATTTCTGCAATTAAAAGCATGGCACAAGATTACACATCTCTCTGGTAGAAAGCAAAAGAAAGATGAGGAAAAAGACAAGGCCACCTCCATATGCTAGGTCAAAGAAGGCTTTGCTGATTGGACACGAGACTGGCTGACAAAACAGCAATGTAACTTTGTGTGTACTTGAACAGCAAAGAGTCAGAGGAGCTGTTAAACATTGTTAATGAAGGTGGTAACATACATTTATTGTTACAACCATTAGTAAGTGAGAGAATCAATCAGAAACCTTAGTAGATGATTAGTCATGTAAGTAATTTGTTAAGCAAAGGAAGAAATAAGAAAAAGGCTACAAATGGTGTATGAGTATGTTTTATTGTACGTCTCATTAAAGTGAGAGTAAAACCAAACAACACATTTATGAACACTGAAAAAAGTGACAAAAAGACCAAAAAAACACAATATGGCAAACTGCAAACACTAATTCTCATGGCTTTCTTTCAACGATTGCTTTCTTTTTGCCAGTGTTGTATTAAGGACGGTTTGAGAGCCTAAGTAATACCGGTCTTGGCAAATAATTTATGCACCAGAGGTGTGAATCTTTGCATCTTCTCCAAAGCTACAATGGTCCTCTTAGCTGCTCATCTGATTAAAGCTCTTATTGCCTGGCCTGTCACTTGGCAGATGTTTTTCATACTCTCGCCATTTTCAGATGATAAATTAAACAACGATCAAAGCTTGGGATGTTGTTTTCTACCCTAACCTTGATTTTAATTTTCTATAACTTTCTCGCTGACATGTCTTCAGTGTTCCTTGGTCTTCATGGTGCCGTTTGTTCAGTAATGTTCCTAACAGGCCTCTGAGGCCTTCAACAGCTGGATTTATATTGAGATTAAATTACACACAGACCATTTAGAAACTAGTTGGCTTCTGAAGGCAATTTGTTGAACTGGATTTTATTTAGGAGCATTAGGGTGAACAGAGCTAAAACGTTTTGAACAGGCAAAAAAGTTTTGAAAACCATGGATGGATTTTTTTTCCCTACTGACAATTACGCACTGCTTTGTGTTGGTCTATCAGATAAAACCTGTACAAAATACATTGAGGTTTGTGATTGTAACACGACAACATGTGACAACATGTAACAACATACATAACATACAAGCTACAAGCACTGCAGTAGAGGAGAAAGGATAACTGCCAGTTTCATACTCTCTGCCAGGTTTTCTCTCCAGCTCAGGAGGCAAGATGCCACACCGGTGAGAGCAATAAACACTTTTTAGAGAAAAAGATTAAATAGCTGTCAACACGTGGTAATTAATGAGTGGGTTGCTGTGAGTGTGGTGTTTACAAGGCAGACCATAACATAAATAAAGCCTGGGCAGAATCATGGACATATGGTGCGACTGGCGCTACACTTCAGTGACATGACAGCAACCTGTGCCACCCCACTAGGGATTCCCACCTACCAAACAAGGAAAACATTTCTCTATGTAGGAAACTGTAGGCTGGTACTGTGTGTGTTTTTGTCTGATGAGACAGAAGACCAGGAATGTGCTCATGCAGCCTTATTAAACACTCTGCTGGGAGAATAAATGACAGTAAAAGGTATCTAAAGAAAACTCTGCTGTATTTGCATCTGATGTCCTCTGCTTCTCTCTGCAATACGCTGCAAAAACTACTGCTAAGGCTAACTAGAGTAATGGTTTCCACATGTCATTTAGAGTACAACCAACAAGCACTGTGGGATTAGTGTCACTGTGGACAAGGAACCTCATGAGCTCATGTTCAAGCACCCTGACAGGGGGGGGTTATTTTGGTCTGTAATATGTCCAAAAAGTAAGTTCTATGCTGTGCTGGCAAATTTACTTTTCAAAGGAAAAATATCTATGCAATAAAATATCGAGAGAAAAAAACAGGAGGTTAGAATGAGCTCATGGTCTGACGTAAAGCATGGTTACTTCAAAAACAAGACCAGAATGATGCTACATGCTGCAGTGGCGCCTTCAGTTCAGCGCCACAGTTTGTCAGAGACCGATGCAAACACATTTCAATGCAACATGAAGGAGAGGAGAAACATACAGAGTACAGTCTGCAAATGTGTTTCTCAAGCATTTACTGCGATATGAAATTCAGGGAGGAAACGATCATCATGCTGTGGTGGGACTTGCCTTGTAAAGCTGATGAAACCCAAAGGCGATGCCAACCATAATGATGGTGAGCGCACCATAGTCTCTCCATCTGTAGCCTGCTGGAAAAGGACAGAAAAGAGGAATCAAACACTTTAGAGACTAAAAACTGTATGATCCCAAAGATATGGAGAAAGCAATTCTAATAACACATTCATATTTCACGAGAAACAACCAGGGAAAAAATATTTTTACATGGTAAGAAATTTAAGTTTTGCATTTTGTCACATTACAACGAAAAACCTGTCTACTTGAATGAACAATGGTTTTCTAATTTTCTTACAAATATCTGAAAATGTGACAAGTAAACAGAGTCCACCTGTGTGTAGTTTAATCCCAGTATAAATAGAGATGTTCTATGAAGGCCTCAGAGGTTTGCTAAAGATCATTAGTGAACAAACAGCATAATGAAGCCCACGGACCACAGAAGACAGGTCAGGGATGAAGATGTGAAGGATTAGGTTAAAAAACAATCTCCCAATCACGCACCATGTCAAAATAAGTATGGCACAACTGCAAAACTACCCAGACATGGTAGTCCATTTAACTTAGGAAAAGGAGAGCATTAATCAGGCAAGCAGTCAATAGTCTCTGGAAGAGCTGCAGAGATCTAGAGCTCAAGTGGGAGAATCTGTCAACAAGACATGGATTAGTTGTATACTCCACAGATTTGGCCTCTATGGAAGAGTTGTAAGAAGGAAGAGAAAAGAATGACCGTATGCAGTTTGCCACAAGCCATGCAAGAGAGACAGCAATTATGTGGAAGAAGGTGCCCTAGTTGGATGAGACCAAAATGGATCTTCTAGGGCCACATCACCCTGAAAATACATCCTCGCAGTGAAACACGTTGGTGACAACATTATGCTGTGGGCATGCCTTCATTCTGCAGGAACAGGGAATCTGGTCAGAGATGATTGATGCAGGGCAATCCTGGAAGAAGGTCTGTTGGAGACTGGAAAAGACTTAGGCCTGGGGCAGAAGTTTACCTCCTAGTAGGACAGCAACCGTAAATGTACAGCCAGAGCTACCATGGGATGGTTTGGATCAAAGCACAATCATGTGTTAGAATGGTCCAGTCAAAGTTCAGACTGAAATCCAAAGATAATCTGTGGGAAGACATTAAAGATGCTGTTCACAGATACTCTCTCTACTGTCTGATTTAACCTGAGCTATTTGCAAAGGAGGGTGGGCAGAAATGTATATATATATAAATATATATAAATAGACATGTAAAACTGACAGACATACCTCAGAAGAACCTGCAACTGAAATTGCAGCAAAAAGTGGTTCAACAAAGTACTGAGTTGAAGGACACGTATTACATTGCATTTGTAATTTTTATAAACAATTTAACCTTTTCTTTTTTTTTTGCTACTTTGCAAGGACTATAGGGTGACTGAAAAATACATTGTCACCATGTAGTGGAAAACAGGATTTGCAGGATTATTAGATTGTATATTTAGTACGTTTCAAACTGTGGTAATTAGAATGAAATATTGAAAATGTGGCTTTTCATTATAAACATAGTATTTGCACAGAAAGCACCTAAGATGAACAGAAACATTTGAGAAAGTGTGCTTCAATGCATTTTGAAGTCGAGTGTCTTGCTGAGTGACAGATGATGTGAAAGTGTGTCATTGTGCAAGCTGTCATCTGGGTAGGCCAACTGCCTGTCAAGGTGGAAATTCCCCACTTTAGAGAGGCATTCAACTGAAAATGTCACGATACAACATGTTTAGAGGCAGCATGTGAATTTTTCTTTTATTTATTCCAGTGAGGCTAAAATGAATACAAATTATTTAAGGCGAACCTGCTTAAAGCACACCATAGGTATTCTATTACAAGTCTGATTTCACCTAATGGTTTATGTGGTGCATGTTTACTGGCTTGAAGTGAGTAAACTACATTGATCTTTGCCTTGGCACTTGTGATTTTACATGCAAATAAAAAGGGAGGCCCACTCAGAGCAAAATGTATGGTTTATTTCCAGGGTGAATGTCGTTTTATTTTCCTTTCTCAAGGGCATGTTTCACTGCTGCTGCTGCAGCACTTAGTGAACCTCTAACCTTTCCCATCAAAAATGTTTGAATCATTCTCCAACATCCATATGATAACCGTATAAATTTGGGTCTTCATCAACATTAAAGCTAGGTTAGACCGTCAGCTATCCCAGAAAACCAGGCATATGAAAGGCCTGGAAGTCCTTGGGAGGGGTGGTTGACCCTGATGATGCCTGAATGCATCACCGGGGCCCACCCATTGTTCTTACCACCCTCAACTTAAGGGCTTTTCATTCTTCCTTTGTATTTCCCCTTTTTCTTTCCCATCTGCACAATGCCATCTTCCTCTTTTTATTTGGTCACTTAAGCTGTGGAACTGTGCACTCCATCCCCCGTTTTTCCAATCTCCTCTCAAATTTATTGGGTTCAGTGGAGGCCTTCCTGTCCTTCTACCGTGTGGAAATAGAGATCAGAGTATCCATTACTGCGACAGAGATGAATGCGGGTCCCTGTGCACCGTCCCCATAAGAAGGGCATCAGAGGCAGGTAGCCCCCTCTTTTCAGCATGACCCCCCCATACAAGACGACCAGCTCTCACATCATTATGCAGCTCCCTTATAGCCGTTTTGATATAAACCCCCCCTACTATGGACGGAGAGCTGCGAGTCTCCCTAACTACATGGCCATCCCATCAACATCACTTTCATTACAAAACATGAGATGCTGGGGAGTCAAGGACAGTGTGGTAATAAATGAGGGTGGAATACATCTGGAATCATTGTCATATAGGTTAAGCATTACACGGACTTTATTCTACATTGGCAAATCAGTGGACAGAGGATTCACAACCTCCTGAGGTAATAAAGATACAGGTACTGGTGTGGGGTCTTGCCAGGGTGGGACCCAGCCAGAAATGGAACGGCATCAGACGTCATAAGCTTCATATGTGGGCTGTTATGTTCTCTTTGTCTGGATCTAAAATTAAGGCAAATCAGTGGTGACTTTATTATATGTACTAAAGCTGATTTTTTTTTGAGACACGATGAATCTAGAATCTCCAACAGTAAACCTACAGAAGAAAAAACTAACAAACTATGAGACATGGACAACCACAAGTTGTTTTTATTTAGATGAGCAAAAACTTCAAACCACTCATTCGTTTGTTAGAGTCAGATTTCAAAGAGTCAGGAATTTTACAGGATGACAGCACAGTTTGGTCTAATTTAAACAGATTAGTTTCTTTGAATTCATCTGGCTGGGAGTGAAAAGTAATCCGAATTCTAGTCCACCTGAAATCATGGGTCTCTGTTCACCCGGATGCAGTTTGTTTACAGGGCGGAATGCAATGAACTAAAGAGAGAAAGTGGCGTTCCGTGTACTTATGATTTATGGACATTAATAGTAATTACTCATACCCCTGGCAGATTGGCTTTAAAACTATTTTGCTTCAATTAGGAAGTTCGTTTCTGATGGGAAATCAGACAGGCATCTCTCAAACTATAACAATGTAATTTTATATTTTTAAAAACGGGATGTCGAAAATTACTTATACCCTTCCCAAAAAATCTATGGAAAATCTTTATTGGCATTACAGCAATCACTAGCTTTTTCCATGTTTCCACTAGTATTTTTAAAATTTATATTAGGTGATGAGTTCCAGACTTTCGGGTTGGAAGACCTCCTTGCCATCACCCTAATCTTTAGTTCCCTCCGTAGATTCCCTATCATATTTACGTCAGGACTCAGGCTGGGCCACTCCAAAGCATAAATATTAACATTATTAGCATTAACATGTTAAATGTAAAGATTACTTTAAAGGTACATCTGATGGAGGTATGCATAATGTTGGCCTTTCTTTTAGACGCATTTAAATTCTGCCTCGGTATCTGTGTAACCACAGCAGCAGCTCATATCTTGCTCTCTTTCTCTTTCAACAGGGAGATAGCTCAATGACTTGCTTATGGCAAGAAGTTATAACATTTAATAATCAGGGACAATCTTTAAAGAAAAAAGTGCATAAACCAATTTTTTCCAGCTAAAATTAACAGTTCAGATATCCTGAATGGCATTCTTCTTCAGGGAAGAATTAGAAATGGGCGCATTTTTGATTAAATGTTAAAACAGCCAACCATACTTTTACGCTGCTCATGCTGGGCAGCTTCTTGTGATAGCACGGAAAGAGCAGCTGTCGTAACCGCGGGGTATTGTCCATGAGGTTTGGTTCTCTGTCAAAAGTGTAGTGTGAAAGTAATCTAAACCAAATGGAGTGAATTTATTTTTGCATACCCTGCCCAATAGTCCTCCTGGAGCGAGAGGGCAGTCAAATGTTTAAAAAGTGCAAGCAAACTGTATTTTTTGATGTACGGTTTGTCTCCCAGTACTGTCCCAAACCAGCAGTGTGGATAATAAGGATGAGGTTGTTACAACTGAGATGAATGAGCCCATCCAGCTGATATTTGCTCTGAAGTACCTAAACGTCCTCACAAAGGCCACAGCACCTTCTAACACCAATATCCTTAGTATTTCTGCTGATATCCTTATCACGTTTATTTGCAACATTGCATATGGGGGCATCAAATATTACCCCGCCAGGATCACTGAAGATGTTTCCTAACATCACACAATGATCTCTTGCTTTTTTTCTCCACTGGTTCTGAATACTTTGTGTCCTTGTGTTGCCTCTGCACCGCCTTCCTTTTCCGGATAGCCTGCAGTGTCCAATGCAACAACTTCTTCAGATTAAACAAGGAAGGTACAGAATGCCATTACACATCCAATGATTTACTAAAGACCACCACCCAGCTCGTGCTGGATGCATGCTCGAGAAGTTTGTCTGCCAGCTGAGGAAAGTTCATGTCCTTCTCATTAGTGCAGAGGATCAGGTCTTCAGACTTTATGAAGATATTTTAAAAAGTGACTCATTTTCTGTTCATTCCTTGTACTGTAGCATGACTTTTTAGAAAAGTGAAGGGGGAAAGAATTTCTTGCAGGCTCAGAAGGTCTTTAGCAGACAAACTAAATTAACAGATAGAAAAATTGAATGTGCACCATTAATCAGTTGAAAATCTACAAGTGATTAGCCAATAGCTCTTTGGAAATCACCTTGTGTCTTTCAAAATACAAATGTCTGTCTGTCAAATTGTGTGCACAACAAGCCAAAATGACAGAAAATGCCCCATCATTACTGTCTGCTCCATCATTTTTGTTGCAAGACGTTTCTTAGGACAAGGAAGCTTGGAGAAATGCTGACCAGAGGTAATTTTTAAACAATTATTGGTAAAACTACTTGGAGCAAAATATGTATATATATATAAAAATGACAGATGACTCAAGACTTTTGCAAAATCCAAATTATGCTCAGGTGGCAAAGGGAAGAAAATGACCTACAGGATGTACTCACTGGGTGGTGCAGGAGTTAGCTGAGTCGCATAAGGTGGATATGGGAGCCCCACGGGGCTCAAAGGCAGGACTTCCTCTGTGCTGCCAGAGCGCTGGATGGCCAAGTCTACCTCTTCATCAGTGAGTCCTGAAATGAACACACAACCCTTAAAGACATACGAACCATGCTCAACGACTGCACATTAGGGTGAAAAACCAAATGGCTCCTTTGCTATAATAGCCTAACTTTATATACTTCCCAAGCTTCCAGCAAATCTTTTAAGTACAATTCAGAGAGTATTTCAAATCTCATTCAATTTGACCAGCACGCTTCTCAAAAATGTATTTTCATTTTATAATTCAGAAATACCACTGAGACTTTCAGGGACATCTATCAAAGGAAGTGCAGAAAGGTTCACACAATGAAATCTGAACCTCTGCTAGCCTATTAACTGCCACCAAAGGCAAAGAAAATAAGTCTGTCCACTTCTTCAGTTATATTTCCCATGTGGAGATTTCATACACCCCAGACAGCGAAAATGCATTATTTTAATTTCTTCATTGTAATGTAAATGTATTACATAATTTTGCAAATGCCAATATAATTTAATCTTCAGATATTTTTAATGATTTTAGTGATGATTAAATTGCAAAGGGTTCCCAGATGGAGAATCAGAGGGGAGGAGAAAAAAATCTAATATGAACATTTCCTTTTGTGGCAAGAAAGGATTTTATTTCAGCTACCATATGCTGCCATTACTGTGGGTCTCATCATTTAATGAGTATCACGGTCTAAACAAAAGGGAAATAATTGCACAACTTATGATAAAACTATATTAAAAACAACTTTAACCCATTTATAATGAAACAATTATAAGGACAGCAAGAGAAAGGCAGCAAAAACTAGATCTGGTTCTTAGATACTGAATCATATTTGCCTCATAATAAGTACAATAGAAAATCAGTGGCAAAATCAGTAGTTTATATTATATCTTAAATTCTTCTTTATTTGGCTTAAAAAGTGTCTCAGAATTTCCAAAAAGGTTTTTACTATTGTCAGAGTTCGTACACGTTTCCCACAATAAAATTCAAGCACTTTGAAGGCTAATTTTCAAACTTTTCCAGTACTAACACAAATAATTGTTTTTGAAGTTTTTTTTAAATAAGGGCTAACCTTACTTGTTTACATTAAAAAGCAGATTTATAATATGAATGTTCTCTATAGTGAATGTCACATATAGTGCTTGTGTCTGTGTCACATTTTTTAACTAGACAGTTCTATAACAGAAGTTGAGAGGATTCTTCACAGAACAATTGAGGGAAATCTGTTAGAGGATGAGAGTCCAGGGGAAAAAGATGGCAGAGATGAGAGTGAAAGGTAAGTGGTAGCTGAGTAGAACAGCTAGATGAAGTCCATTATTCTTTATGGACTAAAATCACCATGTAGGATTTTGAGATTTTTAAGCAAGAATGATTACCGACAGAGACTTGCTGTAGTTTACTGTCTCCCTTTGCTGCAATAGGGAGAACAAGTATTTTATACACTGCCGATTTTGCAGGTTTTCCCACTTGCAAAGCATGTAAAAGTCTTTCATTTTTATCATAGGTACTCTTCAACTGTGAGTGACGGAATCTAAAACAAAAATCCAGAACATCACATTGTGCAATTTCTAAGTAATTAATTAGCATTTTATTGCATGACATAAGTATTTGATACATCAGAAAAACAAAATGTAAGCTTTGGTACAGAAACCTTTGTGTGCAATTACAGATATCAGACATTTCCTGTAGTTCTTGACGAGGTTTGCTCACACTGCAGCAGAGATTTTGGACCACTTCTCCATACAGATCTTCTCCAGACCCTTCAGGTTTCGGGCTGTCACTGGGCAATACAGACTTTCATCTCCCTGCAAAGATTTTTGATTGGGTTCAGGTCTGGAGACTGGCTAGGCCACTGCAGGACCTTGAGATGCTTCTTACGGAGCCACTCCTTAGTTTCCCCCTGGGGAAGCCTTTTACTCTCCCAGGGAGCCAGCTACCCGGCTGACCTCAATAGGCACCCCCATTCGCCAAGTTCCAACAAAGGAGGGAGAAACAGGCACACCCACCGAGCCCAAGGCTAGGGACAGGCACTGGGCACCGAGAACCAACCGAAAACAGCGACCAATACCCCCCGTCCCCCAGGAACTGCCCAAACCCTGATACCCAGCCCTGACACCCAGTCCCCCGCCTGAAGAATCCACCGACCTATACTACAACAGAGAGCAAATGTGAAAGTATTAGCATAGCACTTCAGTTAACTGCTCTGCATGAAAACATCTTCTGCAGGAGACATGAATCAGATAAGGAGTATAGTTTCATGAAGTTAAATATATCTTTAGAAACAACAACACTCATGCAGAATGTCCTGTTGGGACAAAATACCTGTTATGTCAAGAAAAACGGAAACTGTAGCATCTGGGGCATGCCTTCAAATACATACATGGCACTGATAGTAAGGAACAATCGGACTGGGGATTGGTACCGGAACATGTTTATTCCTGTATCGGACATAATTAAGTTGCAATTAGGACATCCTTCATTGCAAAACTGTAATTATTTTCCTCAAAGACATTTCTTGATGTAGGTTTGACTTTTAAATCCTAAAGCAAAGGCTTTATTATTCAGTTCAATAATAATGAATGAATTACTCATGATTTACAAATCAACTTCTCCAACAAGAATATCTGATAATGAATACTAATTGTCCTAAGTGTCAGGTTAGTCCGAATAGGGTGTTAAAACTTTAAACAGGAATCCCATTTTAGCTTCTCTGTGTATCAACAAACAAAATTGCACAAAATCAACATGCCTCACAAATCTACTGAGCAGCTTACGTCAAAAAAACGATCTCTCCAGTCACCTATTTAAATTCAAACAGGACTGAATGAAAATCTTGGCAAGCCTGCCATTTACGGCAGGTCTTTAGTGCCAGGAAGTGGTGCGAGCCATGTGCTGAGTTTGTGTAGTGAGACTGCACAGTCAAATAAGCAATAATGTGTCCCTGGACTCCTGATTCATCTGACCACAGCAGACTGCATGGTGACAGACTATTGAGTGAAACTTGCAGCGGTCTCAGTTTACCTCAAATAAAAGGAAGAAATAACGGAAAAGAAAAGCAGCTTCTCCTTGAAATGTTAGATCTTTTTTATTTAAACTGCACTTGGGCTGCCACAGAGATTAATATATGTACATTTTAATAGCTGTTGCCGTCTTTGATGTTCGTGTAGCATTTCTATGAAGTATAAAATCTAAAACATGGAAATTCCTATTTTCAAGTTAAACTACAGCTCGCTAAATTGGCTGTAGGCTCTGATCTGCCTATTTGCTGAGAGGAAGACCACAACAAATAAAAGAAGCCTTAGATCCAGAAGAAAAAGGAACGAGGTGAAACTGAGTTTTACATATAAAAGGAGAAGACAAAAAAGGGATTGGGGATTTATTATGGGTTCCAAAACCTGTGGAATGACCCCTGGACCCCCATTTCAGATCGACCTGTGGGGAGATGAATTTTTAAGACATAAATTATACCTAATGACGACAACATAAAAAAATAACAATAATGGAAAGCTATTCTGTATTTCATTATACTGTATTATTTGCTGCACCTGATACACGTAGTGCCTGTTTATGAGTCACCGTATTAGCAGATGCTCTGCCAAAGCATTTGCTTTGACCTTGCCATTCTCATTGGGGCATGAAATTACGGTGCTGGCACCTCGATATTACAGCTATAAATACTGTAAACTGCATATCTGGGCAACGTTTTCTATTGTCTTTCAACATAAACCTGATCGGTATTTATTTAAAGGAAAACCCATTGCTTGTCAGGTTATTTACAGCTCTATTTTCCGAGGCTCACATTCCCTGGGCATCTTTTAAGGGCAAAGAGGCGGCAAGGCTCTAACATTAAATCTATTTCTCCGATTTTGGCACTTCTAGACTTTATGGGTCAGGACCCAGCTCGGACAGCCAATTATAAAAGTTGCTTACTAAAATATTTTGTGTAGTAAAAGGTGAATGCCTTTGTTGCTGCCCTCCAAGTGCTGGAGCATGATTTTGCCCTTGAGTGAGAATTACTTACATTTTGAAAATCATATTTAAAAAAAATGTATGGCAGAGGGGGTCATAAATAGATGGAGGTCAATGGGTTGTTAAGGAAAACTTCAACCAGTTTCTCATGTTGCCGTGACGAGGGAATCATACATGTCATTTGGTTCTGTAGAACCGCTTGAAAATGGCAAGCCCTAAATAATGACCACTCTCATAGAGTATTCATTTATGTATTAAAAAGACGACTCTGCTCTCATTTCCCTGCTTTACTGCCTTGTACTGATGACAAAGTGGACAAGGCCTCGGCTAGGTGGCGCCGTGGAGTAATTTATAACCACATCAATCCCTTTACCTTCCACACAGGCCTTGGTCATTGTCATTTTTGTCCGAGAGGTGAGTCCCATAACCCCACTTACAAACAGCATCCTATTAATATCTGGGATGATGAACCTTACCCTTACCTTCATACCAGGTATGGCAATAGACAAAAAGCCCACCTGTGCTCCCCTTGACCCTGGACCACCGGCATAATTCTCAGGGGGAAATCCATTAGTATCATTTATTCAACACATAACCAGGAAAGCAAAAAAAAAAACAAAATAAGTAAAAGCAATATTTACGTCACACTGATACAGAAGGGTCTGTGTGACATTTTACATGCAAAAAAAATTCCTGTTTATGGCTTTGAATGCAATAGGTTTCTCTAAACTCAATAAGTAAATAATCCTGATTTTTATATCGAACAAAACAATCCTGAATGTATTTTGTCCCCATATGAAAAAAAAAACAAAAACAAAAACAAAAATGTGAAATTTACAGCTTGTTATGAAATGTTTGAGCACCTCTGCTCCAACTACATCCAGCCTAGTAATCAAGGAGCTGCTGAGTGATGTCAGTTTAGGGGCCACGGTCAAAGTGACATGCTGAAAGCTGGAAAATGCTCTTGACTTTGTCCTGAGAATTGGATTTTTGTGGTAATTATGTGTGAAACTGCTAATTGTCTGGGCTAAATGGTGGCACCAAAATTGGGCTCGATGCTCTTGTAGTTGTTACAACTGTTAACTGCCGAAGACACAGACGGCACAATTTCCGAGATTAGCCTGTTGCGCATTATATTTCACTCAAACAGAACAAAATTTAACAGAGCTTAGTGAGGAGCAAAATTACTTCAAGATTGTTGTTGACGGTGTAAAATGCAATTCATTTGCACTCTTCTGTTACAGAACAAAAACCATCTTGATTTTCACTACATCAAAGTGACAAACTTTCAATATTTCAGCCAGTTTATTCAACTTCAAGGACTTAAGAAGGGCAGCTAGAAATATTGGACTGCATAATGGCCAATTCATACTCTGAAATTGACAGGAGAAAGGAAAAGGGAAAATTATATTTTTCAATAAATATTGAAATAAACCACACTATTATGATCACTTTAGAAAAAGAGAGATGTAACCATAGAGGCATCCTTCCATGCAGATCAGGACACCAAATACGCTGGGAAACATTATGCACGCCTGAGATTATTGTGTAAAGATTCTGCAACATGCAATCAAAGTGGGCCCTATTTTTCCCCTTCATCAGCTGTCCGGCATAAGCGCTGGCAGCAAGAGAAATCCAATTTAAATTCCACTCTACAGGGAGATGGTATTGTTTCATTTTATGTGTGCTTTGACATTTCTGGCTGTTAATATGGAGTAAAATCAAGAAGTATTTACATAAATATGGCATTAAACTGTATTAGAAATTAAGAGTGACACATTTTCTGTAGTGACTGTGGAATGAGGAAAATGATTGCGTTTCAGTGTCAAAAGGTTGAGAAGACAACACATGCTGGGGGAAGACGCAGGAAGAGGATTAGCCTGTTGCTGCCTGCAAAAGCCCATTGTAGCTCAAGTTAAAGACAAGAAGCAAGGAGTCAGTAGTTATGGAGAACAAATATATTTTATACAGCTATGTTTATTTCTAAGTCAATTTTGATCACTGGTAAATAGAGGTAGGCCTGATCCCATCCAATATCTGCATCGGCCCTGATACTGATGTCCTCCTTGGATCGGACATTGAGGCCACCGATCCAGACTTCCATGGTCCGGTGTTGCTGCTAGTCACATTATAACTAATTTTACTCTGCAGCGTTAGGCTTACAGATAAAAACATTGCTCAACTCTACAATGTTGAAATAAACACAATAATCTAATAAACTGTATAGAAAAAAGGTTTAGTATACACCAGTCGATGTTTTAGCCGGATTTACTAGATAACTTAAAGACTGAACTACCGTACAGAGTTAAACCTTAATTTTCCAACCAGTAGGCGTTGTTGTAGGAGCTTGCTGTCAGCAGATGGTCTGCTGGCTGCCAGAGGACAACTCTGCAATTCAGGGTAGCCTTTTTTAGAGATATTTTACAGGCAGGAGAGAAAAAGCAGCACGGTAGATGTGTTTTATGTGTTTAGAGTGGAAAAAGTTATGCTGAAATTTTACAGTAATACTAACTGAGGACAAAATGCCCCACAGCAACATCCGGAACTCTATAGAGGAGTGGCTTAGCAGCAATGGCAGGATAACTAGATTCCAGAAAAATGCTTTATTTGATTTATTTAGGCTGTCCACCTCTACCTGCCATACTAAGCATATAGTATTTGAAAGTGGTGGTGGTTTACTACATGATTTCTACAAAAGACTGCAGCTCCAGCTAATGTTGCTAACTGGGATAAGGGCGTAAACTGCTAATAAAAGTTATTAACAGTTGTTTTTTTTTAAATGTCACCATCATTGGTTCTTGACATTACTTCTCTAAAATAGCAAACTTCTCATTTACTGAGCTGTTTTTGTTACTCTTCTCAATCTCTTCCATGTGTGTAGCGCTGCCTCTGATCTTGAATAATTAATTAGAATTCATAGCAAAAAGGTTGGCTAAATGACACAGCGATTTTCTTTTTTAAATGCTGCTGGATCCAGCGACGTTTAAACCATTTATTTGTTTTTCTCTCGACAAAAAGCTAATGAATCCAGCAGCTTTTTTAAACTACTGTCATATTCAAGTCTATTATGGTCCTCCAAACTAGATTGTGAATATAAGCATGAAAGGATCATTCTGATTCTTCTTTTATAATTATCGATTTTGGAAATATATATAGGATGCACCTGAAGATATGGGTTAAAAGTGTGCTTTTTTCTAGAGAAGCACTGAGAAACTGACTGGTGAGTGGAATCAAGACGATTTTTAGCTTGATCAGCCCAGACATGGGGTTCGGCCGCTCGGAAGCTCAACAATCTAGATCATTTTGAACATTAAAGGGACCACGCATCAGGTCGTGCCGACAGCAACATTCTTGGTATGGATTATGGTACTGAGGGAACAAAAAAGACCCAACGTTAGCCATTCCCAGGTGTTTAAAAAACAAAGTCAGGGGAAGGGCAGAGATGTAGGAAGCATTTAAAAGAAAACTATTTTCTACAACATATCTGCTGTTCATTCAAGCTGTAAGAGAGTGAGACTTATAGCAGAAAACAGGAAGGCTGAGAAAAGCTCCACAAAGGTTCTGTTTTATTCTTTTGCGCTTTAAACCTCTCTCTCATAAAACATGCTGGATTTGGAAATGTTGGCACGTATGTATTCTGTACAGAATACATACAGTGTAAATTATGCAAAAAAAGATTCCCTAAATAGATAGTAAAATCCTATTTTAAGGCAAATGTTCTCTCTCTCATAGACCATGACATGGCTTCTGCTCCTATTATGAATCAAAAATGTCCACTAACAGCAGGAAGTCTAGAAAACAACATTTAGATTGCTGTTCTTACATTGGAGCTCTTAAAAAGAAAATGGAATTGGCCAAAATCTGTACCGGCAGGTCAAAGCCTACCTGATCGGCATCTTTAATTAATCACATTAGCTTGTATAACACATGACCAAAATCAATCTTACATGTTTAGGTAAAACAGTTCTGGATTGAACAATATCTGTTATCTGCAGACACTGCACTTCAAATGTCCGGTTCGGATCGGAACCTAAAAAACTAGATCGGTGCATGTTTTGTGATGGCAAATCGTTTATCACATAACCAGAATCAAGTGAGGAAACCGAGACTGAGAAACTGAGAAAACCCTTTATGATATAAAGCTACTTCTAAAACCACAAATGTACTACCGTCGAAAGCAACATAGAGTAATTGCAGGATTCAAAGTGTCCCTTAAAGTTTCTTAATCCTGCCACCATTTCCAGCAGTCACAAGAAACCGCTCCAATCCAAAAACTAAAAGCCCACAGCAGCATGATACGATAACAAGCAGAAGTATAATAATGCTTAAAATATTTCCACATTCACTGCTAAGTAACTCTGCAATAAAAGTCCAGAGCTATGAGTACTGCAAAAAGCTACTCAAACATACTTTGTGCTTAGTGCTTCATTTCTTATAAGTATGCTTTCTCCCCATGATCAATGTCTTCATGCAAATCACGACTTCTTGCTTAGACCTACAGTGGAAAGAGGTTTACCAAAATAAATCTGCATTAAAGGGTCATACATATTTCATGGATGTAAAGTGCAGTAAAAGCAAACCGTTTTGGATGGTGGGGCTTCACAAATATCACAACAAAGCTGAAAATAGGAATAAAATGAGTCACAGCATGACATCATCCGGCGGTGATCGGGCTTTGGGAAAACATCAGCAGATTGGGAACTGTCTGTCAATAATGAGACTAAAAGATGAAGAAATGTAAAAAGATATTAACAATCATTATAGTCATATGAGAGGTGTGTAGTAGCAGCAGGCGAACATGGATTTGGTTTCAGGTTACCTTCCCAAGTCACAGAGCTCTTAGGCTCACTCCTCACTGTTTGGCTACTCTAGTGCTGCAGGCAGAGTCCCACAGCACTGTACTGACACAGTCCCTTAAGTACTGAACTGTCTCACGACCAGTTACAATAAAAAACATTCATTACAAAGAGTTAATCTGTCATAAAGGCACACACACTCCCTTATCTGTATCATCACTGCTCAACTACAGAGCCACAATTCAACTGCTGCCTTATATTGAGCTGAGTTTAATGAGTTCAGCGTAATAAACTTTTTGCTTTTTCATTGCACAAACCGTATTGTACAAGGCGAAGTATCTGAATAAATTAGAACAGAAAAGAGTTAGATATCAGTGAATATTTCGACCATCCCCAGTCAGAAACCCTTACTGTGCAGTCGCTCAAAATTACAATAACCATTAAATTAAGTAAAAGGGTTAAAATGCTAGGAGGCAATATTGATAATTCCATTGAAAACTCAGAGGGAGTTTGTCAATATTAATTTTCCTGAACCCAAAGGAGCATCCTGACTGGCGTGTCATTTATTCACAGGGCCTGAATCCTGTTCTATGAAGCTAAATCGACCCTTTTAGAACAAAACACCCTGCCACCCCCCCAGCCCTCTGAGCAAAAAGCTGCGGCCACAGTCTCTGACCTTTGTGGACCAGCCTACCCAGAGGGAAATAAACAAAACACTGATTCCTTAACTAAAGATCTACAAAGAAACACAGACACTGAATAGATTTGGTAAACTTCATCTAGCAAACATAAAACAAATGTGTCTGACCTTTTTTCCTTAAGAAGGCTTTTCTGGTGGCCAGGGGGCTCTCGCGTACTTTCGGGTTCTGCAGAAATTTTACAGCAGTTGCAACCTGGAAAGAAACAAATCTGATTTATTTCCTCATAATCACATAATGTGAGTAACCCTAAAGGAAACTGATGCTGTTAACAGTCTAAACAAGAGTCTAGACCATCCTTAAGAAAAAGGTTCATTATAAATCCACCGCAGCTAAAAAGAATGAAAAAAAAAGCTTAAATGGATTCCATCTGATAGTTGCTTTAAAACCCCCCCCCCCCCATTCCCTCGCAGCCAGCAGTGAGGAAAAAGACCACCTGACCACTTTCCTGCTAAATGTGGGGAATGACCAAATCAGCAGTTATAAAATTAGCCCATCAGGAGTGCCGGACAAATGGAGTATGGAGCTTAATTTGCTATTACCCTCTTAAAGACAAACTTCCATTCTTAAGTGCGCAATGGAAGAAAATCTATACTTAATGCAGAGGTGATCATTTGTATCTAATAACTTGAGAATCCGAGGCAGAAAACTTCTGTAATTCTTCCAGTTAAAAACCTGCCGTGATCAAATCACCTCGCCTGACTGTTGTAATGACTTGAAACGTTAATGCACCAGAACGTTAAATAGCATCAGAACATCAGTAGTTTTAAGTGCACCGCGTTCATCGATTCTATTATGTTTTCCTTCGAGATGCACCTTAATTTTCCACCCAGTATGCATTTCCAAGAATTGGAGGCAGGAGGGGGGGCATCTTCCTCAAATGGTATTAAAACATAAATTTGAAGTAGGCGCCGTGAGTGGCGCCTCCTAAAATGGATAAATATGTAGGGAACACAGAACGGAGAAACACACTGGAGGGGAGGTTTCGATGACTTATTATCGCACCTGTGGTCCCCATGATTCAATTGTAAAAGTCATCCCTCTAATAGCTTGAAAGGTTTTGATTACTCTTCTTTTCTCTTAGTGTTGAAAGATACAAAGTGATTGAGCGCCCTGCCAGTGGTAATTCATTTTGGGTAATGCATTGCATATACTATGAACCTGTTTCAATCCAAAATAATTGTAGTTTAAAGTTGTTCAGGGGGCAGAAGTGGCAGGGAAGCAGTTTAAAAACCTAAGGTTCTGTGACAAAGGCACAGCATGATGATAAACCATGGTACAGGAATCCTGTAAAATGTGCCTTCCCTTTTCTAAACCATGGGACGTAATAGAAACTAAGTCTTTTTATTTATGTGATAATTGTATCAAAAAATACCAGACTCACCCCCTGAGATGTTGCCCCAATTATTTAACACTAATCTACTATTTCACAGGGACTTCCATTTCAGCCAGAACCTCTATTGCAGGGGTCAGCATCCTTTTCAACCAGAGCCATTTATGCCTTTTTTACAATATCTACTATCGGAATTATTTTTCTTTTAGACTTTAAATAAAACAAAATCATCAAACTTTACAAACACTTTCCCTAACAGTACTACTGTGGAAAACTGCTAAGGCTAGCATTTATTTTTTACCTCTACATTTAAAAAAAATATATGCTCAATTCTTAATAATTTTTGGTCAAGGTTATTAAGAGCTACAGTGGAGGGTCCAAAGAACCACTTACAGCTCTGGGTGGGGCCGCAGGTTTCAGACCCCTGCTTTCTTGTGACAACAAGATGAAGCTATTTGAATGGTCAACCCCCAACTTATGCTGTGGGCCAGAAGATACAGTCAAGACGAAAATCTTCTTCTGATAAGAAAAGAAGAAATATATCCTGCAACTGGCAAAGCTCTCATTCCTAATGAACGGGACCCTCAAAAGGCATTCATACCCTTTGAACTTTTTCCACATCATTTTATGTTAAAACCACAAACCTCAGTGTATTTTACTGATAGACTAGTACAACGTAGTATGTTGTGTAGCAGAAAAAGGAAAGGGATACATGATTTTCGAAATGTTCTACAAATGAAAATCAGAAAAGAGAGGAGAGTATTTCCATTCAATATTCAGAAACACGTTTACTTCTATTACAGCTACAAGTCTATTAGTGTGTGTCTCTAACAACTTTACACATGTAAAATCTTTGGCCTTTCCTCTTTGCAAAACAACTCAAGTTCAGTCAGACTGAATTGGGAGCATCTGTAAATATCTAATTTCAGTTGATTGACTGGGCCATTCGAACACATATGTATGCTTTGATCTAAACCATCCCTTTGAGGCCCTGGCTGTAAGTTTAGGGTCGTTGTCCTGCAGTTAAGTAAACCTCTGGCCCAGTCTCAAGGGGTTTGCTGCTGGTAAAAAGTTTTTTTTTTAGTACTACCCTCATTGTAAAGCTATCTGTCTACTAGGTATGACTAGATTCCCTGTCCCTGTTGAAGAAAAGTATCTCCACAGCATGATACAGCCACCACAATGTTCCAATGTGTTCAGAGTGCTATGTTTGCAGGCCAAAAACAAAAATTATTTGGTCTCATCTGTCCAGTGCAGCTTCCGCAGCTTGTTTGCTGTATACTCTACATGGTTTGTGGTGAAGGGCAAATTGGACTTCCTATGGGTTTCATTGCAGCAATGGCTTTATTTCTAATGGCTAGATTTGCCGAGTGTACGAGTAACTGTCATCCTGAGCTGTGGATCCCTGCAACTCCTCCAGAGTTACCCTGGGCCTCACTGTTGCTTTTCTGATTAATGCCCAGCCTGTCACTTTAGGTGGACAACCATGTTTTGGGGGGTTTGCAGTTGTGATATTGTCTTTGCATGTTCAGATGAATTTGCTCATTGTAATGTTGAAAACTTGGAATATTGTTTCAAAAGATAACCTTGCCTTAAAGCTGCAGTAGGTAACTTTTGCAAAAATCAATTTTTTATCCATCCATCCATTTTCTATACTCGCTTCTTCCGTACAGGGTCACGGGGGAGCTGGTGCCCATATTCAGCAGTCTAAGGCCAGAGACATGTCGCCAGTCCATCACAGGGCAACACAAAGACACACAGGATAAACAACCATGCACACACCGATTCACACAAGGGTAAGTTAGAGAGACCTATTAACCCAACAGTCATGTTTTTGGACTGTGGGAGGAAGCCGGAGTACCCGGAGAGAATCCACGCATACAAAGGAAAACATGCAAACACCATGACCCCTGGCCGGGAGTCGAACCCAAGACCTTCTTGGCGCAAGGCAACAGTGCAAACCACTGTGGCACTATGCAGCCCATGTAGTTTTTGATATTTTTGTTAAAACTGTCACTATGACAGTTCAATATGAGACAGATGATCTGTGAAAAAAATAAAAAAATAATCAAGCTCCTCTGGCTCCTCCCAGTGGTCCTACTGGATCATACAGTGCTTTCACACCAAACGTTTAGAATGCTTTGTACCGTGCCAGAGTCCGGTTTCTAGAGTGAATTTACCTGGTGTGAATCCATACCAGACCCTGAAACGGACCAGAGAACCGTACCCTGGCACGGCTACAACTACTGTCTTGGCACAGTGTATTCGGAGCAGTTCACTTGCAGTGTGCAAGCATGCTGGATGGGCGTACTAAAAGCAGGAAGAGAGAGTGTAACGAAAGAGCAGCGCATTTGAGGAGAAGAAGTAGTAGTAGAGGAAAAACAAGGTAAGAGCTTGAATCCATAGATGAAAGAGTTTGAAATTGTCTCTTGGGGCTAAGTGGAGTAGTCAAGAGACGGACTTTCTTCTTTGTACTTTTTTCTTCTTGATCGGCGCAATACTGCCCCCAAAACAATCAACTGCAACTGCATGGCGTTGTTTGATCCAGGTCTAAAAGATCTCTGTGTAAAAGCAAACCAGTCCAACTGAGGGTGAGAATTTTCTCACTTTTACCAATCCCTTGATTGGACCAGCAGTGTAAATGCGCCCTTCTTTAAGGGTGTTAAAATAAAGGAGGCTGAATACATCTGCATGCCAAACCTTTTGGATTGTTATTTATCAATAGTTTTGAAAACCATGTATCCTTTGCTTTCCACTTACAGATCTGCTCCGCTTCGTTTTGGTCTATCCGATAAAATTCCCCCAAAATACACTAAAGCTTGTGGCAATAATGTGACAAAAGGTTCAAGAACATTAACAAATAAATACACTGTAGGTGACAAGTTTTAGTGAGACCAGAAAAAAAGACAACAAACCAACAAAAATCTAATATTCTAATTTTCCTGTCCAGTGAACAACAAAGCGGTGGAAGCCCAGTAAGAGGTAATGACCTATTAAAGAAAGAATATGCTGAATGAGCAGTCCTTGTTTACATTGCTCTAAAGTTTCAGTTGTCCAATTATTGACAAGGAAATTGTATCAGCGTTAACAGGCATAAGTATGATACCTCAGAAAGGACCGCAGCTTGCTCAGCGGCAGACTAATGAGGCAAATGTCCATTTGGTTAAAACTGTAGTGGTAGATCTTCAGGGAGAGGAAAAGTGCACTTCTTAGCAGATGACATAGAGGCTTTGCACAAGTTCCATCCAGACATCTCAATCAATTATAACCACATTGCACTGATTTCACTCTTGTTATTGACTCATGGATCACCCCAGTTATAGTGTTGGGTAGCACACCACTGGGCTTTTAGATGATGGATAACAGTACAAGATGCATCCATGTTGCCAATATAAATAAAAAAGAAAAATAAGATGAATTTCCATTTTTTTTGGCAAACAACCAGTACATTTTTATCTAAAAGAAAACCTGGAAAAATTTGTAAAGATTTGACTACTAATGCACCAAAGTGCTCCATGTAAAGTGCAATAATCTTTGCAAACCAGATAACCAATAAAGTGTCAGGTAAAGCTGAAAAAGAGGTGAAAACTCAATCACAGGAAGAGATAACATTAACCAACACACTTAAAGAGAGTGAACTTGATGAACAGACAAGATTACAGAAATGTTATTGAGTTTGAATTGGACCAGACTTTGCACTGCACTTGTGTGAAAATTACAACAGTGATGCCTCGAACTGTGAGAGATGAGGTTAGAATCCAATTAAGTTCGAACCACAGGGATGGACGCCTGAGGGAATCTGTGTAACCAGTTGTATATTTTTGCTCTAACTAGTAACAGCACTTAACTATAACATACCGCAAGACCTATGGAGGAGATGGGGAGAAGGTAGGTAACCTGAAGGTTTGGAATATATGATCTGTTTACACTGAGACAGCAAAGTCTTTCAGTATCCCTATGTATTGAAACAGACCTGTCCAAGCGTCTGAAGTTAGTTTTTAAAATGGCAGCAAATGCAGAGGTTTAAAGTCTCAATAATTTAGTCCAAATCAAAAGGAAACTTATGAAGTCCACTGATTTGAAACCACAGTATAATTAAGAAATGTGCCAACTAGGTATGGGCTGGTATAAGATTCTGATGGTATGAGGATCTACCTTGGTTCCACGGTTAGCTACAGGTCAACTTCCTTAAAGCAAAATATACTCCATTGTGCTCTTTATAGTGTAACATATATACAATAGGCTTATGTTGATCATTATTTAAGCTGCATTCTTTTTGACGCTAGATTTTCCGAATTAATATCTGTATATACAAAAAGAAAGCCTCCCGACATCTGAATTCCTACCCAGAAGGTCAGAGGTCACAGAGCCGGCCTGAGTTCAGTATTCAACTGGCAACTCCATCTAATTCTTCTGACGGTTTGAAAAACATTAAGCTGAAGCTCATATATTACTGTACAATATCGCCTTGCAAACATGTTTCTTTAGTATGAGAACACATAAAATGGAGAGAAAAACATTGCCATTGGCTTGGATTGCTAATAGTAGTTAGGTTTTTTTACTTTCTGAAATCTGCCTAACATTAGGGATGCAACTTTTTGTTGACATAATCGATTAAGTCGATTATGAAAAAGAAAGACACAAACCTTAATGTGTCAAAGCATCATTTAAAAAATATAAACAAACATTGCTGAGTGTCTAAATATCTCAGTCTCAGTGTTAAGCACTACTTAGCACATACTGTATAGTCCCTATAGTTAACTACAGAGGGCAGTATAGCCTTAGTTGCCTGTGTCATTGCCCACCCTATTATTGCGGGTTGGAGCAGCAATGGCGGAGGAAAGCAGTAAAAGCACTGAGTAAAGTTTGATAAATAACAATTTCTGTGACACAAAATGAACTTTTATGAAGTTTTTAGACGAGAATGTAGAAAATGTGCTCAGTTTATCAAGATACGGCTTAATTGCAAATGTGCCCCGATGACCCTGCTGCGATACAGCCATCTTGCCACGTCAGCTGACCGGGCGGTCAAGCCTCGCTATACCAGGGGAAAATGCCTGACGTGAAGCAAATAGTTTTCATTTAAAATCCTTAAACATTAAACTTTTTTTTTGTTAAAAACATAGTCAGTAAAATTTCAAATTCATATTTTATGGGCTTTCATTCGTAAAGGTGTTAAATAATAGACAGTGGTAACGAGAGGCAACAAAGGGACATTTAAAGGTGTGTAGACTAGAACAAGTGAGTTAAAATATTTTTACAAGTGACTAAAGTGTCAGTTTCATTCACAGAAACTGATGAAGATCATAAAAAAAGAATTGCGACTAATCGAGAAAAAAATCGTAGATTACTCGACTATGAAAATAATCGTTAGTTGCAGCCCTATTTAAAATCCATATATGTGAAATTTAAGACCAACATAGATTATTAAAAATTACTTTGGTGACTTAATCACTACTCTGTAGTTTATTTATTAACTTAAATTGACAAAGTTTTAAACAACTGACTTAAGTTTGGGTTTTTCAGGTCTGGCACGGGACTCCCGTAGTTTCACATGTAGCTTCACTAACCTCAATACCCGTTAAAGGAAAACAGACGGTGGGCTAGCTGAAGACACACATCAATTTTTACTAGACTTCAACAATGGGTAGACACTGCTACTTTGTGTTATCATAAATACAATTAATAGAGCATTTTTTAATGCATCTCAAGCTCTTTACCCCTAACAGTTAAAGTGACGGAGCCGGCCGTGCATAGCAACGGGTGTGGGATGGGGAACACCGTGTTACTCTGTATTCTAAGCCAGCAAAAACTGAGGTATCTCTGGCGGTTTCTCTTAAACCATAGCAATGGAATGAAACGACCCTATACTTTTATTTCGGTAATCGGTACATGCCTAGAGCCAACATTGTGGCGTTGCTGCATTTGCTGAATCTTCTTGAGGAAAAATTGGCAGTTTTTTATAAAGACGCTGAACTACACAACTACAAAATGGTTTATTAAAACAGCTATACAAATTTTTCATCCAATTTAATCCAGAATAAGATCACATATTAATAAAACAATTTTAAAACAATGTCATCTTTATCTGTCTATAATGTTTCTTAAAATAAAAAATAAAAAAAACAACACCACAATGTAGGACAACTCACGATCCATGTTGCAGACATTCAGAGGACATTGTGGAACAAAAAGTTGGGTCGTGGTTCAGTCGAGGACTAAAAGAAAATCATTAACAAGTATAGGATTCAAGGCTCAGTGTGAATCAATTCATTCCAAATTGCCCTGGCCTGTGCATTTGTGAAGTGCCCCTGATATAATAACAGACTGGTAGACATGATCAAAAATTGTGTTAGGACGGTCTCAAATTTCCCCGCTTCAAACACATGTTTGGAGGACCAAAAGCGAGAGAATGTGAGACGGCAAAAAAAAAAAAAAAAATGAAGCTCTATATTAATTTGGTGCTTTCATGGGTGATTTGCTATTAGGGGCAGCTGTCTTAAATGACTTAACCCAATACTGTTCTGATATCAGAGCCCAGCGAGAAAGGAATTAAGTTTTAATGCAATTATTGTATTTCATTCGGTCGCCTGACTGCTGGATGTGGCCAACGGTGCTTTTTAATCTTGTTGAAAGAGCAAGTTTAAACGGCCTTCTAATTGTGACACCTTTCATGCCTAAATGTTGACCTTTAGCAGAAAAAGGCAAGGCCTCATGGGAGCAGCTATGGGGAATTATTGACCCTGGGAGACATTAGGAAGTGAGGTGCTGACCCGACCATTTAGCTAACACTCAGTTGTTCAGACACTCTGGGAGCTTTAAAGGCCCAGAGCAGGAGACAAACCAAAAAAGGTTGTAGCTTCATTCTTTATGTATTTGTCTTTGTAAGGTGAGAAACCTTCTCACTATAAACATATACAAAACTGTTTAGTTTTTAACTAAAATATAGTTAGTGATTACTAAATGAACCCAGTGTTTGGAATTTAAAGGTTTCTCTCAACATTTTAGTAGATGAAAAAAAGGGCCATGGAAAACTTCATTGACATTTGCTATTCAAAGGTTTAAAAATAACAGCATACAGCAGCACTGTATCAGTGTCAGACCCACGGGCAGGGCCTCAGACACGACATCAAAAGCACGTTATGCAATTCGTAAAGGAGGTGGGGTTATGTTGGACGGAAATCAAGTTGTTTTTTTTGTTTTTAAAAGACCCCTACGTTTCCAGACCAAACTTTCCATTCAACAGCATTTCACAGCAAACGTGGTAACATTAAATAGGTTTGAGGGCGTGAAACACCTAAGGCCCTGTAGCTTATCCAACGAGGACGCTGTTGAACTGCTCAGAGAACAGATGTGATTAGAACACGTTCTGTTCTTAAGGAATTTCCCGCAAATGCTACAGCGATCAGACATATTTTATGATTCAGTTTGAGTATATTTCAGATCATGTGATAGTCTCATTCTTTTATACTGCAAATCTTTTTTCCAAAAAGGGCATGACTGTGTTTTGTGTGAAGTAAGAGGGTGTTAAGAACAACAAGGCAACAAAGTGCTGGCTTTTATGTCAAGATAAACATGTGGCATCCAGCCTGTGCAAAACTAACTCAACAGATATAAAGCCAACTCTGGCTTTTTTGTTATGTGCAACTGTCAGTGGCACTGCCAGGGGTTGCCCTTAGTAAACTAGAGAACTCCCCCGGTGGTGGACTGAAGAGCCCAAAGAGCCGTTCATTCTGAAGAGGAGAAACACCTCTTTCTTCATATAGAAATACTTTTATAACTCACATGTTCGTTTTAATTCAGGTAAAAGGCCCAAACGGTGAGCCTGGAGCTGCTCTGAGAGATGAGGGTCATCGGAGATTAACCCGTGGCACTTTAGCGGCAGGGGGGAGACGAAGAGGGGGGAAGTCGCAGCCGAGCACAACAAACTACTTAGCTACCACCAAACATTCCTGCCCCTTCTCAGCTGCAATCCAGTAATGGATACTTCCTCAGCTCCTCAATTGGTCAAAATGTTTTCATACAATAATTTAATTCAGAAACACATTTACAAAGCAGGAGTAATCAATTTTAATTAGTTGATTTTTTTTTCCAGTCGCATAAAATGTAATGTACTACCATCGATCTCCTTTGTTCTTTAATGCAGTGCCTCTTTCCTGTAATTCGAAGCTTTTCTTTTTCTTTTTTTTCCTACTTTCGCAGTTAGCGATGACTTTCTGTGACAAGCAGCTCTGTGTGCTTTTTAGTACCAGCAAGTCAGCAGATTCAAGTAAAAAGACAGCTCAGTTTGATACTAAAAAACTCAAAGAGTGTGCTCATAATGCGGTTTGACAAAAAAAAAGATGGGTTCAGAAATGAAACGTCGACATGTCGGAAAATTTTTAAAACACAGTAAAACACAAAAAGACTTCATATAAAATCAATCATCAGAGATCACGGCTACTGATTTTGCAACAGAAATGTCTTATCTCGCAGAACAAAAGCTGTACTGACGTTATGTCGATGATATCATATCATATCATAACATATGTGCCTCTCAGCCATGACCTCAAATGTTTCCAATGCAAATCTTGATGAACAGAGGGTGCTACAAATGGTTATTAATTGACTAATGCATTTATTTTTACAGGTTTTAACAAAAGGTATAAAAATTATTAGTTGCTAAGAAAATGTCTCATATTGTATAACAGGTGTATCTATTCAATTCAATTCAATTCAGTTTATTTATATAGCGCCAATTCACAACACATGTTGTCTCAAGGCACTTCACAAAAGTCAGGTACATACATTCCAATTAATCCTAACCATTGAACAGTGCAGTCAGATTCAGTTATTTATTCAAATTGGATAAAAAGTTTTTCTGTCTAAGGAAACCCAGCAGATTGCATCCAGTCAGTGACTTGCAGCATTCACTCCTCCCGGATGAGCATGTAGAGACAGTGGACAGTCACTGGCGTTGACTTTGCAGCAATCCCTCATACTGAGCATGCATGTAGCGACAGTGGAGAGGAAAAACTCCCTTTTAACAGGAAGAAACCTCCAGCAGAACCAGGCTCAGTGTGAGCGGCCATCTGCCACGACCGACTGGGGTTAGAGAGAACAGAGCAGAGACACAAAGAGAACAAAGAAGCACTGATCCAGGAGTACTTTCTATGGGAAGGAAAAGTAAATGTTAATGGATGTAGCTCCTTTAGTCGTTTTACCTAGAAAGAAGGAACAGATAAACTCTGAGCCAGTTTTCAAGGTTAGAGTCTGAAAGAGAGCGCATAGAGTTAGTTACAGTAAAGCTCAGTCAATCGCCATGTCTAGGAGAGAGAAAGGGTTAAACACTGAAAGACAGGGCCATGTGGATCATCTGTAGAGGGTGAGCATTAAGTTGTTGCCTCAGAATAAGGATATTCTGAGGTTAACGGATGTCAGTTATGTATTAATAAAGTGAAACTTATATTATTACTTAGATGCATTACACAGTAAAAATGCATAAAAACTGACTTGTACATGAATTTACTTTCAATTTAACTACATGGAGGTATGTCTCAGTAAATTAGAATAAAGCTAAAAGGTTAATAAATTTCACGAATTCAACTCAAAAAGTGAAACTTTTACGTTATAGTCAATTAACACAGACTGATGTATTTCAGGCTTGTATTTATGTCAACTTTAAAGATCATGGCTTAAAGCTGATGAAAACCCCTAAAATTCAGGTAAATATTCTAATTTTTGAAGTTTCTAATGCCTCAAATATCAGAAATAAAAGCTTGAAATATATCACTGTGCGTGTAATATACCTATATAATGTACGAGTTTTATCTTTTGAATCTGAAATATTGAAATGAATTACATTTTTGATGATGTTGTAATTTACACCTAAAAAGGGCCTCAGACAAGCATTTACCCATTCTGAGAAATGACCCTGCAACCTCAACAACCTGATCTGCAAAACTTTTATGTGTTCATAGTAGTTTTTCTCTGTAAATGGAGAAAAGAAGACTGCATCTGCATGACTAGGATCAAAATGTGTTTTCTTGAAACCACCGCTGCTCCATGGGTTGTCCTTCATATCGTCGAGGCCCACTGGCCTTTCAAATCCTATTAACTGATTGAGGCAAAATGCAAGCGGCAACAGCAGCAAACAATGCAGAGCTTGTGTCCGAGCGACACACCACAGAAGTTGTGTTGTGGTGTCAGGAGGAAGAGCTGCCTCCGTCACGGGCAACTTACAGTGACAAGCCTATCCTCCTCCAGTGATCCAACCGCTCCTCTCACTGAGGAGGTGCTCAGCTGTAGATACATACACACGCACACACTCACACACACACACACTTACACACTTTAATATCAACACGGTGAGCTAAGTTTGAACTAAAACACTTTGAAAGGCAAATGAAGGAATGAAATGAGGGGACGATACACTCAGTTGGCATCCATTTCCGGTCATGGCACTTGACTATTAAAAAAACTAAACAAACCAGAGTCCAAAGCGTAATTTTACTGATCAAATTATAGCATCTTAGACACAGAGTACTATTGAACTGTCCTCACAAAGACAGCTCTACAGACTGTGACATTCTGGTGACATTGTAATCGTGTGTCAACTCTTCTCCAGTCACCAGGCTGAATACACTAATCATGTGTTTTGGATCAGCGATTTCATGGTCTTCAAAGGGGACCAGGAATTGGTGGCATGACCCTGCACACAGGGTGAGATCCTTCCTTCCCTCAGAAAGCAGGAGAGAGGGGATGGATGGAGTGTGTTAAAAGAGACACATATGAGCCAGAGAAGATAAATATCGCCATCTACTGGGGAAGGGCGGGATGGGGTGGAGCAAAGCAGAAGGGGGAGGAAAAGCGCGCTGGCAGTTTACCCTTGCGGCCTGTCTTTCACTGAGACCTGTCAGAAACATTTAGACACACTTGCCAAGACAATGGGCCACACATCTACAGTGGCAGACGAGTCAGGATGAAATCACCATCAACTGAGGGAGGAAACTTAAAGGCCTTCGTCTTGATTTTTTTGAAAAGGAGAACAAACAGAGTCTGTAAGAGATCACACTAAGTGACAAAGAAAAATGCTGGCTAAATCTTATTTTCTGGAGGCACCCAACTAGCAGCAACAGCCTCGCTTTGGGAGAACGGGATTAGAGCACAAACAGCACAGTGCTGACAGCATGAAAAAACAGGGTCAAAGAAGTAGCATTTGCCTTTCATCTCATTAAGCCCAATCAGGAGGAAAGAAAAGACAGCTCGTCAGATCCAATAAGAATTCATCATTTCAGCCTTCCTCAACCTGTTCGGTTACAAACAGGAGGATGTGGTGGTTTGAAAATGACAAAAGCATATATATTTGCCCCACCTGAATATTATCCACCTTTTCTAAGAAGCTCAAACAGAAGTTTCAGGTTTTGCAACATAATTGCCTGAAACAGCTCGGTAAAATCGTGAGAACAGCAAATTTTTTTTTCTTTTACACGAGAAATGCCTTTGATGATCAATGTTAATTTTTTCATTGGCTTTTAGAACTGTTTGCAGAGATGGTCAGAGAAGTCAGCTGATTTTCAGCTACCAGGTCACCATAATAAGTTCTTCCTCAAAAAAGATTTTGTTGTCAAAAGTTGTCAGTTTTCACAATTTGTTAGGTGTTTAAGAACCAATTTAAAACTGTAGTTTCTACTGAGTAGTCCATTTTTCATTCATGCTGCAAGACAGCGAGAGAGAGCAGGACTGGGGAGAAAAAAAGAAAGGCTGAACACAGTACAGAAAAGTTGCTCTGTTTAATCCTTTTAAGTTTTCTACTTAAAAGTCATGGAACATGCTGGACTTAGGAATGTTGGGATTCCTTTGGAAAAGTAAAGATTTATATTTTCAAGAATATACACACAGAGACCGCTGCCTCAGGAACCATAGTCATGCTAACTGAGCTAATCCTGTAATACAGTCCTAAAGAGAGTTTAAATGTAATCTCTGTAAACATTCGGTATTTATTTAAAAATATTTGATGAGCACTCCTACCAGGAAGGCCTGGAAAAAAACATTTTGAATGACTTTCCTACATCTTATATCATAGCTCAAAATTTGCTTAAATCATGAGAAGCTTTTACAGAACCAGAGGTCTGCAACTGACCCAAAAGGTCTGATCGGTACATCTTCATCTGGTGTAAGACCAGCTTATTGTTATCTTGAGGAAAATTGTGGCTTGTTAAAGGGAAAGCGCAACAATCAGAAAGAACCTGAACTAAAAGAAAAATGAAAGTTGTGAGCGACTGGCGCACCTTGTGTAGCGACATGAAGTTCTTTAGCAAATTTTAGCCGTTAAGAAACTATCACGTGGCAGCAGGAAGAGAGTACATGTTTTCACCAGGCTCTTCCAAATGAAGGTAAGGAGAGGAGACGACCCACAGTGAACTACTATAATGTCACATGGGGTGGCGTGTTACAGAAGAGGGGCTGAGTTGGCAAGCAGCTCAGCAGCAGACACACACCTGTTCTGACATTTTCTGTCGACCTTGACACAGAAAACACATGACAATGCCAATCTCTGCATTTCAAAAGTACAGGCTCGCTCTTTTTTTTTTGCTTCCCTTTTCTTATCCCCATGACACCTAAAACCACTTTCCACGTACTTTCAGAGCCATGAGGTAGCAAAAGAGCAGAAAGGAGAGACAGACAGGAGGACAGTTATGTAAAAAACATAAACCCTTATAAGGAAAGACATTCTGTTTATAGGAAACATACAAGTATTGCATACTGGACGACTACTAACAACTATCTGGGTTGGCTGCCTCTTTACAGGACCTCAAGCCAATAATACCTTTCTTTAAATCCCAATGTACACAGTAAACACCACTTGGGGAGCAAAAATAAAAGAGGGGATTATCGTCTACTCTATATTCTGTGGTTATTATCTGCTCACCCTTCCTTTTGAAGTTTATGACTGAGCTACACTGCACCTATCCATCTACTGTTTTAATCAAAGAGAAAGCAAAGCATGTGCTGCCAGGAGAGCTGTATACAGGAAAACAAATGCAATCTTCCTGTTAATCTCTACATTAACAAGAAGTCGACAGAGTTGACGCACAAGCCGGGGAAGGCAGCCAGTCCAGGTGTTGGATAATTGTCAGTTAAGCCAGTGCCAGCGGTGGCTTCTTTGAGCGGTGCCAACCTCTGCTTCACTAGTTCCTCACACCTTTGCCCTACCATAACGATAGCTCTTAAAAGGTGAAAACTGAAAGCAGAAAAACACCAAAGCTGATGAACTAATATAACACACCAATTATCATAGTTATAATAATATTATTTATTGTTGCTTTTTATTTTGATGCATTGCATTAGGCAAACCTATAACACTGAGATCTGCTGTTTATTGCACAGAATATTATATTTCTTTAGCTATTTTGCTCTTCTTTAAGATACAGAGTTTCTAAAAATTATTCATACCCTGGCAGATTTAGATTACATTTTTTTTCATTCAACTAACAAGTTTATTTTTGATAGGAAATGAAAAATGCATCGTTCAAAAGATAATAAAATAATGCACAAATATTTTTCTATCATGTTAATAATGGCATGTCGAAAATTATTTACATCCTAAAAAATGGTGATATTACTCCGTCAGAAACAACACGCTGGCAAAATGTTTAAAAATTATTCTAAACCACAGCAAATGGCTTTGAACAGACATGACAACTGTAATTTTATAATAAGGTAGATGGGTGGCATTCCTTAAGACTCCGAACGATGACTCGTCCATGTTTCTCACAACTGAAAATATTTCCAATTGGTCTTGAGTAGTAAGCGGGGTAAAAATGTAGTTCCCTTCTTTCTGCCACATGACTTGCAATGTACAGCAACAGGTAGAGGAGGGTCAGGGCTGCGTTATTCTATGCTCTATGCAGCCCAGGAAAAAAGTGGGTGCTCAGGCACTTTCTCTAGCATTTCGTTAAAAGAGCTTTAAACCCATGGAACAGTGTGAGTGGGTATTCTAAATTACAACTTTTCAACAACTTGGTATGACTTTATATTTGCAACCAGCTCATCCCTAAGACGTGACACGCTGCTAATCCACTTCCTGACCATCCTTCTTAAGATTGAATAATCATAATTCAATAAGTTACGCAAGTGCTCTTTTGTTTTTAGTGGGTTTAAAGAAGATTTATCTTAGTTTGTGCTCCTCGTCCTTTCATTTCAGCTAAGACACTTTCACACTATCTCCTTTTTTCCAGATTCCCCAGATAAAGCCCCAATCTCGGGACGCCACACGCAGAGAAACGCTGAAATCCTATTAGCATTTTGCTTTCATAATTTTTAATCAAACCCCAGAAACTGACACATATTAATTAATATCTATTACCAGGTTTTTTTTTTTTTGTCCTTCTCCCGGAGAAGACGTTCAGGAGAAAAGAAGCAATTAACTTTACAAAATAATCAAAAAAATTGTTACAGAAATCTGATAAATGTCATGTGAGGTCCCGTCTGAATGTACGAAGTGTAATACATTCTTGCTGTCATATTCCATTAAACTGCTATTACAGCCTTGATAGAACTATTAGTCACTACATTATTAATAACATTAATGTATTTACATTTTTGGTGTACAAGCCTGCTTTCAGGCCATAATTTATGAAGGCAACTTCAGATATGTTGGAACATTCTCCATCTGAGCTCTTTTGTGTTGGTTATTGATTGTGAAAACAGTCAAAATCCAAAATCTAATACCCCTCTGCCCCCCTCCCATTGCCTTTAATGTATTGGACTGGGCTGTTTACATTAAAGGGACTGGGATAAAGTGCATTTACATCCGAAGGCAGAAGTTCATAATTTACATTTCCAACATTTATTAGAGGTGACAAACGAGGGTTTGGTCCACTCATGCTTTTCCACAATGCAGCACTCATTCAATCCATATAAATTACAGCTGGGCTAGAGAGTGCAAGAGCAAATTATTTGATATGTATGCATGTATGACTCTATAGGGGGTTACTAAGACAAATAGGAAATTACTTGATTAGGCCAACAGTGGTTAACAAAGAAAGAAATATGAGACTAAGTGTCGGCCCAATCAAGTTTTAGCATAAATATTTGGCCCTCAGTCAAAAATACCGCATAAGTGTGGAAGCTTTAACCTGCTGTGGTGACTGTATTTCACTGTACGACTCTTTCACACAGTATGGATGGCTCTTTTAAGCATCGCAGCTCTGACTGCTTATCCTTAGCTGGCGCTAATATTATTCAATTAAAAGAAACTTGCCTAAAAGGCAGTATTATATTACATAATTAGGCGAGGCAGCATTTTCAGAAGTGTAGTTACAAATGCGCTGAGGGGATCCTAGTATTTGAACAAATATCTGGCGCTGTAGGGGAGCTTGCAGACAAATTAACAGCTAATAACTTACTGGGAAGCCAGATAAAAAGAGAAAAAATGTTCCCCAAAGTGTCAATTACAAATATTTTTTTTCCCTCTGATTTCTGCACTTGTGAGAGTGAGAGAGATGCTAAAAGGGAATTTGAACAGTGTGGGTTGCTCATTTTATGTATTTTTTTTGTTTTCTTTGTGCAAGCTGAATTGATTCTGCAAGAAGCTGGATAGCTTAGAAAGCATCAGTACGCGGCCCCTTTATGAGAGCACGAGCTGGCCTGAGAGGAGACAGATGGACTCAGAGGCAGAGGAAATGAAGGGGGATTCAATCAAATTCATGTTCATTAAAAATCAGAGGGCATCTCCAAAAAAAACTGAAATATGCTGACAAATCAGAGGGTCTCAGTACCTGAATTACCATAGTCATTTACTTATTAAAACCAGGATGCTTCCTGTCAATCAAGAGCCATCACATTCCCCATTTGCGGCGGAAAGCCCCCGTAATTGCTTCTCATACTAATCAACACAACTTGTGTAATTATGCCTTGAAAGTGACATTGGAGGCTGAGAGCGATGTGAGCAGTCTTGACAGCAGAGACATCTCGGATTCGTCGGGAGATTTCCAGCCTCGCTGCGAGGAGACAAGCCGCTCTCAGACCAACTTACTCACTGGAGCAGTTTACAGCCATAAACACAAAGAAAAGACAATAAATCACGCTGAAGTAATTACAAAGCAGAATGGAGAGTATAAAGAAAGCTAAGCTCAATAAGACCACTTTCCCAAGTATATTGAGGCAAAATGGCTACACTGTAATTAAACCGGGGTCGTATTTCTATCATTTCTTAAGTAAACATATTGTGACAGTTCACTAAATTGTGGGAGAATAGGAAATTACAGCTCTGTTACCGAGCCGTTTACATTAATATACTAGCTGTGACAAAAACCCTGCAAATAAAGTCCTAAGTATTCATTAAAGTTTATTAAATTCAGCCTAATCACAGACTTTACATATGTCTCCAAAATGAACTTTGTGCAAAACTAACTCAAACATTCCTGTGAGCTCAGTGGAGCTATATCCAAACCATATTCCCAGGCTGCATCTGTCACCCGGCACACCGCGGCCCAGCTCAGGGAGGTCAGGGCGAGGTCAAATTACTGCAACAAATCAAGAGCTCTGACTTAAGACATGAGACTATCTGCTTAAAACGTGTGATTTTTATATGGCAAGGAGAGCCCAGCTCCCCTTCAGTGTGAACGTTTCACCGAGACATTTTCATAGAATAAAAATGCTATCACAGGGGTTTGTGATGCAGATCGAGTCCAGCTGAACACCCAAGGCAGAAACCACAGAATGAAAATGATTTTTTTTAAATGGGTTGGACTCATCTGTGCTCATCGTTTTCAAAGAAGTGGGTGGAACCAAGGCAAAAAAAAAAAAAAAAAAAACATCAAAAAGAAGTCAGTTGATAATTCTGGCACACTATGAGTGGAATGAGCCTAATCATTTCATCTGCAAACAGAAACGAAAATGAAAGATTTATGGCTCATAAAAAGTTCAAACGACCAAAAAAACCAAAATCCCTGTCTGCGTCATTCCACACTCATGACCTCCAAACTTCAGCACATGTTGGAGACAAAGTGATAAAATGGCTTTCTGTGGCCAAGTGTGAGCAAAACAACTACAGTAACTGACATAGAAAAGAGACGCTTTTACAGGAAAAGCGTGTGTGATTCACCCCAACCCCCTGCGTTCAACTCCTAATGAGTCAAAAAGTGTGACCCGCACTTAAACAAGACGTCACAGCCAGAAGCTGTAAACTCAGTGCCCCCCCCCCCATCAGAAGCCCGCAACGTTGGAAGGACCTGGAAGATGGGCTCCGAGCATGCACAATAAATCTGACGTGAAATCATAATCATAAAAGCAATTAGCTGACCCTGCGCCACTCGTCCTTGGACATGACAGTGAGAATTCATACAGAGTCCTCTAAGGAGGCGGCGCGAAGAGGAGAAAAAAATGTAAAAGTGCAACACAGCAAAAATAAATCGAAGGGCCCTTCCTGTGTCATTAACCATGGAAACAAACTGATGCACAATAATTGCGGTGAAACACAGAATGGAGCTTTTATGCTTTTTGAAGAGAAAACCTAAACCACGACTGCTGAAACAGATGCAGACTGAGCATTTCTGACCCTATGATTTCAGGTCACTTCCATACATCACACCCCCCTTCATCAGGTCTGTTGGTGCATGAAAGATGATGTTAGTTATTTAAAAACTGAAAGTTAATGCCTTTTATGTGCTTTGTGCTGTGTGGAACTTCAGAATCAGATCAGATAACACAAGTGCACAAATTTGTGAAATCTCACAACCTTGAATTCACACACACACACCCTCACAACTTTCTGCTCAGTAATTACAGCGGGGCCGAACGAGTGGCTGCCACCTAGTGACTGTCTTACCCAATAATCATGAAATATCTCCATTGCTCGCGCCCCCACTCGGATCATAACTCTCCTTTACTGCAGACAGCTCCAATAAAGGATTACAATTACAATTAAAGTAATGAGCAAAGAGGAAAAAAAGGGAAAAATCTCTGAGAAGGTTCCCTTGGCTAACTGAATGGTAGCCCAGTTTCTTGACAGAACGGAGTTACCATACCGGACCAATTACCGGCTCTCATTTCGTATTCTGCCCCAATAATTAATTTGAAGCATGTTGAAACCTGCAGTTCTCAAAAATTGAAATGATGGCTTTAAAAGTGATTCATGTGAAATAATTAGAGATCTGAATTTTCAAACAAGATATTAAGTTCTTGTTCATGTTTGGTTTATGGAGGCTGAAAAGTTAAAAGCTTAATCGTAATCACTTTGAAGTGTGCAGTAGTTTCATTGTGTTTTTTAGATTTGAATCTATCTAAAAAATAAAAAAAAGCACACATATAATATAAATCGCTACATATGTAGTGCCTTATACAAGTATTCAAACCAACATAGTTTTCAATCGGTTTCACAAATAAAAATCTGAAATGTGCGGCATGCATATGTATTCATCCCCCTTTACTCTGAATTTCTCTGAAATGACATGGTTGATGACCTAAACTCACAGGCTAGGCAAACAGGTAAAATAGGTGTTCTGGTCAGATGAGACTAAAACTGAACTTTCTGGCCAACATGCAAAACACTGTGTGATAGAAAACTAACACCCTGAACACACCATCCCCACTGTGAAAAAGCATCATGCTGCGGGGCTGCTTTTCTTCAGCACGGAGGAAGAAGCTGGTCAGAGATGATGGGAAGATGTATGGAGTTAAATACATGGCAGTCCTGGAAGGAATCATGATCCAAAATGATGATCCAAAAGACTAAAGACTGGGGCAGAGGTTCACCTTCCAGCAGGAGGACAAACACAGTCAGAGCTGCAATGAAATGGCTCAGATGAAAGTGTAATTATGTGTTAAAATGGCTTCGACCTAAATCCAATTAAGAATCTTTGGGCTAAACTTGAAAACGGATGTTCACAGATGCTCTCTGGATTGATTTTCAGCCATTTTGTAAAAGAAATGGTTACAAATTTCAGTCTTTAAATGTGTAACCTGGTAGAGACATACTCCCAAAACACTTATATAACTATAAGCTAAGCTATAACTGTGACGAAAAGTGTTGGTACTAAACATTGACTCTGTAGAGCAGACGATTAATTCACGTCACACTTTTCAAATGTTTGTAAAATAAAAAATTGAAACCAAGTGTTATTTTCCTTCTTCGTCATAGCCATGCACTGCTTCGTGTTTTACTGTGACATAAATCTCAATAAAATACACAGAAATGTGGGGTTGCAACCTGACAAAATGTGAAAAACGTCAAGGGGAATGAATACTTCTCCAAGGCACTGTGAACATGTTCGAAGGAGATAGTATCACTCAGGCAAGACCCCAGTTCAACCTTTGACTTCCTGGTAACACCACTGTTTTACATTAGGCTTACACCCACATGGAAGTGCAGGAAAAAGAAAAAAAAATCTCTTTCCAGTGCCAACATATGAGCCACATCTGTCAGCCAGCGCCTCCTGGGACGCAGCGAAGGAGCCGACAGCGAGGAGTGAAACGATGAGAGAAACAGTCTGACAGAACAATAAAGAGGTTACAGTAGCTACAGCGGTCCCTTCACGGCTCCACTAGTTACTATTAGTTTGACCTCAGCTAACCAACCAAAATTCCTGCCCTGAACACAATCATCTTCAGTTCCCCCTTTACGCCGAGGCGGCTACACTGTAGCAGAGGGGCTACGGAAATTTGAAGACTGCTGAGCCAAAACAGATCACTTCAAAGCGGCTTATTTAACGCTTGCTAAATTTTTCATCACAGTCGCTTAATATCCTGGGGAAGCAGGGCTTTTGATGCTGATGCGAGACCGCGGATGTTCTCCTTACAATTCTTTTTCTCCTCCCTCTGCTGTACTAAAATCCCCAAACCTGAACACATAACACACACCCGGGTTTCATCCTATCTATGCCAACATGCACACGCTGACTGACAGTGATGCACCTACTGCTAACATAAACCGCACGCTTGCATTCTTACAGACAAACACACATTTAGTCATTTGGGGCCTGGGTTGAGGGCACAGAAAGTAAATAACTGGTCTCATGCCAGGAAGGATATTCTAAAGTACAAGACCTGAGTTTGACAAACGCTGCTGCAGACTCAACAATAAAAGCACACACTGCAACTCTAGGTGAGCTCAGATATTAGTCTCCAACTTCTTATTTCATTGGAGCAGAAAAATGGGTTTTGATAACAAATCAAATAGATTTTAATTGATTTTAATTGAATGTTTGGTTACATTTATTTATCAGGATAGACCAAAGGCTAAAAAATAAAAAAGGAGCAAACTTTTTGATTGCTTTTTCATTTTTAAATGTCAGTCACGAAAAAACTGAGATTATGCTATGACAGCTGTAACAACATCCCAAATTTTCAAATCTATATTATACCTACCAATCTACGGATGGCCCAATCATGACGTCGTTATACTTATCTGGAGCCGTATAAGATGCAGAATCTGCTGGCACCACGTCTAAACCCTACCAATAAACTCAGTAGCTATGAGTTGCAGCAAGAAAAACAAGCTTTGATTATGCAAAAGGTTTTTTCCTTATATAAAAACATATTTATTGGTTCAAAAAAAAAAGCCATCTTATGTTTTTTTTTGTTTTTTTACCAAAAACAACCATAGAACCATCTAGAGAGCTCTAAGGAAACCCTTTATTAAGGAACATTTTTATTTTTCAAAGAAGAATTCTGTTAATAGGGCATCTAAACCAGAAATAAATATATATAAAAATATAACACTAACTATAGCAGCAAGGCTACTTAAGATCTGCCGATGTTCTCTTACTCATATAGTCAATTTTAATGGTTTCCTTCATGGGATTAAAATACAGGCTGTAAGTATGTCATCAATGAAACAATGAATATAGCTGCGGTGTTTTCGAAACAGCTTGCTTACTGTACATCTGTGCTGATATGATAATTAGCCATGCGCTAATCACCTTACACTAACAGCTGCAAACGCAGATCACTTCAACCGAGATGGAGAGATGAGGTGTAATCACTGACCCAGATAAGGATCAATAATCAATGATTGATTCTGATCAGGACCGTGATCCCGTGTTTGAGATCAGATCAGTATATTGTGATTCATTGCCTTGAAATGACCCATGAAGATGAGTTGCAACATTTGCCGCTGCATGCGTACAGGGTGAATACAACATCTCTGTGGTTTTTTGCTGATGCAAAATGAGCAGGGCTTTTTGCAGGTGTATAAAAAAGCCACCAACTAAATATAATAATATGCTTCGATGTTTGAGTTTAGGTCGGCCAAAACGCATTTAACCCTACCTGGTGAAGTAGTTTGTTATTCTTTAAGGCTTCATTTCAGAAGACCCCGTAGTTATGGAATAGATGCTATTTTCTTTAGCAGGGTCAAATTACTGGATTGCGCTATGCCAGCAAAATAACCCAATGAATGTGGCAAATCCACTGAAACCAGGTTAAATCTGTCCAAAAAAAGCGTTAAAACCTGGAAGGATTGCAATGGAACACAATGCTTACCAACGCAATGTAAGGAAATGTAGCTGACCATCAGCTTTTTCCACATTTAAAAATGTGCAGTATCAGGACTCATGTATGTAGAGTCTGTAAACAAACCATTTCATACCCATGTACGTAAACCACTGTGTAACACTATTTTTCAAGTATTTTTTTTTTATTATGGAGATAAATTGTCATTAAAAATGCTGCAATCTCACATTTAATTCAGTTGCAAATGACTTTATAAAATGTTTATATTATACTCTATTTCCACTGATTTTGGTTCAGATATCCCTTTTTGGCCAGTTAACTTTTATAAAAAATGACAGGTTAGAACCCCTGGTCAAACTAAAATTACTTTAAGCAACGATCTGCTGGTATATATATACTGGAGTCTCAATACCACATTTCCTCATAGGAGACTTGAACTAGAGTACAGCAAATTACTATAACTGAAATGACCAGAATTTTGTTTATAAGCTTATAATTTTAAAATTTCCAATATATATTTATTTTAGCAACATAAATACTTGGGGGAATAAATCATTCAATAATAAAGTCAAATAAAAAAATTTTTTTGGGTTTCTTCTTAAGTACTTGCCACTCCTGGGGTGAGCAAAAAGGTCCAAGGAGGGTGGGAACTGAAGGTGGAGAAAGGCAGGATGGAAGCAGCTAAAAGGCAGCAGCAGCGGCTGGCAGCGACTGATATCTCTCTCCACTGTGGAGGCTGCGTCTCTGTAACTGCAGGTCCAGAGCGGCCCCTCTGGGTTGTGTGGTGGCAAAGGCTGTGGCACTGACCCCCTGAGCTGGGTCCTTTTGCCACTAAGGAGAGTCCGTGCAGTGTGCCAAGGCCTTCTGATGAGGGCGAGGTGAGTCAGAACCTGTTAACATGACTGGTGTCCCCAGTTTGACACACAGCACTGTCTGACACAGCCATGTGCACATGAATGTTATACAAGTGTGAGTGTGTGTGTGTCTGTCTGCTCTCTCTTCCTCCTGTCCTTCCCAACCCTGCCAGCACTCCCTTTCCTCTCATCCAGATAAAATCCTTTCAGACACAAATTTCAATTATTCACCTCATCCAAATAATGCCATGTGACAAGAATTATCCCTACTGTAATAATCCACTTAACTGGGAAAGAGCAGCTCATCAAAAAGAGAAAAGAGAACAGAGAAAAGGGGCTGGAAGTGAGGAGGGTGGTGGTGGGACTTGTCAGTCGGTCTCGAATCAGGACCTTCGCTACAAGAATTTCTTCCCTTTTTGAGGAGGCAGCCTCAAGTGCGCCAGGATGATGAAATTGAAGTAAATTGAAAGAAAGCCTGGGAGAATGCTCCCACAATCAATAAACGCAGGATTAAATTAGCCTTGGCATGAAGGGATGATGGGGGGAAGATGAAGAGTGAATGGTGGCGAATGACATTGAGACATGCTGGCTGAACAATACAACCTGGGTGTTGTGCCCATACAAGGACACTGAGTGTACCTGGGACGTACTCCATCCCATTTAGGAACAAGAACCCGCCTAATAAACACTTTCCAATAATCATTATGAAAGATCTACTGATGCTTACTGTTGATAGAACTCAAACCTGAACTACTTATTTAAGCATGCATTAAGCAAGCAGCCGCTGGTTTCCGGCATCTTTCTCTAAACCATTTTCTGATAACAACGCAGATTTTTCAGCAAAACAAATCAAATCTGCTCTAAAGACAAGACCGCATAGGTATGTAATTATTAAAGTTACAGCCACAGGAAAATTGAACCATTTCTTAATTTGTTTTCCACTCTATAGGAAAAATAAAACATAAGGTTATCTCCCCATTATGTCTACAGGTTATCAGTGTGATGTAAAACTGAAAACTGTTTTGTTTTTTACTTAACCACGTAAAACAAATGACATTAGAGCGACATTTGGTTTAGCTAACTGATCTGCACTTCCATTAAACCCCCACGCTTCAATCAGCTAACTCGGATAAGGTTCTGCCTCCTTACCAGTGCTTCTCTGGGCCGAGCTGCCCCGTCATCTCGAGGAGGAAGGCCAGACTGCAAAGACAAACAAAGTGCGATGTTACGGTGCCATCTGCTGGACAACACAGGAAACGACGGCTAGGAGGTGTTTTCCTATAAAAGATTTTCTTGTAGCCGATTGGTTAAAGTGCAGAAATGTACTGTATATAGAATAGGAACAAGATCCATTAAAAAACAAAACTGCTGACATTTATTATACTTAAATGTACTGAATTTAACCTAAAAAGCTCACAAAACAAAAATTATATTGCTGAATATAAAAAAATTCTACTTAGGTGTTGAATAATCAATAAGATACATTAATTATTAATGTTACACATATAAACTACTGCTATGTATTCTTAAAATGTTTATCTTATCTTAAGTTAATCTGTATCTATAGTTTTATTGCAATTCTAGCTGCCTTCAAATATTTCTATTTCGTTATTATCACATATGTTTCTCACTATAATTGTTGTTTTATTACTGATTAACAACAGTAATAACATTGTTAGTTTTTGCAAGTAAAATCCGAAGTTTTTTATTTGCATTTTCTTTGTATTACTCTTATTTAGATTTTAGAATATATGCTTCTCAGTGGTTGTTTTACATGTGGCTAGTTCATTAGCTCTTCATCATTGTTTGTGTGTTTTTCATTGCCAACTTGTTTTTCATTAATTGACTAAATTTATGAATAAATATAATATGCAAAAAAAAAAACTTTTGGTAGTAGGAGGTGCTGCTATTACTCAACATCAGAGGAAAAACGTTTTGAAGACTAAAGAGGACCCCTAAAACAACAGGTGGATGGATTGTGTCCAGACCAGCAGAGCCTCATGACAGTTTTGGACCAATCAAGACAAAACAACAAAAGTAAAGAAGCACCAACAGAATCCAACAGAAAAAGAAGGAATTATAAGATGGTCCTTATTTATGCATGAATGCATAAAAGTCCCTTGATCTAATTTTAAACTCAAAAAAGTGGAAAGTACATACTGTTGGCTGGTGTGAATGAAGACCAAAAGGGGTGACAGTTCTTAGTTTTGAATAATTTATTGAATATGAAAAAACATCAGATTTTTTTTTTTTTTTCAGTAGTTGACCTGTACATCCAAGCTGATCAAGGGAAAGTCATCTGACTCCAATCTCTAGCTGATCGGTGAATTGATTGGTAAAAAATAAGGAGCAAAGCAATGAAATTTAATGGAAAAATAACCTCTAGAACAGCGAATGAGCTTTCTGACAACCATTTTATTTCTAAAATGAAATGAGTGTAACCTGTGGTTCAGATTGATCCTTTAAGCAAGGGGTTACATCAATTCAACGATTTATTTCACGTTAGGTAATATAATCACAATGTAAATGTTTGGCACCATATAGGCTGGGGGGGGATGGGGTCTAACTTTGTGGTGCAGGATTATCATCTGATAGTTGTCTCAGTGAGTATAGCGTTGTGAGACTTGATTAATGCTTTGGTAGCATGCACTCTGCCTTTAACATCCGTTTGTTAAATCACGCGTGCATTTACAATACAATCTTGTAACTCAAGTGATAAATAGACAAATATGAAATCCTAAAGCCATCCTTTTCTATAATGCCTGCTGGCAATTGTTTAAAGACTAACAACAAACTCCTACCAGCCAGCCCTGTGGCTCTTCTTGAATGACCTTTCCATTGCCAAAATCAACAGCCTCCCATGAAAGTCATGACTACATGTTCAGAGAGAAACAACTTAGCAACATGGGAGCGTAATAAATGGCAGCTAAGTTAGATAAACAAGCTGTGTTGTCTGTGAAAACATATGGCAAAACCTAGGCCTCGTTTATATCCACTTCTTAACAGCAGTTTGTGTGAGAGGAAACTTTTAAAACGTTCCCCAGTTAGCATGCTAACTAGCAAGCATGCTAGCACCTATTAGCTGAGCAGTTATTGCAGTAGCCGCTAAAAGGGCTGATGGCTACAAGCAACAAATTAGAAGCACATTCGAAGAGTTCCCGGTGATATCTGGGGAACAGGACGTAAATGTTGGGTGAGAGACAAAGAAAGACCTGTGTTGGTGGTTCAGGTTGCTCGGTGGATGCCATCTTCCTAGCTCCCCGATAGGTCGACGGAATCACGCTCGATTGTTTTTCCTGAAACAGACTCTTCTTTCACACAAATCTTTACTGTATTTGTTTAGTTTATTCAGGAGTCATCCCAAAAGCGGCTTGGCTTCTAAAACACTGGAAAAGCCCACGCTTAAAGACAACAATCAAAGGACATTTGCATTATATATAAATATTCTATATGCTCTTTGAAGAAACCTGTAATATAATATAATATAATATAATATAATATAATATAATATAATATAATATAATATAATATAATATAATATGAGCTGCAACAATTAAATTTTCCTTTGGGAATAATAAACTATTTTTGAATTTTGAATTGAATGAATTATATTCTGTTCCATCTGTAATTCTCTCTATAGTGTTCAAGAGCAGAAGCCTTAATTTCATGATTTACAATAACAATCAGGAACAAGCAGGCTTATCTCCAAGCATGCATCCATGGAGTCACCCAACCCAACACAATCCCCAAGCAAATGAATGAATATATGATACGTTTATTGTCATTACACTTAGTATACTGAATTTAGGAAAGGTTCTCCTACTAGTACCATAATCAAGAAGGAAGAACATAACAATGAAATATTACATGAGATACCTTCTACTAATAAAATAACATATAGGGTATTTTTAATGGCAGTAAGTAATACAACCTGCACATAATGCTTTAGAAAAGTAAGTTCCTATATATCCAGGATTAAAGTTTATTGCTTTAGTTTAGTTAATTAGTGTGGACTATTGCATTTAGAGGAGGGAAAGCGGAGTTTTTTGTTTGTTCTCAGAGAGTAAACCAGTTGATGACTGGGGTGACAAGATTCTTTAATTATTTTGTTAGCTCAAGAGAGTATTGGTGGGCAAAAGTCATTGTGGAGACTGTCGTGTACACCAGACAGGTCAAGAATGGAGTTATGGAGGTGTTTGGAGCAGGATTAGGTTGATGCAGATGTAAAACTGTGTTCGTATAACTTTATTTTCAAACAACTAGATATCAATGAAGACGGTCATGACTGTTTTCAACCATTTCATAGAAATGTGAAATAAACAAGCAAAAACAAACTCCTATTATAAATACATATAAGGATCAGTGTTTCTTCACAACTCCCTACATCGCATTTCTTGTCACTCAACTTTCAAAATAAAGGCCACTAGTGCCACAATAAATGAATATTTATATTATATGTGTGTGTTGTCATCTTTTCCCCAAACATAAAGGTATAAAGTAAGAAATGCTGTACCTCATTTAGCTGACATTGCATATGTTTAAAGACGAGAGTACGTAAAATCCTCTATAATCTTAATTTGCCTGTTTTATTGTTACGTCCTTCCCTTGTTGTCTTGATTAAACTACACATCCCAGCATCCTTAGCGCTCAAGTGGCGGTTCCGCGTTACGAAAAGGGCAGGGGTAGTTGAACGTTTAGCGCTGCAGTTTCGTGGTTCTTGGTCGAAAACTCAAAATTAATATCGGGTTTTAAGCTTGAGGATCATAATGACAGATGGGAGACCCTGCAAAGTATGTAACTTCACACGGCAGAAGTCGTACGGCGTGGTTGTTCCCTCGTTAGATGAGCTGAAGAAAAAAGGTAAGTTGATATGGGTAAAACATCTCCGAGAAACTGTTATTATGAGACTTCCTTTTATTAGTTGCGTTATTGGATATTTGGATCAGTTTCATGTAGTTCGGGTTCCTGTTGTTTGTCATTTAAGTTTTCTTTGGCACCTTAAAGGAGCAAAATAACATGCAAGTGAGAGAAATGTCAGTTATGGTCATTTAGTGGTATTCAGGATCCATGGTGGTTTTACTGCTCAGCTCAAGCTTGCTTATAACTCATAGTCGGTCTGGAGTTGTGTACAGAAACAAGTCAATCTCACTCGTGTTCTAACCTGCACGTCTTTAAATGAAAAAAAAAGTCGATCTGCTGTTTGTGTTCATTCCTAGATTCCTAGTCACCAGGCCTTTTTCCAGATCCCTGAAGCAATGCAGCCTCTGCCCATCAAATGCATTTAATTTACTTGGGCTGGGTTTGAATTAATAATTACTAACTTACTGTACTCGATAATGGCATTATAGAATTATCTCATTGTGTGACAGTGTCTAATAGTTTTGGTTTTTTTTTATCTGCAAAGAGTGCTATACATTTATATTCCACCCCCTGTACTCAGATACCCTTGAGTAAAATCGAGCTCAAGATATTCTTCTAGACTTTAAAGCAGGGTTAGCTCCTAAAAACTTTGGACATCTCACAGAGCACTATTCAATCGATTGCCTGAAAACAGAAAGAGAATTGCGACTGCAGGCTAACAAAGACATGGCTGTTCACCTAAATGTCATGGCAACTCTGGAGGAGCTGCGGAGATTCACAGCTCAGTGGGGGAATCTGTTGACGGACCAATGATTCATTGTGTCCTCCAAAAATCTGGCCTTTTTATGGCAGAAAGTTGTTGAAAGAAAGTCAAAAGAAGTCCCATTTTCAGTTTCCTTCATGCAGTGTGCAGAGACATGGCTAATATGTGGAGGAAGCAGCACCAAATCACAGCTTCGACAGTTTACAGTTAAGCCGATCAGAGTAGATGGGAAGATGGATTGAGTTTAATACAATTTATAAGGGTAATCCTAGAAGAAACCTTGGTAGACGCTGCAAAGACTTGAGACTTGGGTGGAAGTTCACCTTCGACTGTAACCATACAGCCACAAGAACAATGGAATAGTTTGGATCAAAGCATTTTCCTGTTTTAGAACGGCTCAGTCAAAGCCCAGACCTAAATCCATTTGAGAATCAGTGGCAATAGTTGAAAATCCATGTTTACAAACATTCTCCGTTTATTCTAAGCTTGATCTATTCTGCAGAGAAGAATTAAATACAAATGCCTGCCCCATTTTTCATAATTTGATTGATAATAAAGTTTGAAAAGCATGTATCCTTCTTTCACTTCACGGTTATGCTCTGCTTTTTTGTGGGTTTGTCGCATAAAATCCCAGTAAAATTAATTTGTGGTTTGTAGTTGTAATGTGGCATAATGTGAGAGTTAAAGGGGTAGAAATACGTTTGTCCCTGTATAGATTCTGAATTACAGTCTTTGTTCTTGTGATTTTTCTAGTGATGGATGAACTTTCTTAGGCATAACTGTTATTTAGTTAATTATACATCTATAACTCGGAATTTCTCCTCTTCCTACAGGATGTGAGTTTCTTGGAGTGAATCAAACTGACCCGGTCTCTGTGGTCCTTGAGGGTGACGGCACCATAGTAGAGGATCAGGCCTACTTTTTGTGTTTACCATTTAACACAAAGTTCATGTTGCTGCATGATAAAGAGACATGGGTTCCAGCTCGCAAGAGTAAGCAGAAACATTTATCTCAAGCTTGGATGGATTCCTGTTATTCTGCAAAGAAATGCGTATTTTTGTGTTTTGTTATTCTCTTCACGCTCACTGCAGTTGATGGTGGCACGGCTTGGATGGCGAGGGAGTCCGTGTTGCTGGATGCTGACGCCGTCGACTCCTCCATTCTTGCAGCACCGTGGTGGAATCTGGCGCTGCAGCTGAAGCAAGACCTGGCCAGTATCATCCTTATGTCTGAGGGAGACCTACAGGTACAGACAGGATTTCTCTGTTTCACTCAAGATTCCTCTCCTGTAGATTAGAAATAAGGCTGCATGGAAAAAAGTTTTCCTCTGCCAATTTAAGAGATTGGATCATACGAGCATGTAAAGTTTTCATTAATTTATTCATACTTTTGCATAGCTAAGTGTGTAATTTGGAGAGAATGTTGTACTTTCCCAGTCATTAGTGGATGCGCCGTGCTCTGAACTAGCCTCTGCCCTGGGCTTCCAAGAGAAGAAGACAGAGGAACTTCAGGAGACGCTGCAGAGGGTTTTGGATCGCAGAGAGGAAGAAAGGCAGTCCAAAGAGCTTCTCCAGCTGTACCTCAAAGCTGTGGAGAAAGAGGACAGACAGCAGGAGGACGCGAGCACGCCCAGCCAGCATGGTATAACAGATTTATTATGTGGTTACTGTTTATATTCTGCCCACATGGAAATAGTCATTGTAAAAGACAATCTGTGAGATTTTACTCTCGTCTCAATCCACAAAGTGGTTTTGACATATTTTCGCTTTTCAGCACAATAGACTTGTATTTCTTTTAAGATAAAGACGCTCAACAGAACCTTCTCCCCAGTTTTCAGCAAGGTTTTCTGCAACATTAATGCTTTTGAATTTACTGAAGAAACGTGTTGTTTACAGGGTTCCTATGGACTCTGGATCTTTGATTTCAGTATTTGTCAGGTCTGGAAAAAACATATAAGTAAGACGATGGAAAAATATTTGTAATTCCAGGCTCTATTTTCTAATTACTTAATCAACTATGTGTCCCTCTTGCCTTCTTTCGTTATTTTTTCCTTCCTCCCTAATTTGTTCCTGTTTTTCCTTTCTTACTGGTGCCCTTACTTTGTCTGTCCTTCCAACAGTAAGTCACTGACTAGCAGTTAAAGGTTCCTAGATATCTGGAAACAAGGAGAATATAAATCATTAAAATGTTTCATTAAAAAGGAAAATATATATTTTTAATAGGGTTTTTCCTCCACTGAATACATTTCTTTTGTGAGATTATGCTACTGTAATAAAAGATTCTTAATTTGCTCATCTTTACCAGCGGTTCTGATGATTTTGAAGGAGACTTTAATGAGTTTTCAAACATCTGTTCATAATCTTTGCTTTTGTGTTTAAGAATAGCAAACCTTTTCCACCACGTAATAATTGATTCAATAGGCAAAGATTTTATTTGCGTTAAATAAAAAAAAAACAATATTAAGGAGAAAATTTTAATTGGTGATTTGTTTTTAAGGTTTACCTAAATTCCTAGATAATATTTCAGCGACTAGATGTACTTTCTTCACATTGTGATTGATCACGGTGCCTAGTTGCACTTGCGCCCTTTGGTCACTAGATGGAATCATTGCTGCTGCTCAATAATCCCTCATGTTTCTCTCATTTACTATAATCTGTGCTTCTGATTTAATATGTCAGGTGCTGGAGGCGTGGATTTGCCCGACGGAATGGAGGTGGACTCTGCGTCCGGATTCATGTCCAGGACACTGATGGTCCTGAAAGGCAAAACGAGCCCAGAGACCCGACTCTCTACTGAGGATCTGCAGGTATTCTCCTCTCACTACTCGTCCATTATGCCTTCAGTCTTTTAAATAAAATAAAAACACCTTTATAATGACGCATCAGAAATACCAGACCTCTCTAAAAGCAGTAAATGGGAATTTTGAAGCAGAACATTTGCAACAAAAGTACGTTCCAGCTGTTCTGTGAACTGTCATAATTTGCGTCATTCCTTCTGGTGCCAGATTTTTCCTATACACCTCGTATTTTTCACACCTAACATTACCCTGCACATTAAGTCGACCAACCAGATATATGTCAAGCAAATTACCTGTAATTTAACCAAATTAAAAAGCCTTATTTGTTCTTAAACAGTTGTGTTGTTTAAAATGTACCATCTGCAGGCCAGATACATTATTCACCAGGAGGCTTAGCAGGCCGGTGGTCCTGGACACGCATTGATAGGGAACAAAATCGTGGCGTGTGATTGGCTCACAGCTGAACTTGTGCACTTGCTGCTCAGGGCGCACATTAATGCCAGCAAGCCTACTGAGTCTGGCGTGTAAGAATGAGGATGTACAGTGCCTGGCAGTGGTGAACATTTTCCACATGTTGTGACGTTACAACCAGATTTCAACGCGATTTTATTTGAGAGACCTACACAAACTAGTGCATACTAGGGCTGCAACTAACGATTATTTTGCCAATTATGATTTTTAATTGATCTGTTGACTATTTTTTCGATTAAGGGATTAATAATCAGATAGCAAGTAGGAGATTTTTCACACAGTTTATCCAGGTGGAGCTAAAACTAGGCCACTAGAGGAGTTTTGCATAGATCATATTTACAGCCAAGGAAAGTTTTTCATCTTAAATGCAAAATGATATATTTTGTGTACAGTTTGGGCTTTATAACTGCTCTGAGAGGGTTGTTCTTTCAGCAAATAACAAGTTATAGAGTCTCTATACTCCAGTTAACGATGACTCAATTCCTAATTTTGGTGACAATTATTTCAACCCAGTGCATACCTCATTATACAGTACTTTTTATTGCTTTGCAGATTTGAAACCTCCCAGTTTCGAGTCATTTTCAACTCTTAATGGTTTGTTTTGCATGATTGCTCTGCATAAACTCCGACCAGCTTCATGGTCCCTCCTGAAGAACAGTATCTTCACATCATGATGTACTTTTGTTTATGATGACGTGCAAGTGTTAGTTTTCTGCCCTACATTGTTTTGAACTGGACTTCTGATGGCTTCTTCACACAATGGCTTCCTACTCACCACTCTTCCTCTTAAGGTCAGAATAGTTTTCTACGTGTTAGTTCTCCTGTTAACATATTGTCCCAACTGAGCTGTGGATTGCTGCAGCTCCTCCAGTCACCTGGCCTTCCTGGCTGCTTTCAAGACGATGCACTGCTTTGTGTTTTTTTGTCAAATGAAATTGCAATAAAATTCATTGAAGCTTGTGGTTTTATTGTAGCAACATGAAGAAGTTCATGGGGTGGGAATACTTTTGCTGTAAAGCTAGAATCCTTGAGACATCTGAAGCTCATTAACCGAAACTGTTTTTATCTATAATTAAAAAACATTAGATTTGGTCTGTTTATTTCCAGTTGTAAGAGAGCAACACTATAGAAACACCTTCTGATCTATTCCAGCTTAACCAGTAACCGCTTTGCTTTAAGCCATGAGATTTTAATTAGTGCATACAGAGACATGTAGTTATTGGTCATAATAAAAGCTCTGATACGAACATCTCCTTTGTTTGAAATGATATTCGCCTCTGTGTGCATCTAGGTGGTAGTGAGCAGAGGGCTGGAAGCCATGCAGCAGGTGCTGGGCTGGGACATAGCAAGGACGACCACGCTGCTGCAGGCCTGCGAAGCGGAGCTGTCCACGCGCCTGAAGCAGATACGGGCCATGCAGTCCATCAGCAGCACACAGCAGGATGGCAGCAGACAGGAGGAGAGCGCAGCAATGGCGACCCAAGGCAGCAGCTAAGCCAAAGCTTTACTTTAGCAGAGACTGATAAGGATTCACACTAACCTGCCTCAGGGTCAGGACAATGGAATTTGCGCTGTGTTGCTGTTTATATATTCACTGCTGGAATACATAAATGTTAAACATGTGGATATCTGCATCGTTTCAAGAAAGCTGCAAAGGAGCCAAAGCCTAGAGAACCATTGGGCTTATTTGCACAAATGTGTTCAGATTGAGGTGCTTTTAATTTGAATTGGTATTTTGCTGGGAGAGAATAATTTCCTTGTGAATATTAACAAAACAGCACCCAGCAGGCTTATATAGCGATGTAACAGAGGCAAGTCAACGAACATGTCACCCAGTACCTGGCAAGTATGGAGAGCTAAATGTGCCGCGGTTCACTAAATAACGTGTTAAATAAATATTCATATATTTGGAAATTTAAATCAAATTGGTCATGCATTCACTGAGTAATAAAGTTATCTATAAGTCTACAAACATGTCTGTTACGAAATACATAATTACATGTGTAAATCCTTTAAAGATAAATTCATTGTTACAACCATATGTAATTATTGTAGTATTAATTTAATGATTTCATAGTCCTGTGTCGCAGCACATGGTGGATTTATTCTACTATTGATCCTTACTGGTTGATGTCAGTGGGCGGGACTAACACACCTATACACAAGGTGATTGGTCTGCTGTGGGTTGACCAATCTAACATCAAGGTGTATTTGACTAGCTAAAGTGACTGTTCATGTTATTTCATCATGCAATGTAGATAAGGGAACACTTAAATAATGATATATAGTTTAACATACAAGTAGTTCAAGTTTTACTTATATTAATGATTTACAAAGTGTATTTAATGTCTTAATGACACATACATATTAAGATTTTATTCAATGGATTTGTTACAGTTTTATTTAAAGTAGCATACATACAAGTATTTGATAGCTTATTTTCTTAGACCTCAATGCTGAAAGTTGAACAACCGATACATAGATTTTTCTTTGAACGTGTTGTCCACTAGATGGCACTATACAGGGCTTCTTCATTGTCCTAAAAGAGTCTTTAACTTAGATTAACCAGATTTTCCACGTTAGCTTTGAATTTCCTTTAGTTACATATTAGAGCTGGACACTCATTCATTTTCTGTTTTTTTTTTTCTTTTTTTTTTTTTTTTTTACTAAAGGCACATTTTTGCTCCTAAAACTAGCTTATTGCACTTTTTGCAGGAACCCTTGAATAGATCACTGTTCAGAGAAGAGTCCAGAAATTTTGTGTTTTGTAATCTGACGTTACTCTGAGCTCGGGGTCCATTGTTCTGCTTTCAGTTAGATGCATTGCTTTGTCGGTCCATTATTAGATGCAACATTTACAGGTGAGTTTTATTATTGCTTGACCTAAAAGCAGCTTAGCTCTCAGTCTGTTCTTCAAGTTAGATTAGCTGCAGTTAGCTCAGTATTTATTAATCTGTTTCAAAACTATTATTATTATTAATTGTTATTATTATTCACATTTAACTGTGGTTAAACATGATTTCTTCCCACAGATAAAACACTAGTTCTTTGGGGAGTTTGTCAGACTTGTCCTCTTTAAATGTACTTCCTGGTGTTGTTGCCTTTTTATTCATCATCTTTTACATACCTCCAGTAATAACAGTAGGTGTGCTCTATGTTTCATCAGCTGCAACATTTTAACAGAGGTTAAAGATAAGATCCACCCAAGCAGACTTGTACAACACAGCCAGAAACCAGTAGCAGATTAACATGTTATTTGCTCACTCCGGATGATTGAAGTCTATATCTTACATGCAACCCGGACAGTTATGTGTCAGTCTGATGGGTGTGTGATGTAAGAGCATGTGCGCAGGTCCGTGTGACATGAACCCGAGGTAGGTTGTCTCCGCTGTCTCTGAAACACTGAATAAAAACAACGGTTTTATTATATATTATTATAAAGAAAAAGGTGCTCCATTCACAACTCTCCTGTAATTAGTGAGTATTGTATCTATTGAAAAATTAATTGAGCCTCAGCGTGTTTTAGCCTGTTGCTTTTCTGAATAGTTTTTAAGCAGAGGTTAAAGGTGAGATGTTTGTATATAGTGATGTAAGGGGTACATTTTCCCATGTTTTTTGGTAAATGAATGTCATCTCCAGTCTCTTCACAGTACTACCTTCTCCTCATATTTTTTTTGTACGCCTGTTTATCGTGTTCCTGCACGAGTTAAGGAATAATGTGCATATGAGCTCTACTGCTGTATGTTCTCCAACAGCTACCTAATGGGATTCATGGTGTGCGTAGTTCCTGTGAATCTGGCTCCACCTTGGCTGAACAGTTTGGCGCCAGTGTGATCATGATGCAGCATCAGAGCAGTCAGCTGCATTGTGCTACCATATGTCAAAGTGTCTATATGAATTAGATGGTGACTCGTGAGCGCTCAGGTAAGCACCCAGGTGCCCCGAAGACTGTACATCATGCTAGAAACTATTCCATGTGGTTCGGCGAAGACCTTCTGAGTCTAAAGATGAATGGATCTATTGTTACGTCACAACAAAAATTCAGAGTTGGTCTGATAAAAGTGAAAACACTAAATCAACCCAAACACTTTTTTAAGAGGTGACGGAAATGTGAGAGAATATGAGTGTGATGACTGCCTTGGTAAAAATAAATGAAGCTGAATAATGCATGAAAGTTTACAGTGCCGTGTAAACATATTCATAACCCTGAAACCTTGTTTTTTTTGCATTTTGTCACATTACACCCCTTCTTAGACCAACACAATGTGGCACATAATTGTAAAGTGAAAAGAAGATGATATATTCATTTCAAGGTTTTTTTTTTTGCAAATAAAAACAGGGTTGTGTCCCTTTTTTATTCACCCTTGAGTCAAAACTTTGCAAAACTGCCTTAACAGCAATTATTGCTGCATGTCTTTTGTAATATGTCTTTAACAGCTCTCCACATGTAGAGACAAAACATGTTTCAGTTCTTCCTTGCAAAATATCTGAAGCTCAGATTGAATAAAGAGCTTCTATATAATGTACATCTAAAATCTTACTGCAGATTTTGAATTTGATTTAGATCTGGACTTTGACTAGGCGGCTAAGCACATGTCCCTGCTGAAGAAAATTACCTCGCAGCATGATGCTGCCACCACCATGTTTCACAATAGAGGGGTTGGATTTCGGCCACACATCAGCGTTTAGCTTTGGTAACAGGAAGCTCCATTTTGGCCTCATCTGTCCAAAGCACCTTCCACCTGTTTGCTGTTTTTCCTCTATATATTTTAGCAAACTCCAAACTGAGTTTCTTACAGCCTTCTTTTAACAATGGCATTCTCCTTCCCGCTCTTCTATAAAAGCCAGGTTTCTGATATCCTTGAACAATAGCTGGTTCTTTCTGCTGATTGTCCTGCCTAAGCTGAGGATCCATGCAGCTTTTCCAGAATTACCATTGACCTCTTGGCTGCTTCTCAGATTAACGCTCTCCTTGTATATGCAGTGTAGGTGGAAAACCATGACCTGGTAAATATGCATGTACTCTTCATTTTTGGATGATGGATTGAACAGTGATCTGTGAGATGTTTTGTAACATAACCTTCTTTAAACTTCACAGCTTTATCCTTGAGCTCTCTGCTGCGTTCGTTCATCTTCATGAAGCTGAAAAGAACAGCTGGATTTATACTAAGATTACAATACACACAGGGGGACTTTATTTACTGACAATGTGACTTTTGAAGGTTTTTATTCAGGACTACCTGATTAAACAGGGTTGAATACAAATGCATGACAAACTCAACATTCTGAGAACCCAAAAATTTTGTTAGACTATCACATACATTCTTAAAGAAATATATCGCAGTTTGTGGTTGTAACATGTAAAAAATGTTTTAAAAAAAGTTCTGCGGTACATGAATGCTTTGGTGGCACGGCTGCATTTAAATACTGCATTTAAATCAACGTATTGGTACAAAAGGAGAAAACGTTAACTCAAAGCTGTTATGAATATCAACAGCAATATTTAGCAAAAACCTGAAACCTTGGAAAAGAAAATATGGTCTGGGCAACAAGCCTTCAGTTTATGTGAGAGATTCAGCTTTGGTACTGGTGTATCTGATCTTCCATCCCTTGTTTTTCCCACTAGAGTCAGACCTGAACGCCACATGCACTTGGTAACTTCCAGTATCTATGGAGTCTGGTGGTGCTGAGCCACAGAACGGTCCGTACTCTTGTCCAGTTGTTGAAATCTTAAAAAAAAGAGATATCCAAAAGAAAAAAGAACAATGTTGATTCATTAGATCCCTGACTGATATAAATCAGCTGCTAGAGGGTAAGTCAGTGACAGACCATTTTCAGAGCCGTGAGGAGGAATACATTCTTTATTCATCGTCCTGTATAAATTAGACTCATGCAAGACCAACCTTTAACATATCATACGGACAGGGGACGTCAGGGTGTCCCTCTATATCAAAAGGTTCCAGGAAATCCAGGATGATTCTGGAGCCCCCTGGCAGACTGATGGTGTGGTCACACTGGCTCATGGGTGGGTAGGGGTTTGGGTAAAAAGGACTAGTCAGAACTCCAGATGCTGACGTCAACACCTGGCTTTTGCAGGGCACTGTAAAGGAAACACGGATTGGACCAAAATGTGCTCATTTATGACCCAAGTGAAATAATAAATGAAATAATAATAATAATAATTTATTCACAGGGTTCTTTCGCATGATTCATGTCAAAATTCTATACCTTTCCTTACTCAAATGCCCAGAGTTCCTGGTCAGTATGAGCCCTTTAAAATATAACAGTTCCCTATGAACTGATGGCAGGGATGGTTTTAAATTTGGAACCTGCTAACAGTAAGGGATTGATAGACAGAAAGACGGATGGACAGACCACAGACGGGTGAACATAATGGACAGGGTTGTATATTTCCAACAATCAAGGTTTCTTCAGATTTTACGTTGTAATTCCATATTTTTACACTCCATTTTATCAGAGCTCTGTTCATTATTTTGCACATTTTCAAAGTATAAATGCAGGAGTTACTGTGAATTTACTGTGTATTTCTGTAGAGTTAGGGGTTAAATGCAGAACTGGCAAAAACCACATTCATGGACAGACAACTTTTAGACAACAGTCAGGAAATAAAATAAAGTCTGGCAAATATATTGAAAATACTTTTTGTACTTTTCCAGAGAGAATAGGAACTCTGTACCCAGTGTTGAACCCTCAGTGAATGATACTCAATTCTTAAAATCTGCTTTTCCTTCAACTGCTGTGTCATAACGCTTTTTTAGAAGAAGAAAATAACATTTCCCACTGAACTGTTCTCTCCACCGGCAGCATAAAGGATGATACTCATTTTGATCGGCGTTATTGGGCTGGCAAAGTGTGCAGATGAAGTTATGGACAAAAACAAATGAGCTTCTGCAAAGAGGCAGAGTTGCTGTAATTTATATAATTAGTACAATCTGTGGGCAGATAATCATTTTTGATAATTCATTGCATGATTTGTTGTGCCACCATTTTTCCTCTGGCAAAGTATAATAATTTAAGGCACATCAGCTGGTAATTGTGATTAATTACCTGGTGCTGGTTCACTGTAAGTGCCGCGCACAGGTATCAATTTTTATAGCCATTTCGAAGTCGCTTTTCCCTGAGGAATCGGCTGTGATTAACCTCACCGTGCACCACCTGCCAGAGATTGCAGCTTCGTGCATCAGTATTTCTTTTCAGCCTGAAATTACCGTATTTTGCATTATGAGATCCAACATTTTACACTTACAACATCCCTGATATCAAAAGTCAGAAAACTATTTTCTGTGGTGATGTAGAATGATTTTACATGATTTTCTGCAGACTAAGCTATCTGGCTTAAATTTCCTTCAATTTCTTACTGTTGTGTTAGTAAGCAATCCTGAGGACTTGTTTTCACAACCTGTCTCAAACAGAGGTCTACTGTTGAGAGGCTCAGCATGGGTTTATTTACTCTCTTTACAACAACTAATGCAGTCATGCCCTCATGCCGAGCTCACACCTCATTGTGCACATCTGAGCCTCTTTGATTGCTCTAAAATGAACATGAGCTTGAGTTGCTCTTACCTGTGCAGGATCTCTTGTTGTCATGGAGAAGGTATCCCTGCTTGCACGTGCAGTAAAAGCCGCCAATGTAATTGTGGCAGAAATGATCACACACTCGCTCGCCATCTACCTTGGATAGGCACTCATTGATATCTGGAAGAGGCCGACACAGGATGCTGGTTTAACGTCAGCAAGTACATTTGTGCCTGTCCATCTACAAGCACACTTAAAATGCGTGATGCTGGACTGTCTTAATGTGATATGTAAGCCTGGAGGGTCCCTTGAGTCTTGTAATTGTTTCAACTGTGATTGCTTGTTTGCATGCATCTCCCCGAACAACGTAAGCCACCATTGCTTTTGCAGATGAGGTTTACTAAGAATTAATTTATTTCCATCACACTATGTAATATCAGTTAGCTGAAGTTCTGTGCTACAGAACCACCAGGATGAAAATTATACATGAAGGTGTAAGTCCTTGTTACCCTCCACTCAAAGAAATAAATAAAGGATCTCTGACACAGTTGTCTTTCAGGGTTCCTTTGCTGTCTATATTGTCTAGACATTTTTACATGTATCAACAAAGAAGCCATTGGTTGCCTTCAGTTGGTTCAAAGCTCTGCAGCAAGACTCTTAACTGGAACAAACAGAAGAGTTCACATCACTCACATTTTAATGTCTTTGCACTGGTTACCTGTTTATTGTAGAATTCATAGTAAAATTCTTGGACAAGCTCCTTCTCATTGTTACTGACCTGTGTAAACTCCACCTCGAGAACTTAGGTCTTTAAAGTGATAGAACACTGAAGGGATTGCTCTGTCCAGACTTTTGCGTCTCTGCTATGGAGAAAGGTTCCTTTGTTTTTACGTTGCATTGAGAGTCTGGACTCTTTCAACTAGCAACTGAAGACATTCTTATTCAAACATGTTTTTCCTCAAGATCTTTTTAAACATTACTTTATATTTGTGAATAATTATCTGTGTTAATTTTGTCTTTTTATTCATGTTTTGATGTTCATGCTCTGATTGTAAAGAACTATTTTCATCTGCAAAAGGGGCTATATAAATACAACTATGAAACAAGCCCCCACAAGATGTCAAGTCAACCAGTCACAGGTAAAAGAAAAGCTTGTGAAAATAAAAATATTTTATTTCATTCCGCTAGTTTTATTTAAAATTTAATTAGCATCAACTATTTCAAACTTTAAAGGTAACACAACCAAGCCTTAACAGAACAACTCTTTATATTCAGATATTTGGATGGACTCTATTTACCAATTAGGGGATTTCAGAAGCTGCTGATTGCACTGGATTTTATTGAGGGCTCTCAGAGTAACGGGGGCTCTATACAAACGCAAATACACACCACAAACACTCTATTATTTTTGCTCCACCTCAAAAACTGGGGCTACTTTAGTGCACCTACGATGATCTAATCATGCCATTATTTCCACATGAACTTCTTCAACATTTAATTATGGCTGCCGGTATTCTATCTGCCTTCTGGAAATATCACCTTTTTTTACATCACCTTCTGAGGTGTAAAATGCTTGGAATCCGGTGAATCGACCTTCGTTAGAGTAGTCACTCCTAAAGACCACTGACATGACGTTCCCAGCTGACATGATGACGGTGTTCCTGGGGGTGCTTTCGTGGTTCTTGTCCTCTTCGCCGCAGAACCGCAGAGTTTCATTCCCTTCCACCAAAACCTGTTTTGACAGAGTTAGAGGCGTTTAGGTGAGCGAGATGTTTCAGGGTGCATAACTGGAGCTTTGTTCAGATGCGGCTCACCTGGATGTGGTCGTATTCACACTGATTGGAGGGCTCCAAGCTGAAGTGGGTGAAGTAGAGCTTGATCCGGTGGCCGTGTGGGGCGGTTATGTTCCACACGATGTGCTGGTTGTCAATGTATGGGTGGGGGAATTCAGGGGTAGCAAAGCTGCCATATAACCCAGTCATTTCCACACTCAGAGAGACACCAAGGACGGGAAACAGGACAAATGCACAGATGCCTCTGCAGAAAATTAGGCAGGATAGAAGCAGGTTAGAGGATTACGCTCTTAAAAATGAAGAGCTGACACTCACCTGATCATGGTTGCTTCACAGCGCTCAGACGCTGCCTGTTTTGGAACAGTTTACTCTGACTAATGGGGAGGTAAATGAACTCAGCTGTCCCAGCAAGCTGACATTTAGGTAAACAAAATGAGACAGACACATGATCTGTGGGTCCTCATCCCCCACCTTCTTCTGTCACACAAATCCATCAGACCGATGCATGTCACAACTGTTTATCAAAATGTACTTTATCAAATCAGTTCATGAATGGAGTATCATATAAATTTGGGGCTTTTAATAATTTATTTTAAGCATTTCTTTTGGGGGGTATATCAATAATACAGCACACAACTTCAATGTGTTTAAAAAAGGAATTTATTTCACAAATTTAAATTCTGTGTTGATTTCTTACCTCCACCCTAATATGTAGTTAAATATCCCTTAGCACGTAGCAGAGAAACCACACACTTTTGAAAGCCATCAACAAGATTCTGGCATTATTTGGGCCTCTTTTTGGTAGAAATTGCAGAGCTCATTTAAGTTCTATGGTTTCCTGCAACAGACCCAGCTTTTTAGTGTCATTTTCAAGAGGGCCTGTATATATATATCCACAATATATATATATATATATATATAATTATTATGACTTTCATGCTGATGATGACTGCATGTAAAATCCTCACAGCACATGTGATATATAGTAGTTTGAATGATTTTGACATTTCTTTAATGTTTTAATGAAAATGCAAATTTCAATTTCCTGTTTTCTATAATTTTTAAAACATTTTCAGCAAAATATCCCGATTTAGTTCTGCAGCTGAAAAAGCTATCAGGGTAAAGTTTGAATATATCAAGAAGCTGTAAAGCATCCATCATCTTTAGCATACTCTGGTGCCGTTTTAATCCTGTTTAGACAGTGATGTTGATGAAACTTGACTCATGCCAGTTACTAATTATGATCCTGATCCTGTGATGGCTAAGCTCTAAGGATACTAGACCGAATCGATTTTAGCCACAGCATTTTACAGCACAATGTTTTGTTTGCACTTATTTACTATTACGAACTTTGAAAACAGTACAAAACAGCAGTTTAGTAGTTAATGAAACCAGATTGCAGCAACATTTACATTGGATTTTACTCTGTTCTCACATATCTGCACTTTACCAAATGCTATAGCCACAGATTTATTGTGAAAGCTATTGTAATGTGGGGATTGCAGAGGTTTTGTGCTGTCTGTTTTAATGGAACATGGATATTGATGTTAGTCAGAAGCAAGCAGGGCTTTTCAGCCAGCAACCGTTGTCTGATAAGTAGCTTCTAATAACCAAACCCCCTTTTTCCCTAACACTGCAGCACTAATGGCTGGTATTTGACGTGAATTACAATAATTATCCACATGAATATCAATGTTAATTTGCAATATCAAAGGACCTTTTTGATGGTACTCTTTCTCAGGCGTAACCTTTTAGCTCCGCTTATTGTGGAGCTGGTGGGATGTTGAGAAACAGTGCAGTCCATGCATGTGGCAGATGTTTTCCGCTTAGACGTCATCCAGCTTTTTGATGCTTTAATGATCCAGAGTGATGCATCAACAGAACGGACACCTCCAGACTTAATAAAGTGCTCTGGAAGTCTAACCACATTATTAGAAAAATAAAAAATGTTTGATTTATGTGCTTATTTCAGAACCAGGATCTTTCATTCTTGATGGTTTCTGTGAGTTTAAATAGATTTGAAGCTTTTAGACACTTAAAGCCAGAGAAACATACTTAGTTTTGCTTGTGGGTTTAAACATCACCTCTCATTCCAACAATGACATTCTGGCAGGTCTCTTATTTTAACAATGCAATATAAAATGATATGATTTAGTTCATTTTTGGTTTGGAAAGAACTGTACCCATACCTGTCTACACACACGCACAAACAAACTAAAACGTCTTCTTTCTGATTTTAGAACGTAGGATCCTTTCAGAATTAAATCAGTTTTTGTCCTATTTTCTCTTGATTATATTTAAAAATTTGGACAGTAAAATATATTTTTTTATATTTAACAGATTTTTTTACCCTATCTTTCATGGGCCCCTAACAGATGCTTGATTATGGCTGTATTGTTGTCTAAAAACATCACATTCTGTCTGTATTTACAGATTTCATAATTTTTGAAGTGAACTGAAATGGTGACTGATATTCCGTGAAAAAATAATACTATGGCTGCAATATAATATTGCACTAAAAAATGTAGAAAAAAAATCTATTTTTCAGTGGAGAATCAATAAAAAGAATGTAAACAAAGCATTTTTAAATTCACGCTTCAATTTTTAAAGTTCCTCAGACTGTAGAGGAACTTTAATCAGTAATCAATGACTTCCAGTTTTACTTATATCTAAATATGATGTGACACAAACCGCCATTCCTCTTAAAATGCCTCTAAGAATTGGAAAGACAATAAAAAACACCATTCCATTAAGGCAGATGTTTGTCAATTTGGGAAATGGCTACAAGAAAGTACTCACATTTACTTGCCCATATCTAAAGCCAGAGATATACATAAAAAGTTTAAAACAACTGGAAATGCAACAGACAAGGCCCGATGCTTATCTCACCACCAGGATTACGATGGAGGTAAAACAATCTCTAAAGCTCGCTGTCAGGAACTGCAGAAAGGTTTGCAATGCCAAAGGCATTGTAACTAAAATTCATTCAAAATCAAACAAAATCTAAATTAGCCCACATAGACAACATACAATTCATTTAAACAAAAATGTGTCTTTTTAAATGCGTTTTATTTTGTGTGAGATTCAAGTTTTTGTATGTGATATTTTTGCATATTTGGTAAAGCAGTGCATTGGGTTATCATAGTAAATATTTTTTTAAACATTAGAAACACTGGGCTAATTACAGAACACAAAATTCAGCTAAAACACACCAACAAATACCTCTGTATGTGTTTATGTATTGTAGGATTTTTGCCTTTGCTGACTCTAGGTTCACATTTTAAATGTCACTGCAGTGTTTGGCGCTGAAATACCATAGATGTGGTAATTAGAAGTTTTAAGACAGTCAATCCTTCATAATGAACTGTTCGCTTGTTTCATTTCCTGACTCTTTGGTTGTTTGCTGCTGCTTGTAAAATTTATAAAATGGAAACTAATCCCTCAGAAAGGCCTAAAGCCAGAAAGAGCAGGACCTTTTTTTTCACAGTTTCCTGCGACTGATTTGTTATGACTTTCTGTGGTCGTGCTTTTCTCATCCTTAGCTCTTATTTTTAGGCTTTTTGTTCAGCTGTAGCTGACTTTGGGCTGGAGGCAGAATTCAATAGAGACCAAACATGCAGATGAAATGAAAGAATTGCAAATTAATTTGTTTCCGAAAGCTTTTTATTCTGTAACAAACCCCAGTATGACTTAAGCACAATTGCTAGATCTCTTCGAACCTGTTTCATAATATGTGGCTTGAAGCATTTCACTTACAGCAGCACATCATCCTGACTCGCTTTATATACTCAAATATGGAGTCGTGACCTTGCAAACTACAGTCAAAATGTCCCTCTTAAAATTAATTGTTTCTCAAATGTGGTAAAATGGGAGAAGATGTCATTCTAGTAAAGGTGAATAATAAGTCAGTACTACAGAATAACACCAGACAGAGAAACACACAGAAAAATATCTGATATTAATGTGCATCTCAAAAAATGTGTATATTATTATTATAAAATTCAATTAAAAACTGAAATTCATATACACACAGAGTGACATATCTAAAGTGTTTATTTCTGGTAATTTTGATTGTTGGGACTTTCAACTAAATAAAACCCGAATTTCATTTTCTCAAAAACTTTTATTATATATCACACAAGACCAATAAAAAATGACAGAAAAAAAGATACAGAAATTTTATCCTATTGAAAAGTATGTCCATGTACAGTACAATATATACTGTTCAGGGCTCCTTTTGCATGAATTTCTACTTTAGTGTGGCATCACAGGTAAGCCAACAACTCGTGGTGAGGTGTTAATGAAGCCCAAGCTGCCTTCAGTTTTTCTGCATCATTTGGTCTGATGGCTTTTAAAGCACTGACTCCAGCTGAAATCCATGCCTTGTTAAGGCTGCGGTTATCTATGTTGCTTGTTTTAATTGTTCAGCAAAACTTTTTTCCTTCCACTCAACTTCCCATTAATAGGAATCAATATAATAAAACCTGCAGGACTGAATGGAATGTAAACAGAGAATCTCAGGTTTTGATTCCTGATCTTCACTATGTCCAGAATCTTCTAGTGTAATTGATTTAATAGCTTATCAACTATATTTGTATAATTATAGGAGGTCACATAGGTTCTATATTTTAATCATGACTAAATAACAACATGTAATTAGGGCAGTAACACAAATGAACAGAGAGTAAAGGGTGCCTACATTGCTTTGCAAAAGTATTCATACCTTTAAACTTAACTGTGATAGTTCAGCAAAAACAGTCCATAATTTTTTCCTGGTTCAGGTAATTCAGCACTACTAAAATTACAGTTTTTGCTAAATGCCAGAATAATTACAGAGATCCTTTTTATGACATTATTCAAATTCAGAAGTTTGCAATCACTAAGATTGTTTAAAACACCGTCTCAACTGTGAAGTAGGTAGGTGGCACAATCATGTTCTGTGGGTTTGCTTCAGGAGGATCTGATGCACTTCACAAAATATATGGCCTCATGAGAGTGGGAATATCAAACCAATATCTTAATATTGAACTAAAAAGAAATAGAATTGTTAATTCCAGTTTACCTTAAACTGGAAAAATTTAATCTGATTTGTGAGAGTGAGAGGAAACTGTAAAGTGTCTTTTTAACATCTAGATTCAGTTGGTTTGGCTTACAGCTGAATATTCAACAGCGTTAAATCTGAATGTTGCAAAATGGCATGAAGGATTACTTAGCACATTAAAAAAGAGTGCTGATCAAATGTTTATTTATCAGGAGTCAGGATTAAGACCAAATATATTATATTGTGCATTTGCGTCATAATAAAACATCCAATTGCTAGACCCCAGCTAAATTCAGTGGTCAGTCTTTGCATGTACCGTGGACACGTAAATGAGCATGCACTTAAAAATCGGGAAGAGACACAAGGCTGGGGCTGCTTTGATTTAGGCATGATCGGATGTTACATATCCATGTGCACAACACAGACACTGCGCTCGCAGCTCTGCTCCACCTGCTTGCTGTGCCATGGGGTAATGAGGTGCTTCCTTATAGAAAGCCAGTCAGCCAGTCATTAGCTCTGCTGAAACCGAAGTGACTGTCAGCATCCAAGAGTCAACAAAAGGATTTGATTGTGATGTAGGGAGAGACTTCTCCAGCATCAGAAGCTGGAGAAGGAACAGAAGGATGTATTTTCTTATTGTGGGCCAAATTTGAACCTCTGCGGTCCCCATGTGACCTGGAAAGGCTGATTTTGTGAGGGATACTTTCTCTCAATGCATCCTGCGCTAATATTTATCACTAGTACACTTTCTGAGTATATTAACCCTCACTTAGATATCTTACCTCTGTTCCACCGGCTGCAAGCACAGCAGTTCTAACCACCCACCAGCTGGAAACTGTAATTAAGGACTTGAAGAAGTGGGGATGTGTCATCGAAGATGAATCCCAATGAACAATTTTGAGTTAATCCACAATTATTTGCTTGTCCACTGCTGCTGTGCAGAGTTTAGTCTTGCACGGCTCACTCTCAGCTCAATAAAACACACAGCTTTAAAGCAGAACTTCCCTGATATCCCCGAGTGTCAGACAGACCCTCATTTGTCAGTGTCTGATTCCCCAAAAAGGTTAACATTTTTACAAGAGGTCAAATATTGCTTGTGAGAGAATGAGTTTCCTGTTCTATTTTGAGCCTCGAGGCAGGTAATGAAACAATTTCATTGAATTTCATCAATATGTACTTACATTTTCCTTTGTTCTAAAGAAAGGTTCATTTAAATGTTTTCATTATGGTTGTCATTGTTATTGCATACAATGCAGCAAATTGCACCTACTGAAAGTAAACCAGGAAAAGCCCCACAGCGATTTCTTGTAAAAAGATTCTCTTCGTTAGTTTTTCCCTTCCCAAGAGGTTTCTTGATGATTTTTAAAATGAAACAGAGAAGGAATTAAAGGACCTGGAATATTTATGAAACTGCAAATGATTGCAAAGAATAAAACAAGGAAATGTTTCTAGATATACTTTTTTGGGTTAGGGCCAGTATGGAAAAACAGATATGTTTGTGCTGCAATGTGTCAGGCACATCCTTTCTTGCCATTAATATACTCTGGATGGGTTGCTTGATTTGCGCTGAGACAGAACAATGTGTTTCACCCTTTGGATCGGCACATATCTAACACACTTTTTATGCGTAATGCTCTCTATCTAGCCTGCTCAAGTCCCTAATGCCAGTTGGATTTCTGGTCTTTATGTAAATTGTAAATTAGTTTTTTTTTCTCTCTATCTTATCCAAGGCCAGGGCCCGTATTCACAAAGATTCTCAGAGTCCTCTCAGAGAGCTCCTAACATAGCCTAAAAATTCCTGCCAAGGACTCCTAGCTTAAAGAGTGGTTCTGTTCGCTGCTGAGAGCGACTCTTAGCAAGGAGATGACAGAAATTCCTATAGTGAGGTGTGGTTGACCTCGTTGCTAGGTGTGGTTGACCCTGTTGCTAGGTGTGACACTGTCTTCTAAGAGCTGTGATTGGTTGTTAACAAAAAACAAGGAAAAACATGCTCTCCTGGTAATCAATGGAGAGAAATTAACCAATGATAGAATGTGGACTGGATTCTGAAATGTGTAAACAATGATGATAAAACGTAGCAAGATTAAATTGTCACACAATATCAAGGTGTTTGAACGTAGCTTATTAACATGCTTGTCATTATTTTGATTTGCTTGTTATTATGTTCACTCACCATGCTGGTCATTTTCATACTGCATCTATTTCATTTTAATTAATTTCATATTAATATTGAAATTCAGCATTTTACTGTGATTGCCTTCTTGTATAGCTTGGCAAAATGACCAAAACAAAACAGAAAAAAAAGGTGGAGAAAACCAAACTTAAAAAGAGGAGCAGAACCTGCTGGTTGAGGAGATTAGAGGAGTGTTGAAAGGTAGATTTGGTCCTGGGATCATGGTGCGATCAAACAGGCAATCCTGAGCAGACTAATGTGTCTTTCCCTCTGATTTCAGCACCAGCACCAATAATGCGAGAAGCACTGGTAGCTGTTGCATTTAGAAGCTAGAGATGAGAATTGCAGAACACCAGAGAACTTCTCCACTGACGGCGAGCACTTTTAATCTCTCCTGCTGCTGAATCTATTTAATGTCGCTCTAGGGGGAATGATAAAGTTTATTTTATCTCTATATCAAGTGAATGATTTTTATAGAGGTTTATGTGCTCATTTACTCGACTATTAAGAGGGTGGATCCCTGAGCAGTTGAGCCGGAAGCGTTTTATTAATTTGCTGTTATTCATTGTTCAGAGAATATCTCTCCTTTTTTTCTGTCTTTCTGCCATCTTAACAACTTAAGACACTCTTAGGCTCACTAAAAGTCCTCCTCACTGCTTTAAATGTTTCCTTACGTTTGGAGCTCTCTTGAGGCCTCCTTCTTTTATCTTGCCAAGGGAAAATTCATAGAAAAATCTTAGAATTGGAGAAATTCATAGATTTTTCTTAGAATGACATCATAAGGAGCTACTTTTAGTCTTAGGATTTTTTGTGAATACAAGCCCAGATCTCTGAAAGATGATAAAACAATGTCCAAGGGTGTCATTTCTGAAAAAAAGCTTCTGTTTTTGTTTAGATTTAAACAAAATTGTTATGTCGAAAATCAATTATCTCTTTCCCAATAATCCATTGAGAGGCCTTTATTGGCATTAGATCAAAGGCTTCTTATAATTGCTGACCAGCTATTTTTATGTTTCACCTGGTATTTTGAAAATGTGTCTTTGGTGAAGACCTCCTTGTCATCACCCTAATCCTTAGCTCCATGCACAGATTATCTGTCATTCAAGTCAGAACTCTGGCTGGGCCACTCTAAAACATCAACATTACTTTTATTTAGAGGAACTTTGTTGTTAATGTGCAGAACCTCTCTGTCTGGAGTCAGAATGTCCACAATTTGTTTTAAGATAGTAGTGTCAACACGTTTAGGAACAATATATATGTTTGTCGCTACATTCCATCGAAAAGATTATCTGAATGCAGCTGTCCAGGTCAATTTGATCTTGTCGTTTAATTCGTTCTTTAAAGCCTGCTGCTGTACTGGATCAAATCTCAACAAGGTCCTGTCTTTGAACACCACTAACAGAAACTGGGACAACGGGACAGCTTCTCTAGCTCGACTTTTTGCCAGGAATGACGACACGGCTCTTGCCTTGGTTCTACAGGGACCGGATACCCCATCAGAGTGTGCCTGGCAGTGTAACTAATTTAAAAAAGCATCAGAACTGCGAATGCTGTAAATATGGGAAGTGTCAAAGATCAGTTTTCTACATTTGCTTTGTTTGTAAAATGTACCTTAAAAAATGAGCACAGTTTATTTTTTTATATATACAAAATGGGGTTGCGCTAAATCTTTAATTCTAAACATTAGATCTATATACCTCAAGATAAGTTGTCCCAATACATTTGAATTAATATATTTAGAGATCAAAAAAAATAAATAAGAGGATAAAATGTCTTAATGAAGAAGGGATTATGTAAAAAAAATCTCTTCATGTCTCTATCTGTGTTTGCTACAAAGCATCCCAGATTTTAAACCCACATGCTAGGCGTGTGTAATTTATTTCCCCCCATGCTTCCTTGCATCCCCAGATGCTAATCAACACCAACATCTCCTGATGAATCGATGCTGAGTCTTTTGTGCCGGAATTCATTCCTGACGTCAGGCCCATTACTCTTTCAATTTACCGCGGCATGGCTCTTCTTCACAGATAACAAATACGGCCGTTTCCTTGCTAATTCAAACAGGCTGCTGCTTTAGTAATTCAGTGAACTGCCATAAGGCAGTAAAGCAGTCAGTGACGTTGGTGTGAGAAACGCTCTGATGAGAAATGGCACACAGGTGCACCTCTCGTCTGCTGAATTCTTTCCTTAATTATGTGACCCTCATTGCCATTGTGTTTTTGCCTTCATTACAACACAAACAGGGCTTCTTTTTTTTTTTTTTAAAAGCTGCAGGTCTACAATTTCACTGCAACAAGGCATTGTTAACTTTAATGAAAAAGCACTTTGCATCATGCTTTCACTGTTTGGTGAAGATTCACAAAAGAAAATCAGAAAAACAGTGTTTCAAATAAAGGTAAAGCTGTGAATATTTCTTACCTCCATTAAATCTCTATCTTCATTTAATGTAAATCCAGATTAGCTGGAAGATACGTGAACTTTTACTGTCTTAAAACAACTCCAATATTACCACCGTCAGTTTTAAATTGTGTGGTTCTTTCCACAGAAATTAATAGTGGTTTACTCGGGATGTTGGAGGCGGTGCACCAACAGTGACCTTCCTGTGTCAACATGTACTGGGGACAGCAAATGTAAAAGACAAAAATATTATAGCAGTTGAAGTAGAAACAAGGGGTGTAATAATATACCAATACATACTGGAAATGTTCGGTACAGCCCCTTCAATTCGGCACGCTCAAGTGCCAATTGAATACAGAGTTGTTTTAAAGCTGAACACATGCAGAATGTTTATGTGCACAGAGCTACAATCTGTTGTGCAAGTTTCAAATGCAACACAAAAACAAAACAGTGTGGATCCCAGTTATCACCACAGTCTGCTTTTCAAGGAAAGTCAATGTTTCTTATTCACCTACAGTGACAATGGAAAATAAAATAATGTAGAATCAAGGTTTTTAGCATTTATTAACACTAAATTACTCAGAGTGAAACACCTTCCAACACCACTGGTACTGGGGAAAAATTAGCTGAGGTCCAAATGATGCTGCTTGTAGTAGCGGTCATTCAGCTAAAATGCTTCACAGCAGCAGACATGTTGGCTGGATTCAATCTGACAAGAGGGGATATCCCAACAGCTGAACTTTTAAAGTGCATTCAGGGACCAAAGGTACACGGGTTTGTCTACATATCAAAACTGCAAAATGATTTAAACATTTTTGTTTGGTAGTCTCATTCAAAAATTCCTAAATTGAACCTTGCCCATTTTCAGGGGGTTTAATTGTTGTATAATTTATCCAGACATTGGCTATACCAGGTTATGCTTAATTATTTGAAAATAATCCAACCAAATCTCCAGTCATTTCTTTAATAGCCATTCTTTGAAGTTCTTAAACATAATAAAATCTAATTATTTTCACACAAAAATATTGTTCACTGCTGAATAAAGCAAAAAACAAAACAAAATGCAAAGTCCAAAAAAAAGCCAACCAGCAGACCCTCAGATCAGGGCCAATTCCCTGCCTAACCATATGCTAAAACCAACAATCCCAACAGAGCCAAAAACAAAATACAACAAAAGGGCACAGGCTCACTGCTGTAGGAAGAAGGAGGTGGGGCTTACATCTGACATCCAGACTTTTTTTCCTAACCAGCCAATCAGCTCTGAAAGGACAAAAACAGTTAAGGAAAGCTCATTTAATAAAAATAGTGATAAATGGGGACACATAAGAGTGGTGCACAGCCTACTACCTTCATTTCCAGTGTAAATAATCATCATCTTCTCTACAAATAACTGCTCAATATTAATGACCGTTCTGACAGCTGTTCAAAGGTTCATAAAATAGCATTCTCACAAACTGCTATGACAGTTTATTTTTAATTGAAGTGATTTTAACATAATATTAGTTTATCATGGTCTTGGGTCCTCTCAGATTAGCTGTTAACTAAACAATTCAGAAGCAACCGCCATGGATTTATACTAAAATAAGAGGCCAAGAGGGTTATCTACTGCAGGTATGAAAACTGCTAAAAAGGTTTTTAACATAACCTGTACTAAAAAATTCTGAACTATCCCTTTGAACTCTTGCTAATCCCAAAAAGTGACGAGCAGTGAATATTAGCCTAACACACACTCTCATTACGCCAATTTACATGCAACTTCCACTGTATGAAATTGAATTATGGTGCCAACAGGCCATAATTCAAAGACTCAAATGATGATATTAATGGGGGTCATTTCTTGTATAATTGATTAAACATTTTCAGGTCTGTTAGGCTTGAGAAAAATGACAGCAGGCCTCAAACATTACACATGGATTTCCAATAGGAGTAATGGTGTGACTCTCTTGTAAGTGACCGTGACTTCACATGCCATTTATAACCAAAAACCATCACTGTCACCCACTCTGCAGCAGTGACATTTACCTTCTCCAAGACTCGCATCCCCTTTCCTCTCCCCTTCCATGTTACATCACTGTTTGACATTGAGGGGATTCACATGATTGGAGCAACTGCAATCTGGTGTATTGCTATCCCACAAGGGCCCAATTGCCCTGAAAATAGTCCAAAGCTGTGACACCTAATGGGAGAAAATAGCATTACTTGAGGTCCTCATCTGCTCTTACAGCAACAACTTTGTTACAGCCGCAAGGGCTCAAACATGGACAGTTTTGATGGCTAATTATGAGACTGTCCCTCTTGTGAGTAGGGACAACAGTACACAGAGCATGCTTCACTATTTGAACGTAAGTCTTTTAACGATGCAAACATCCTGAAGAGCTCTGGGTCATGACACCCAGTTCAAGTGACTAATGAACTGTGACATCTTATTGTTATTTATATAACAATAATGTGGAAGCTTCAAGCAATTACAGCTAAGCCTACATCAATGTGTTTAAGAGTGTGTTTCATTTATTGAAATGCAGTTTTTATCTGACAACCAATCAGCTTCTTTATTATCTCTCTGCCAGCTTTGCATATTTGCAGAATTAAATTTTTACCTATTCTTAAGCAAGACCTCAGGTTAAATTTAGATCATCTGTAAACAGCAACCTTTGTGTTCTGCCCCAGATTCTCGGTTGGATTTTCATCTGGACTTTGACTAGGCCATTATTTCACACAAATATGGTTTGATCTAAACCATTGCATTTTATCTCTGGCTCCATGTTAAGGGTTGTTGTGAGTGAAAGTGAGCTCTGCTCCAGCCTCATCTATTTTGAGGTTTATATCAGGTTTTCCGCCCAGGATTCTCCTATAATTGGCTCCATCCATTTTCCAGTCAACTTTTTTAAGGCTCCATGTCTCTGCTGAAGAAAAGCATCACTACTGCATGATGCTGCCACCACCGTGTTTTACTGTAGGTCGTGGTGTATTCAGGAGAATGTATCACACGCAGTATTTTTGAATGTAGCCCAGAAGGTTCCATCTTGGTCTCATATGACCAGAACATCTGGTCATATGATTGCTGTATCCCCTATATGGCTTATGGACCTCTAAAGGCTTTGTTTTAACAGTAGCTTTCTTCTTGCCACTCTTCCACAAAGAACATGCTTGTAGGGAGCATGAGCAATAGTTTTCATGTCAACAGATGCTCCAACCTCTGTTTGGCTGCTTCTTTGATTAATGCTCTCCTTCCCGGCCTCTCAGTTTAGTTGGATGGGCATGTCTTAGGTTTTCAGTTATGCCAGTTATGCCACACTTTATCAATCTATCTTAATTGGCGCAGCCCCATTCTAACAGGCATGCTTGTCAGGTTGAATAAGATAAAAAATAAAAGGCAAAAAAATAAAAAGCACTAAAGTCCAATAAAAAAAATCCAACTGCAACCCCAAAGCTATGTGTAAAAGCTAGAAAAAGAAGTTAAAGAAAATGACAATTATATAGTAAAAATATGTACTGATTTATGTTTAGACTTGGAAATACCTCTAATGCAAAAGACAAGTTACATGCAAACTTTAAATATAAGCCAGAGTAAAAAGAAAGTTTTAGGTGTATCTGTGTTGTTGACTAATTGAAACAGGCAGGTGGTTCTAAAAAAAAGGTTTTTTTTTTTAGAACCACCAGACCTTCTTCTGAATACAGAACAACAGGTGGGCCTCTAATCTGAGAGCACAGTGCTCTGTTTAAGATGATGGGGAACAAGGAGATCTTTAAGATTGGATAAGACCTAGCTCTGAGAGCTTTGTAGGTTTAAGGAAGACATTTTGATTCAAAATAGGTCACTCTTGCCTGTACTAGGTGCAACATTTCTCTTTCCATTTTCAGATGAGTGATTCAACACTGCTCTTTGAGATGTTTAAAGTTTAGGATGTTGTTTTATAACCAAACCCTGCTTTAAACTTCTTCACAGCTTGTCTGTTCACTAATATTGTCATATAAAGCTTGGAGGTCTTCACAGAGCAGCTGTTTTGACACTGAGATTAAATTACACACAGATTAACTATATTTATTAAGGTGACTTCTAAAGGAAGCTGGTTGCATTGGATTTTATTTAGTCATCCCAGAGTAAAGGGGTTCTACAATCTTATGTATGCTACATTTTTTACATCATTATTTGTGGAAAATGTTGAAAATTACATATCATTTTCCACATTATAAAGATGTGCTAGTTAGTGTTGGTCAATTACATAAAAATCAAATAATATGCCTTAAAGTTTGGGTTTGTAACATGACATATGAACCTTTGGAATGCAGTGAAATAGTTTTTGTGCTGTCAGAATGGTGTCTGAAACACAAATCAACAGTAACTTTGTTTATCAAAGAACATTTAACAAACATATTAACTCATATAAAAATTTTTTTTTTCCTGTTTATGTTCAAATTGGTGCAACCAGGTGGGCTACAACACGAAGTTGGAAAATTATTGTTGAAAACTCCCATGAGACATTGCTTTAAATGTTGTGGAATTGTTTATGATGGTTTTTGATTAGTTTATCTCAATGTGGCAACCATGTAAACAGATAATTATTTCAGTAGGTGTGTTGAATGTTGTTCAGTATTGATGTTGTGGATGAAATTAATTTAACATTTTCAATTTAGACCCATTATAAAAGAGTGCCCACAGATATGGCTCATTTCCCATTGGTGTTCCAGGTAAGACTGTGCAGAGCTACAGGTAGAGAATTTTACTAGAGTAGTAAAGTAGAAGAGTAATGCTATTTAACATACGATGTTAAACTATGTTAATGTTCATACATAAAATAGCCTCATAATCTATCATCAAAAATCCATCTGAAAAATGATATCAATATTACAAATTTAAAGAAGAAACAGGAGATGTTTGTGAGATTTATAAAGGATCAATCAAGAATATTTTCAATTTAGTGGAAATGATATAAAGGACCCACTGCAACTGGTACCATAAACAAACATGAATTTTATGATTACCAAACCAGATATTTTCATTAATGATTTAATCAAGAAAAAAACAAAAACAAACAAACCTATGGAACAAAGATACTAACTCTAATTGTACTCTGTCGGAAGTTTACTAGTATCTCAGGAGTTTGAAGACAGAGTTTTGAAGCCTCTATTTTAATTTGAGAGGGGAAATGAAAAGGAGGATGAATTCAAAGTCTTGGAACCAACTTTGATCTGTCAGCTTCTATCACTAGAACTACCACCATAGAACAGGTAAAGAGGGCCTTACTGGCCAGACGTAGATTTTTACTTTCTCAGAACTAACTTCGGGTGGTTCTGTAACCTCCACCTCTCTCTTGGTTGGAGGGAGCTTCAGCTCCAACAGTGGTTCTTTCTGCCACTTTTCACTTTGAGGATACTAGAGGATACTTATTCTGGATTTACAGCTGGGTGATGATTTTGATACTGAGCACATCCAAGCTAAGGATTGAGGGACTTTACAAAGACTGAGATTAATGTAGCCTGGTGTACAATGCAAACAAAAACAGCTTTTGCAACAGAATTGGACAGGGCAATTAGTCCTGGCTCTGAATCAGTTAGGAATGTCTTCTTCATGAGTTCTCTGTTTTTTTGTCCTCACATAGGTCAGGAACCCAGCCCAGTTCTCACCACCATCCAGGAGAGGATTCATCGCAAGGAGCTGATATCACAACCAAAGGTAGATTTTGGGAAACCTTAGGGCAATGAAACATTAAACAGCAAAGAAAAATCGGATTTTATTTTTATTTCTTGAAATCAGATTCTTTAGGTTAGAGAGAGAGACTGAAAATTTCAGCAAACTATAGTAAGTATATAGTAAGTATATAGTAAGTATATAGTAAGTAAGTATATAGTAAGTAATTTATGATTTTTTTTACATTCAAAGCAAATATGGATTTAATATAAACACAGGTTCACCAACAATGCAATAAAAAAATTCAAAACTGAGTTTTCAGTGATTACGTTAACCTTTCAGAATTTCTAAATCAGCAAAATATGCCGATTCATATAAGAGAGACTTTAATGTATAACAGCGTTTGAATTTATTGGATTTTAATTTCATTTTCAGCCAAATGCTTTAAAACCCTCTATTTTACAGTCACGTCACAGAGCTTTCTGTGTCCTCCAGAGCGGTAGCATCCAAAAAGAACGGGGTCGCCACAGTATGTGGCGTTGCTTCCTCGAGCTGGTGACAGCTCATTTTCTGAGACACGGCTTTAGCACCGAAAGAGCAGAGGGGCTCCGTAATGATCAGCTTTTAGCGCTGGCACTCAGCAGCTGAATAAGCCATCAGGCATCATTAGGCCCTGCTGTGGAAAACAATCTCTTCATTTCCATTGGTGCTCCCAAACAGGGAAACTCACTGAGACAAATACATCAGGCACACTTAAGTTTGTGTGTTGTGTGTGCTAGAATGCTTTCCACAGTCACTTTGAGCAAATATCATAATTTCTCTTATGACGTGGTTCTTTGTGATGCTCTTCAAAAGCTTAATTTGTTTAAAAGATGTGCTTGTTACTTTATCAGGTAACACCTAAAAGCATTCACTCAAAGAAACAGAAAGCGGTGTCTGTTAAGGAACGTGAAATTATTTTTTCCACTAAAAACACAATAGTCCCCTCTAAAACAGCTCTAATGATCTCTGAACCTGATGGAAACCTGTTATATATACACACACACACTGCACTACACGGCATAGCTCGTCCCTAACACAACATTCTTTAAAAAAAGTAATTTATATATTAATTTTACTTCCGAGTGCCTCAGCTCGTCAGCCATACTACATTTGTTTAAGGCCCAGGCTACAACCTAAATCTAAAAATGTCACAGCTTAACTAATTGAGCCTGCTGACAGGGATAAATAAGGTTGCTGCAAGCAAGGTGTACAGAGATGCAAGGTTAATAAAGTAAAGAGTCTCTCAAACAAAACATGGACGGCCTTTGGGTATTCCGATATGTGCGATTAATAGACATGCAGCATACTGAATCAGAACACGGCTGAAAATCAGTCAGTTAAATGCCACTGCTGTCAATACAACTATATAATAAAATGACAAAAAAGTGTTTTTCTTCCACCTGAATAAAACTCTGCAGTGTTTACTTTGGACAGGGAAGGGAAGGACACGGGCTGCTTTTCAGTGGAAAACTTCCCGGTTCACACCTGTGATCAGAAGCATTCAGCCGAGCAGTGGGTGTTAATTTGGCCTGTCTTAACTGATGGAGGGCAGGTTAGCAGACTATTTGATGTTAACCGTTTCTAAATGCACAACAGGCCAGGATGAAAATTAGTCCTGACACACTAGTTAATTCCAAAGGAAAACACAATAATCTTGGAGCACTCAGGCAGGGAGGAGACAGCTGTGTGATAATAGGCAGCATATTTTGCAAAAGTAAGACATTTAGGAACTTTGTATAATAAACTAGACTATTTTCTTTAGAATTTTTACATGTTTTGACTCTAGATTCATGTCTTTGGCACATGGAAGTGTACAGATCAATCATCAGGAATAAACAGAGATAGATCTTAACTATTATGTTTTACAGTGAGTGTCTTCTTCACATTTTGTCACATTACAATCATAAGTTTCTTTGGATTCTATGTGAGAGACCACCACGAAGTAGTGCGTGTGTTTGTATTAAAAATTCCAGTCTGATACCCCTAAAAAAATCCAGTAAAATTAATTGT